>CM060445.1:3600000-4200000 GCA_030545235.1 Helianthus tuberosus
AACTTGATAAATCATTTTCAACATGTTCCCCCCTTCCCCCCCCCCCCCCCCCGGAAAAAAATTATAAAAACAATAAAAAGTGAGGTGGTGAAACTCATCTTCGGTAGCATTTAGTTCTAGCAATTATGTAGCCCCTTATCTTGTTACGCTCAAATCCCTGAGTTTTAACATTGTGAATGCATTATGTCTATTGCTTCCGTCAATCATGTCTATAAATGTCAATGTATCGAGTCACAATTAATTGTATAGGATTTCGTGTTAGAAAAGATGGGATTATAATGTAAGTTCCCAGTCGCACGAATGGCCAATTCGTGCGAAAGGGACATCCCAGTCGTCCTAGGCCCATTCGCACATAAATTCCTAGTCGTCTTTACTTGTTTGGACGAGTGGGCTTGCCTATAAATAAAAGTGTTCGGTCTTGTCATTTAGAACTTTTGGTGGACTTGAAAGGGGAAACTTTGTCCATTTGGTTTCACGGTTTTGTACCTTCATATAATCAATAGAAAGCAGTTTAATTAGATTGTTCTTGTGTGTGTCACCTTCATACTCGGATTCCGCACGAGATATGAATACTTGATGACCGGTCGGAGCATTCGGGAACCCGAAACGATCCTCACAAGTGGTATCAGAGCTTGGAGACCGGTTTCGACGACTGATAGCACAAGATACCAGCAAAATCGAGCAGAATTTGATCAGATTTCATCATCTTTCCTATCATATCTCTTCGACTCCTATTCTTTCTACTTAAAACTCAAAATTGAAACTGAATTCATGGACAAATTTTTCTGATTTTGAGTATAACGTGCGAAAACATGAACTAACCAATCCTTGAAAAAATCATATCAAAATTCAAACTAATTCATTGAAAAATCTTGAAAACCATGAAAAACACAACCTGGGTTTCGAACAACTGGGCTACTCATCCGAATCGTCCTAATCGCTTTCGTACGAATCGACATACCCATCCGGAAGAAAGGGTTAAAATCTGTTTCTTGATAAATTTGTCCCTCTCGTATGAAAAGGATTTATTTCTTCCGCGCGAAAGAGCTCAGTCATTATCAGCTAATTCAAATTAGTCTCATTCACACAAGAGGCATTCCCTCTCGCACAAAAGCAGTATATTTCTTTTGTTTCAAAGTTGGTTTGAACATTTGTTGATTTTTGCAGGAACTTTTCAGGTAATTCAAAATTGTTGAACATGGATTCCGACTTTTACAATGCTTTTGCAACAATGCCTGATTGGGTGGCTCAGACTTTAAAGTCAGAAAACGAACGTGGAACACAATCAAAACCACCTAAGTTGATGAATATATATGAATAAAAAAATGGGAAGAATGGTTTGCCAACTGGATTCAAGCCTATCATAGGGGATGTTGGTATGCGATTTTAATTGAATATGATGAACCAGTAGGGAATGATGGTCAAAAGAAATCATTTATGGAATATGATGAAGAGGAAAAATCAAAATTCAAGAATGAAAAGAAAATGATAAGTTTTTACAGCAATAAGTGAAAGACAATATTCTATCCTTATTACAACACAATGGAACTGCTTATTTGATTTGGAATGCATTAAAACATAAATATGAAGGTAATGAGCAGATGATGAAAAGTAAGAGAGCATTAACGAAAAAGGAATTTGAAAATTTTACAAGTTTAAAAGGCGAAACAGTAAAACAATTAATAGAAAGATTTAGTTATCTGATTAAAGAATTGAAGATGTTAGGGACCAATAAGAATCGAGAGGAGTTGGTGGATAAACTCGTGGACGCACTTCCGAATGAGAATGATTGGTCTACTTTTATATTGATCATGAAAAATAGTCTAGAATATAAGACCATTGGTTTTAACAGATTAATTCAGAAATTGGAAGCACACGAGTTAGAGTTGAGAAAAACATCAAAGATACAGAATGAACAGCAAGATGTGAGTCTGTATTACAAAAGTGGTAGTTTATCAGATATTCAGAGTTCAAAAGTACAGACCGCGTATAGTGCAGAAAGTTCGACAGGATTTTCTAGTTTTCAACAAACAACAACTCAAGCAGCAGTGGGTTTGCAACATTCTCGAGCTATGAATCTAATTCCTCAACTCCAAATTCAAAATCGTCACAAGGTTCAAACTCACATTCGAATCAAAGAAATAATCAGTCTCATATGCTACAATGAAATGTGTCAGTAAATCTGCAAAACACTCAAGGTTTAAATGAATTCATAGTAAAACAGCAGATGGCATTTCTAGCATCAGTTATTGAGTCATATGACAGTCTTATTGTCGGAAAAATTGGAAAGTGCAATATGACAAAAGAGGACTATGATCAGGTATATCCTGGGGAATTAGAACTGATGGATATCATGTGGAGTATGGCGAGTAATTTGAGACGAGCACAGAAATTTGCTGAAATTACAAGGAGACAGTGTTTGTTTGTATCAGATACTAAATTGGGGTTTGACAAGTCAAATGCAACTTGTTCCAGATGCAAACGGAAAGGGCACTTTAAATGAGAGTGCACAAATTAAGAAAATCAAGATAACATTAATCCTTTCAGTGATTACTATAAACAAGCAATATATCACAAGCAGCAAAGGCCACAAATTGAAGCTGGACCTTCAAAATTGAAAAACAAATCATTAGTTGTCATACAAGAAGATGAGAGTTTTAACTGGAATAAAATGTTTTTTCAAACTGGTGGACAAGCAATGCTTGCTGAAATTACTGAAGAATCTAAACAGAAGGTTGAAGAAGTTGAAGAAGAAAGTTTTTTTGATAAAGTTACTAGAACTCTAATGTTTCTGTAGCTGATGAAATTTATAATAATTTTGCAGAAATGTACTACAGCAGCGTCGGAATTAGCAGGGAGGAGAGAGTGAAGGAAAAGGTAATAAAAGAAGACCAGGCGATAGCAGTTCAGATTATTGAAGAAGATGGAAAGGAAGGTGAAACTGAGAGTAAGTTTGATATTATACCATGTGAAATCTATGCAGAAAATGAAGAATTTTTCAAACAAAAACGCACAGTTCTTGATAAAAAGGAAGATTTTCTAAATAAAACTTATGTAGAAGTTGCTAAAAAGGAAGAATTTCTTGAATAAAAATGCAATGAAGCAGTTGAATATGAAGAGTTTTCAAATCAAACTCACTCAGAGTTTGAGAAAAAAGAACTGTTCTTAAGACAAAAATGCAAAGAAATTCTTGAAAAAGAAAAGGTTTTGAATCAGAAGGAAGAGTTTTTGATACAAAAAATGCAATGAACTTGAAAAAGAAAATGAAATGATAAAGCAAAAATGTTCATAAATATGCAAAGATTGTGTTTAAAAAGACAAAAATTTTCAAGAATTACAAAAACACAATGATGTGTTAAAATTTGATTGTTTTAAAATGAAAGAAGCATAAGATGAAACGAGTAAGAAAATTAAACCATTTGTTGAAGCATTCAAAAAGGATATGAATACTACAAGATATCTTGAAGGTAATTTGAAAAGCAAACAAGAGACAGTACATTTCTATCTTGATCAAATAGCTTTAGTCAAGCATGAATTGGCTGAAACAGATAAGAAGAATAAAAAATTAATGAGTTACAGAGCCACATCATATATTCTTGAACGTATTTTTAAAATCCCAGTAGAAGAGAATAAATCTGAAAACAAAGTTGCTGAAAATGAGAAAAAGGCTGGATATCATCAGGTTCCAACTCCGATAATGGAAAATTATTGTCAACGAGATTATGAGGGGGTGGAAAAGGCACTGAATATCAAATTAAAATCTGTTTCAAATGAAGTTGATCAACTGCCTGTTAGTATTGATGTGACTTATACCAAATCTGATGTTGGTGAATCAGAGTTGGTAAATGATGTTGTTGAAAAGGTTCTTAAAGGTGAAAACCAAAATGATTCCACTAAAAATGAAAATTCCAAATCACAAGTTGAAGATGAAGAGAGTTTTCACAAGAATTATCTGAACAATTCAAAATCTGATTCAAAAACAAATGATGATCCAATAATGTTGGTGTATCATATGGTTGGATCTGACAAATTATTTTCAGATATTGAATTTCCGATTCAAAATGTGATTGTGGAAAAGAGCGATAAAGTGTTTAAACTGGTGGAAATTGAAATGTCTGAAGCGGAGAATCTTGCAGGTAAAACAAGAAATTTGAAGAAAGGAAAAACTTTTTATAACAAACCATGAAATTCGCATCATAAAAAGAAAAATGAAAGAGCTGGTTTGGGTTATAAAAAGAAGAAAAGTCAAAATAAAAAATTTCAAAAGCCAAGTTTTCAGAAAAAAATGAACTTTGTTCATGGAACAAGTTCAGAAAAAGAGAAAGAATTCCAATTTAGTCGACCGACTAATGAAGAATTCTATGCTCAAAAGAAACAACAACAAAAGGCTAATGATGTTTCAAAGAAAACATGTTTTAAATGCAAACAAGTTGGACACGTTGGTCGCAAATGTCCACAAAGTTCAAAGCCTGTTTATGTTGAGATGAAGGAGAAATCAGATGTTGATAAATAGGATACACCCAGATTTGTGCCAAATCAAATTTGGAAACAAAAGAATGAATCGTTAAAAACCATTTAAAATGACTCAAAATTTTATGTGAAAAGCAACTTGGCGGTGGTAGGGATTTGTTCGCAATACCCTAAAACTTTCCAAAGAGTTGTACGACTTAAGGGTGTCCGGAGTGGGCGGTAAAGGGGGGCGGCAAACTCGGTTTGCCGAGCGGGAACACCGCCGCCGACCCCTTACCGATCGGCAAAGTTAAAGGGGCGGGGATGGCATACCGATTTGGGGAATAAGATGATTGAGAGAGAGAGGGTATTGTGGGTGGGGTCCATTCCTATCTCAACCAATCACACCTTTTTCCTTTTTTAAAAAAAAAAATAGTTTACCACTTCACCAAGTGTTTAAACCATTGCCAACAATTTTCAGCAAAGTTTAAACACTTTTGCCTGATTGACATGGCGCGCTCTGATTGGTCGGTTTTTTAGTTTACCACTCCAAAGTGTTTAACCACTCCTTACACCCTAAGTAACCAAAGTTGGAGCCGAGTTAGCTAGGAACACTAGCTTACAGGATACAAGTCCTTTCACATTTTTCCACACCAGTTGACTAGTTATAAAATATTAATAGTAAATAAGGAAACCTTAACCAAGAGGACGTCATGTTAATTACAAGATTTACTAACCTACGTGTGTGTATAACTATATATATATATATATATATATATATAGGTTTAGGTTCAAGAGTGAACATTAGTGTAGCTTGCGAACTGAGTGAACTAATCCTGGCCATACATGTGTGTAGATCAATGGCCAGGATTTGATGTTGAAATACACTAGTGTATTTTACGATTTAATGATGAGATCCTAGCCATACACCATACACGTGTGTAGATCAATGACCAGGATTTGTTCACTCAGTTCGCAAATACACTAGTGTTCACCCTAGAACCTCACCCTATATAGGTATATATATATATATGATTAGGTTCAAGAGTGAACACTAGTGTAGCTTGCGAACTCAGTGAACTAATCCTAGTCATACACGTGTGTAGATCCAATTGCCTATTTTGTGTATTTTAGTTCAAAATAATAATTATAAATTTAAAACCTTAGTAAAGTAAAAATGTTCAAAGTATCACCTAAAGATTACTACTAAAACATGCACATAAATAGTATTTCAGCATCTCTTGCTCAAACACTCACATGGTATCACATTTCTTCTGGTGCTTACATTAAACTTTGACTTGGTTAATATCATTGTTTCAAAGTCAATTTGAGTTCTTTGTCAATAACGGCAACAGGCTCTTCTCAGTAGGTCAATGTGTCATCAATCATGAATCATTCAACGGTACTAACGCAAACTAATTTGCATGACATTTCCTCATATATGAAACATGTACCATATTATATATCCCTTAAAGATCTCAAGTATTCCAAGCGTTGTGTTGCAATTCCGACCCTTAGGCTATGAGGAGTGGATGGAGCCCCATGGGGCTTTATCAAGTCCACATAGGATCCACGTCAGCCATGGAGCCCCCCTTTAATTTGGAGGGTGTGAATGGAGCCCCTATTAAACAAAATTAAAAAAAAAAACATTTAATTGGTCCAAATTGAAGAGGTAGGCGCCATCCATGGTTACCACCATGGAGCCCCATGGAGCCCCCACTTGGAGGGTTTGGTGATGGATGCTGATGTGGCATGGATGGAGCCCCCACACCCTCCAGCCTTACAGTAATCTTGAAACGTCCAATAAACCTTTCGTATCACTGAATCTTTCCAAAGGACTTGTTAAATACATCAAACATTTTAAATATATATATATATATATATATATATATATATATAGGGAGGGGCTCATGCGAGAACTCCATTTATTGTGAGATTTTTTTTTTCTTCGAAAAGTAGCGATTTTAACATAAAAAATATTAAAAAAATCAAAAAAAAAATTTGTGTGATTTTTAGCTATTTTTAGGCATTTTTGGTTGTGTTCACATTGGTTCTCGCGGTTCTCGCAATAAGAGGTGGTTCTCGCATGATCTTCTCCCTATATATATATATATGCATGTTTTTTTGATGAAATCGCATGTTTTTTGTAGCAATTTCGCATGTTGGTTTTTCTGATGAAATCGCATGTTGTTTTTTTGTAGCAATTTCGCATGTTGGTTTTCTGATAAATCGCATGTTCAAAATTGAATTCGCACCAGATCGGACGACTGAGATGAGCGTGTACATATTGTACGATAAGAGATATTGCACGTTAACCTAACCTTATATATGTGTGTGTGTGTGTATATATATATATATATATATATATATATTTTAAAGTGTTAGATAGGAATGATAGTTTTTATTTTGTATCATGATAAATGTTTCTCCTCTAGAAACGCTCTTATATGATATGATATTATTTATATATGTTTTGGAATAGTATATGTATAGTGGTTAAGTGGCAGTGCCAGTGCCAGCGATGGATAGAATTATATAAAGAAAGGAAGAATGATCAAAGCTTGTTCCCCTTTTTTTTTTTTTGAAAATTAACTTCATTCACAAACAGGCCGACCCAAACCGGGCCAACCAAAACAACCAAACAACTACAACTTACATATTAACGAAAGAGTTCCACTCTACCCAACCTATATCTCTATACTTTGATCTATTCGCAAACCAAATAAAACCCAGCACCTTAACTTCGCTAATAATTTTTTCTATCCTGAAAGGAATATTAGAAAAAATAAAATTATTCCTGGCTTTCCAAATGCTCCAACACACAATCCTCACTATACCTTGAATCGCTTCCTTCTTTTTCTCCGAAGCCCCGATGGATTTGTGCACCTCAAGCAGATCTTTAATGGAAAAAGCGAAAATATATGGAATGTTACACCAGGTGCTAATACCATTCCAAACATTTGCCGCTACAAAACAAGCAATAAAAAGATGATCGATGGACTCTTCATCCGATCCGCAGAATGGACAAAACGAATCGCCAGCCAAAATGTTTCTCTTCTTCAAAGCCTCCCTTGTCGGAATCCTGTTTAGCTCCATCCTCCATGAATGACCCCAATAAAAGCTAACTTTGATTTTAGAGGGTTTGGATCCCACCAACTGACCCCAATACCTGGACTGATAAGGTTTGGGTCCCACTCTCATTCATATATCTTTTAATAATATAACAAATTTATTTTATTTATTTAATTCCCATACATTGACGATTGTCACAGAACCTATTTATTTATTTTTTTATTATAACTTTCTTGTCCAATACTCATTTTTCTATATTACATTTAATAAAGGTATATTCATTGTTTAAACTTTAAATATAAAACTACACATGTTTACCAGAAATTAGTTTTCCAGAAATTAAAATGATTGTTATGTTAAATTTATTCAGACTTTTAATCAATATTGTTAAAATCGTAATGTACTAGGAACCATATTTTAAACCGATTTAATTGGCGTGGGTTGACTGGCACCAGTTAGACATGGCAGTTCTTTTACTAGTCATGTTGAATCGGTTTAGTTTTCTTTAAACATTTTTTTGAATTAAAAGATTTAAACTTGTGATCTACTGTACATATGCACGTGTTTCCCGATCAACCTAACAAAATATGGGTGTTGAATTTCTCGGTAGTTGATTGATATATTTCTTTATTTTTTTTTTAAAATCTCTTCATTAATTTTTTTTCTAAAATAAAGAGTAAATTACAAGTTTTGCTCTTTATGTTTGTAGCAAATTGCAGACAATGTCATTTGTCTTCAAAACTGACTGGTTTTATACTTAGTGTTTCAAAATTTTATAAGTTTTGTCCTTTATGCTAAACCTAGTTAGAAATTTCAGTTAAATGATGTCACGTTCACCGCACACGAGGGTAGAATAGTCTTTTCCCCTGACAACGATTGAGGTTTTTAAATGGGGGAAATAGAATGGGCAGGGGAAAAGACTATTCTACCCCCATGTGTGATACACGTGACATCATTTAGCGGAAATTTCTAACTGGGTTTGGCTTAAAGGACAAAACGTGTAAGATTTTGAAACATTAAGTACAAAACCAGTCAGTTTTGAAGACAACTGACACCGCCTGCAACTTGCTACAAACATAAATGACAAAACTTGTAATTTAGTCTAACATAAGTAACTTTTTTAACGTCAAACTAATCTATTGAGTTACAAAAATACTATTATGTTTGCACCATGTAGAATATAAACACTCCGCCAATGATCTTTAGATCAAGTGGTGGAGGGCTTGCATTTCTCTTGAGAGATGCAGGTTCGACTCTCACTTGGTGCAGAGTGAGGCACTGGTGGGCAATGATAGGAGACCCAGGGAAACCTGGGTTGGATCCTTGAGCCAAACGAGTTTTACCGGTAATTTCACCGTCGTGCCTACGGACGGGTGGGTTACCGGGTTTTCCCCGGAATTGGTGGTGGACTCGGGTTACTCTCGGAGTACTCCGGTTGTCCAGTGGATGCCTCGAGAGTGCTCGGGATTGAGTTTGTTGGCCGTTAAAAAAAAGAATATAAACACTCCACCTTTAAAAAAAATCGATACATTTATTTTATACACACAAGATAACATAACGATATGCTATTTAAATTTAAGGTAAAATACATAATAAAAAATGTATTATGCTATTATGCAATCAGGTTTTTGAGTCAGATTTATTTAAAAAAAATTGCTGTACTTTTATTTAAGTATTTAAATAAAGTTAAAAAGTGACGTCATTTCAGATTTTCACCGTCGGGTAATATCCCTTTCAAACATCACGAGAACGACACGGAATTTCATCCGCGGTAGATCCAAGAAGTTACCATTTCATTTCCTACACGCTTTTCAAGATATCGTTGAATTAAATCATTAAAGTGAAAAATATGATATTCACATTAATCATAATTTTTAAATAAAAAAATAAATAAATTCATATATGGGACCTTTTCTTTTTCTTTGTAATCATTAAAACCAACAATACACACTGTTAATAATTCTCTCTCCAAACGCTTTGCAGATCCTCATAAATAATCACACAATTAAAAAAAAAACCTTCAAAAAATGAAAAAAATCAGCATAATTATTTTTTTTTCAAAATTTTTGTAGCAAATCAAAATCAAACCTTGTGTGCTTAAACATCTACTTTAACCGAAACCTGAAAACCCTTACGAGTGGTGGCTAGTGCTATCATGCTGGTCATCGCCACCGCCACCATGATGAGACTGCGATCCACTCGCTTGTTGATCCGATGACCCGGGCCCGAATATCGGCCGGTAATGATTTAACCCGGCAAGCATATTCAACTGCCCTTCCGTAAAACCGCCACCGCTGCCGCCACCACCACCGCCAATTCCTGCCGACAATTGCTGACTCGGCAAAACAGCTACCGGCGTCGGAAAATTCATAAAATGCAACCCGGTCGAAACCGGGCCTCTATACAAACCCGAATTATTAACCGCTGGAAACGTCCAAACCGGGTCGCCACCAACGCTCATTTGTTGATTAGAATTCGCAACCATCCAAAAGTTCGCAGGTACGGACGCATGATTCCCCGACATAGAACCCGAACTCGACTGCAACATATAATTCCCCATCTGTTGTTGTGCGTGTGCGTGTGCGGGTAACTCCGGATCACCCGGAACCCTACGTTTTCTTCCTAAACCCTCTTCGGGTTCGGATAACTCAACCGAGTTATCCCGATTCTCTTGTTTCGCTTGCAATATCTGATTCAGATTCGTTGATGACCCGAAATTCAGAAGATTTGACGAACTGTTTTCAGAAGACGCCAACCCAATACCCGGAAAAAGACTCCGGTTATGTGGGAGAGCGAAATTCGGGTTGAAATAACCCGATCGAAGCTGAGAAGGGACCTGCATAGTGGACCCGGAGCTCCGAAGAGAGATATTAAGTGAAGTAAAGTTAGCTGGAATAGTACCAGTGCCAGTGGCTGCAATAACAGCTGGCTCGGCTTGTTGAAGTAGCCACTCGATGGTTTCGCCATCGGTTTTGTGGCCGAGCTCGCGGGTTAGCTGGAAGACCCGCGCGGCGCATAGGGCGGGCATGCGGATGCGGCGACCACGGCCGTCCACTTTTGTGTGGCGGTCTTTTGTGGAGGTTCGTTTTGGTGGGAGTTTTTTTGAGATGTCGGTGTCGGCGGCAGCGGTGGTGATGGTGAGTTGGCGGGACTGGTAGGCGGAAGCTGTGGCGGCGGAGGAGGAGCAGGCTTCGTTGTCTTTTTTTTCGAGGAGTTGGAAGGGGAAGTTGGGACGATGGTGGAAGTGATCATCACCACCATCCATGTTTTAGAGAGAGGGGGGAGGGGGTTATATATATTTATATATATATATATATAACCTTAATTCTCTCACTAAACTTATAGATATGGAGGAGTGAATCTATGAATGTGTGATGTGGGTCTGGTTTTTCTTTCTCTTTCAAGACCATATAAACAGTCTCACTCTCTTGAAATGTTTTATTTTAGAGAGAGAGAGAGAGAGAGAGAGGAGGGCAAACTTTAAGCAACAAAGATAATGAGTGGGAATTATATGTGTGAGCTTTAAAAGGCAAAATGAAATGAAAATGAATAAATGTTAATAATTGAAATTGAAATTGAAGGAAAGGGAGAGGAAGAGGGAGAGGAGGAAGGAAAGGAAAATTACATGGTTTGCATTATATTTGGGGGACTTTAGAAAGAGGGTGTGAATCATATCAATATATATACTCTTAATATAGACAATTAAGGTAGAATTAATGATTATTACTATTAAGTGATTGACTTTAGTTAATCAACTTCTGCTTTTACCTTTCTGTTTTAGGTAATAATTTGCCAGGACATTTATAGGCTAATCACTTTGTTACTTGTTGCAAGGGTCAAGAGTTTTACATATGATCATTGAAGATATGGTAAATGACATTGTTAGTTTTAATATGATGGTTAGAACGCGTGATTAAGCTCTCGTTTATTGGAGTAAGTAAGAGTATGTTTATAGAGAATAAATGTTTTATCTTTTTGTTGGAGGAGATATATGAGTGTTTATAGGCAAGAGACCTGATAAACATTCAGTTCTTAACTGTTTACTTTAATTACCGTAACGATGAGAAAGTGCCTTGTCGCACACTATGATGTGTTAGAACATTCACAATAGTTTCTTCATTTCACTCTCCATCTCAAAGTTATAGAGATAAAAATAGAGTTTTCATTTATTTAACATCTATATCAGTTTCTCTATTTTACTCTTTATCTCGAAAGTATACAGTGAAGAGTAAATTCAATCTCTATATTTGATATGTTACCATTAATCTTTAAATTAAATGTTGTGAATGTATACCAGAAAAAAACAAATAAAATAAGTGTTGGTGAGTAAGATGAAGATAAAAGTGAAGAATGAAATGTGAGAAGTTTATAGAAGATAAACAAAATTTTGAAAAAAGAAAACTTGGTCTTTAGTTAAGTTATAGAAAATAATATAAAGGTGCTGATGTAAATACTGCCATGATTTAGACTGAGGTTTGCTTCTACACCTATACAATGCTAATATTTATATGACACATGCTTGGTACTGTGACATGTAATCTTTCTAGTCTTGACCAGAGCATGAGGATGGTTGTTCATATGTGAGCAGATCTCTGGATGATAAATGCATATGATTATCCTTCGTTAATTAATTTGCTCCTATCTTTTGCACTCATTCATAAGTTTTTTTAAACGATTGATATATAGTTTTGAAAATATTCAGGTTACAAGGATGAAGAGATTGTTTAAAAATTTCCCTTATTGTATTTAATGGAGTTTTCATGCCTATGTTATCTAACGGGTTTCAGGTGGTCGGTTGAATAAACTTGTCGATAGGGTATCTACCCACGACTGCATTTCTCGTGGTATTTCATCGACAACAATTATTGTCAACCTTGAAAGTCTTCTAACTTATAGTGAGCAAATGGTTTTAGACGCACTCTTATAATGAGTTGGAGGCATAATTGTAATGTTAGATGCATTGTTGTAAATGGGTTTGGCACACCATTGTAAAATGTGTGTGTACATGCTAATGTTACATTCAACTTAAAGAGATTAAGATAATAAATTTTATGATATAATTTTTTTTAGATATAATGAAGTATACAAAGTTATTTGAGTATTTAAAAATTGATAGAACTATACGAAAATAAAAAAGTCAACATATGTGGGTGATTCACCATTTCAACCATGTTTTAAATTTTATTATTAGTTAAATCTTGTCACCACACCGATTTTAACCATTAAAAAGATTGATCAACAATTCAAATTTCTTATTACGCTTTACATGAAATTTTCATTTTGTATTTAATCTGCTATATTTACACACGAGTGCGTATAGATACATTACGGAGAGAAAGACGCTATAATTCCCATAAGAAGTTGAAAGTGTGAGAAATGTAAGAAGTTGCTTCCAGCCATTGTTGGAAAAAATGCAATTACAATTTTGTAATTAGTGTGAAAAGTGAAAACAAATTGAATAATCTGATTAATGGATGGAAGAGTATATTAAGAATAATAATGCATCCTTGTAATCACTGAAGATTTCATAGTGGTTTTGAAAAGTAAGAACCCTTGCGAACAAACAAAACTATCATTTTTTCGCTTTGTAGTGTAAATTCTACCGAAAAACTTCAAAAATTTGATCCCTCCCTATTTAATTATCAAGTCATGAAGGTGAAACACGAACATAATTAATTAACGACATAAAAGCATTAAAAAAGAATACAAGTAAAAAATAATATAATATTATTCCCGCTTAATATCATATGCATGTGTGATAATCAATGTTTAGATATAGATGGATGACAAAGTTTTGTTGTTGCTCGTGACTATTTCTTTATATTTGTGTTATAAATTGTGTTCGATGTATTGCAAACTAATATTAGGCAGGAACTGGTTCATATGCATGTGTGATAACTGATAATCAATGTTTAGTTTTGATGTTGAGTGTGATTAATTCAGGGGCGGAGCTAATGTGCTAGTAGGGATAGCACGGGCTACGGCTCAACCTCGTTTTCGTAGTGTATAGATACCCTTCAACTCCGTCACTGTAGTGTAAAAATACCTTTCAACTCCGTCTTCGTTATACAAAGGATACCCCTGATCCCATTTTTTTTGAGATACCCCTAAATTTTTTTGCTAGTTCCGCCACTGGATTAATTTATAGGTTTGTGTCACTGTATTTAACTAATAAGTTTTACACGTTTAGTGATTATCGTTACCATTGCGTGATTTTGTTATAAACTACGTTTGATTATGTCCGATATATGTTGTTTAATATAATGTTAAGAAAACCATGTTTGATTATTTCTGATATGTGTGATTATGTTACAAAATAGCGTGATTATTTCCCTGTTGTTGTTAAATCGTATGATTATTTCTTGAATATTGTTAAAATACTGTTGGTGATTATTTATGATATGCGTGACTTTATTTGTATTTGATTTATTTTAGTTAGACAAAGAGAATGTTTTAAGTTCTGATAACAATAAAAGAAAAACACAAATGGTTAGACTCTAATTACGATTTCCAAACCACACAAGAGAAGAAAAAAGAACCATGCATAACATGCGACATTTTTCACAGATGAACAAGAAATATACTAAACATATGGAAGTTATATTTTGGAGTTAATTATTGTTTTCGTCCCAGTGGTTTGCCAAAAATCACAATTTCAGTCCATTAGTTTAAAAATTGCGATTTCAGTTCCTGTGGTTTCACTTTCATAACCATTTCAGTCCCTTTAGTTTCACTTTCGTAACCATTTCAATTCATTTATTCTGTTAGTACATGGCCTGAAATTGTTACGAGGTGGACTGTAATAGTTACGAAAGTGAAACCACAGGGACTGAAATTACAATTTTTAAACTAATGGACTGAAATAGTGATTTTTGACAAACCACACGACCGAAAATAGTAATTAACTCTATATTTTGCATACCAATAATTTTGTGGAAATGGAAACCCATAAATAAGGAGGTTCAAAGGACTGAAGCCTACGAAATCAGATTTTGGGACCATAATAGTCTTATTCTTAGAATGTAGGGACTGAAATCCAACAGTTTTTAAATATTGCAGGCTATAAGTATAGACTGATCAATAGTTGATGGACTCCTATGTACCGGATGAAATAAGAAGATCAAATAGGCAAAAAGAAAAAGAAAACGACTTTGTTGGCATCTTTTTCCTGTACTCTTTCAAAAAAGGAATTTCTTTTTCACCTTTTTTGTACATTTTTAGAATTTAAAACTATATGATTAAATGACCTTAATCCTTCGAGCTGGTAAGACTAAAAGGTGTGGGAGAACCGGCGCCGTGAAGGATGGGCCGCCACGGGGCTAGGGGGGCGGTGTGGGAGGACCGGCGCCGTGAAGAGAGAGAGAGAAAGAAGAGAGAGAGAGAGAGGCCCGGCACAATCGGCCGTGGGGAGCCGAACTCGCCGGAGGGGGGCGGTGTGGGGGACCGGCGCCGCTCCTAGCCGGGCCTAGCCGGCCCCCATACCCTTTAGTCTAATATCCCTAGTTTCCCCTATATTAACGTGTTTGCTCTCTTCACATAGCTACTGTTCAATTTTTCATGCTTTATATTGGTGTGTATCTTCCCATTAGTCAATAACACATCCCATTTCTTCTTTTGTTTTTTCTTTCTTCATAATAGTGGTACAAGTTAGCAAGACATAGAATCATTGTTAACAAGCAGTTGGCATTACCATTACGAGGATCGAACTCCACCGAACGCCGGTGGTTGTGTGGTGGTGGCATGGTAGTGTTGTGGTGAGTTATCTTGGTCGCAGGCGGTGGCGGTTGGACAGTTGGTGTTGTGTGGTAGGCTAAGAGAAATCATAAGAAGAAAAAGATGATGATGATGCTTCTTACGTCCAGAATCATGCTTTAGTTAACAAACGTCATATGAAAAATCCTTATGAGATTCTGGAAGGACGTAAACCCTCGGTATCACACTTTTGCATCTTTAGTTGTCCATGTTTGTTACTACTCATGGACGCCAATGGAAAGTTTGAGGCCAAGGGGGACGAATGTTACTTTATTGGATACGCTAAAGGTTCTGCTTATAGAGTATATAATAAAGTAACTAAAAAGATCGTCGAGTCTTGCAACATTGACTGGCTTGAAGAGAATGAAACGGATGCTAGAGTTGGTCCAGACTGGTTATATAATTACGCTGATTTGTTTAAATCTTTTAACATTCTGTCCAGTGTTCCTACAGATGCAGGTGTTTCCACACCACAACAACCTTTACCATATGGTGATACTAAAGAAGACGAAATATTATAAGGAAGCTCAAGAGCACACACTATAGACCCACCGAGAATGTTTTTCTCTGAGCAACCTCTATCTTTGTCTCAACACACGTCTCAACAAACGCCTGTGACTGATACACACGTTCAAACCCCTGAAGGTGCAACTACAAACAGTGTGTTTTCTGATGTATCAGGATCTGCACTGTTTCCTGAACCAATTCTTGAGGATTGTACTGTTACTGCTTCGGTAGTTAACAACGCTACTGCACCTAATGAGGGGGAGACAAGCAACACAACTGCTGACGGTTTAAATACTCTACCCCAAATCGTGACCGTACCTGATGCGGCAATTGCAACAAGTGTTCAACGCAACCATCCAATCGAGAATGTCATCGGTCCTGTCGATGCTGGAATACTCACCAGGAGCCAATCAGCGGCTATTAATACTTGCTTATATTCTTGCTACATTTCACATATACAATTGGGCGGACGCTATGCACGAAGAGCTGAACCAGTTTGAGAAGCTAGGTGTCTGGAAGCTTGTTGAATTACCGAAAGGGAAACACACTTTGGTACTCGATAGGTGTACATAAACAAACAAGATTCTGCAAGAGTTATTGTTTGTAACAAGGCAAGATTGGTAGTCCAAGGCTTCAGACAGATAGAGGGTCTGGATTATGATGAAGTTTATGCCCTAGTTGCTCGACTTGAAGCCATCCGGATCTTCTTAGCTTACGCATCTTACATGGGGTTCAGTGTTTATCAGATGGACGTCAAGACTGCATTTTTGTATGGAGATGTTGTAAGGACCTGCAAAAATGTCCCACAAAACTCCGTAAGTGAAAACCCGGACCCCTAAAACCCTAATTCTTATGGAAAACCAAGAAATTCAAAATTTATGGATCGCTCGCGGGCCGCGTAAGAGTTAAGCTGGGCCTACGCGGGCCGCGACAGCACACGAAGTCTCCGGATAAGCTTTATGCCACGTGTCTGACATGTGGCAGACCTACGGCGTGACACGGCAGCCCTAGCCGTAGCTAGGGTGGCCCTCGCGGGTCGCGTAAGGTTCTTCCAAGGGTTACGCGGGCCACGAGAAACTCAAAAATTTGCTATAAATTGGACATGCATGGGGCTTTCAGCTGTGTTCGAAAAAATCCTTTCAAAAACGAAACATTCTGCTCATTTTCATAGATTTCCATAGAGAAACGCTGCCACGATTACAGGGTAATAACTCGACCACTGCTACGATACAATGTCCGATCGATTGAAACCGATCCGATGGATGTTTAAGTGCTGCCCGAATTCGGGCTATACTTTGTCATTCGTTGTGAGGGTTTTGATTTCGTGAGTTATCGTAAATGTTGTATTAAGTTACTAACCTAGTTCGTGTGCGTTGTTATTTAACTAGGTTTTCGGTCTTAATCAGTAGGCTAAACTCTGTCTAACTAAACTTGCAAAGTGAGTCATTATCTTTTTTACCAAGTTGCTTTACAAAACCTTAAATGTTTTCCAGTTATACTTTGTAGTGATTAAGTCTTTGCTAATCTTTAATTACTGGCAGTATGTGGGGGTTTTGTGCACATTACTACTAATGATTTATCACGTTAGGTAGGCGAGCCTAATTTAGTGATATGTCCACGGTCATAGATACGGTCGAGTGACAACTGAACCAGCTAATTAATTGATAAGGGCAAATGTGAAAACTCTTAATGCTGTAAATAATAACATTGTGTCGTTTTTTACAAATTGAATGACTCGCCCGTATTTAACCGCTGATAAAATCTTTTTAAACATGTTTCAGGTGATTTACTGTAAACAACGAAAAGTGTCGTGTAGCACTACCTGCTTGGAAAAAGTGGCCAGTAAATAAATAAACATGTTTTTTTTGTAAACAGGGAATTTCCCCGTGAAATTCCTTTATTGTAAATTACGGGGTTTGCCCAAAATGTGAAATAAAATAATCAGGCATTTTCTGATAAAAGATCCTGTTAATATTTCCGCTGCCAAATTAAATACCAATACCACAGGTTTCTGTTCAGCGACTTCTGGACCGGGTAAAACCGGGCCGGGGGTCGTGACAGAAAAAGGTGGTATCAGAGCCACTGATCTAAGCCAATTAAGTATTTAGAAATACTTAATTTTTTTCAAATTTCCATTCTGTGATTCTGTGAAAATTTAATTTGTAATAAATAACATTCTAATTAGGATTTTGTGTTTTTCTTCATATCTGCTAACAGCATGCATGAGCTGTCTGAAGCCCTTCAGAACCTCACTATCCATTCTGCTGATATGGAAATTCCCGGGGGCCTTTCCGGTTATCAGGCAGACACTGAAGAACCAATGGAATTCCAAGCACAAGAGAAACCTAAGCCTAAAAAGAGGAGAAGAATCCTGGACTGGAAACGCGGACGAAGGAAGAAGCCACCTGCCTAACGGGTAAAGAAGACAGAGGATCTCAAAGGGAAAGGAAAGGAGATAGAGGAAAGCTCGGGTCAGGTCCAGAAGATGCCGCCTTGGGAAGAACTTGATCGCAAACTTGCAAACTATAACCTCATCGGACCAAACGACGAGACCCTTTTCAATTTTCCAGCCCAATCACAACTTCCAATTAATTTGGAACCTGCAATTCCAGACCCTATTGTCAACCACCAACTTCTACCCGGAGAATTGGAGGAATGGTGGACGAGTGACTGGCAATTTCAGAATTTCATGAATAATCCTAATGTTTATTTTCCCCAATTTGATCCTGAACCTGCACCATACCTACCTATGAGCACAGAAAACTTAGCTAAACTCCGCCACTATGGAGAGGAACTAGTGGACGCAGGAAATAGGATTCGGGAAGTGGGGGAGAAGATCTCATGGAAATACAACGAGAGGGAGCGTTGTTTCTGAAAGGCCAGCTGACGGTGGTGATGTGGTTGTGTAATAATAATATAGAAACAATATAATAATAATAGTAATAATATAATATTGTATAATAATAATTAAAATAAAACTTTTGTAAGATAAATGGTGTGTATCGATGCATACTAATATATATATATATAATATAAAATCGCAAGGTTGACAATTTTGGCTATATGTGTTGACTTGATTATGTGATTGCTCTGTTATATGTATTGGTCGTTATCTATTGTGTGATAATAATTCGTATATACATGTTTAATGATTCAGATGGAAAACGCAGAAAACCAACCGGCAAACGAAGTTAACCAATCTGAACAAAATAATGAAGACCAATTTCTTAATAGGCAAGATATAGAAAATATCGTTGCTCAGGGAATAGCTAACGCTATCCCAGCAATCATCGCTGCTGCTAGAAATCCCGTTGAACCTTCACAAGCCAATCACAGCAAACGTACTCGCAACGACAATTTCAGTAACAGTGTTAATGGAAGAGGCAATAATAATGATGTGGTTCAAGCCCCATTTCTTAAGAAAATGAAAGCTGCAACACCTGGTTGCACTTACAAAGAATTTCTTGCCTGTAAACCGGTTGAATTTGCAGGCAATGAAGGGGGAACTGCCGCACTGCGTTGGTTGGAGAAAACTGAAGCAGTAATTAAAATAAGTAAATGTGCCGAGGAAGACAAGGTTATGTATGCATCCCACCTTTTTAAAGAAGGGGCATTAGAATGGTGGAACACGGTGCTGCAAGCCAAAGGAAGTGACGTGGCTTATGCCATGAATTGGGAAGAATTTAAGAAATTGGTGGAAAGAAAATTATGTTCCGACTATGAAAAGGAACAAATGACAAATAAGTTTCTGAACCACCGGATGGTGGATGTTGATTGTCGCGGGTATACTTCGACATTCTTCGAGTATGCTAGAATTGAACCAACTCTAGCTTCGCCAGAACCCATACTTGTTTCTCGCTATATTTGGGGTTTGATTAGCGAGATTCGTGATATCGTCAAAGCTGCCAGACCCTGCACAATTGATGATGCGGTTGAATTGGCTAATACTTTAACCGACGGGCTGATACGTACAAGAGAAGAAAACAGGAAAAAGGAATTGGCCCAAAAGATTACCCAAGGATTTCATGTGGGTAATAATTTCAAAAAGAAGGGAACCGGGCAACCCTCCCTACCGCCATTATGCGGGAATTGAAAAAAGAAGCATTTTGGAAGGTGTAAGGACAATTGCAATTTCTGCAAGAAACCGGGCCACCAAGAGGAGAATTGCAGGAAGAAGTCCATGATTTGCTTCAATTGTGGATAAACAAGGCATTTCAGACCAGAATGCCCTAAATTGGTCAAACCAGCTGATAACAAGGCCAAACCTGCTGAAGGAACTAATAAGAAGAATGCAAGAGCCTTCCAGCTGACAACACAAGAAGCAGATCTGATTCCAGATGTGATAGCTGGTACGTTTCTTGTATGTGACGTTTACGCAAAAGTATTATTTGACCCTGAACCAAATTTTTATAAATACTTCATTCTGCCAAGCTCTTGAGCTACCTTTAACCAAACTTAAGCAGATTTATACGGTAGAAATAACAGATGGGAATTCTGTTAACATAGATAAGGTTTTGCAAGAAGGAAATATAGAACTCTCAGGCCATAAATTTTCTGCAAACCTTCTACCTATGAATTTAACTGGATTCGATGTCGTGTTAGGAATGGATTGGTTAGTAGCCAACCATGCTCGAATCCTTTGTGATACGAATTCTATAGAAATTCATACACCCGCAGGAGAAATAATTATGGTTACAGGAGATAAGCCACGAAAGCCAATGAAGTTCATCTCAGTAATGAAAGTTGCTAGTTATGAACGAAAACAAGGAATAGTGTATATAATTTCAGTAATCAATAGCACTAAATGTAAGGAACTTAAGGAAATTCCAGTAGTATCAGAATACCCAGATGTATTCCCCGAAGAACTACCTGGATTACCGCCAGATAGAGAAGTAGAATTTAGAATTCATCTAATTCCTGGAACTACTCCAATAGCTAAGGCACCTTATCGGTTAGCACCCACCGAAATGTTAGAACTGAAAAAGCAATTAGATGAATTATTAAGCAAAGGATTCATACACCGTAGTACATCCCCGTGGGGAGCACCGGTGTTGTTTGTGAAAAAGAAGGATGGTTCAATGCGAATGTGTATCGATTATAGGGAATTGAATAAGGTTACAATTAAGAATAGATACCCATTACCTAGGATTGATGATCTTTTCGATCAACTTCAGGGAGCAAGATATTTCTCTAAGATAGACTTGCGCTCCGGATACCATCAGGTGAAGGTACAAGAGGAAGACATACCTAAAACTGCCTTCAGGACTAGGTACGGTCATTACGAGTTTACAGTCATGTCCTTCGGGTTAACGAATGCTCCTGCAGCATTCCTGGACATGATTAATAGAATCTGTAAACCGTATTTTGATAAATTCGTAATTGTCTTTATCGACGATATACTTATTTATTCCAAAAGCCAGGACGAGCATTGTGAGCACCTGCATGCACTCTTAACTCTGTTGAGAAAGGAAAAGCTTTACGCCAAATTCTCGAAGTGTGAATTTTGGCTGCAGGAGGTGCAATTTTTAGGACACATAGTGAATCACGAAGGTATTCACGTAGATCCTTCCAAGATAGACGCAATCACAAAATGGAAAGTCCCGCAATAAGCTACGGAAGTTAGAAGTTTTCTGGGATTAGCTGGATACTATAGGCGCTTTATTAAGGACTTTTCTAAGATAGTTGTTCCGTTAACTAAGTTAACATGTAAAACAGTTAGGTTTGAATGGGGACCCAAGCAAGAAGAGGCCTTTAGGATTTTAAAGCAAAGACTAACAAACGTCCCAATTCTCGCCTTACCAGACGGAACGGAAGATTTTGAAGTTTACTGTGATTCCTCTAAACTAGGATTAGGATGTGTGCTGATGCAACGCAAAAAGGTAATTGCGTATGCCTCAAGGCAATTGAAAAAGCACGAGGAGAATTATACAACTCATGACTTAGAATTAGGAGCAATAATTTTTGCCCTAAAGATTTGGAGACATTATCTATATGGAAATAAGTTTACAGTCTATACGGATCATAAGAGTTTAAGGTACATATTTGGGCAAAAAGAATTAAACATGAGGCAAAGGAGATGGATGGAAATTCTAAGTGACTACGATTGTGATATTCGATATCACGAAGGAAAGGCAAATGTAGTAGCAGACGCCCTAAGTCGTAAGTATCATGAGAAACAAAGAAGAATTTGTGCTCTTAGATTAAATCTACATTTAGATTTAAGGGAACAACTGAAGAACATTCAAGAAACAGCAATCAAGGATGATGCCGAAGGAATGAAAGGACGAATAAAGGAACTAGAGCAAGGGGCTGATGGAATCTGGAGATTCCATGAGAAAAGAATTTGGGTACCTAAACAAGGAGATTTAAGAGATAAGATTTTAAAAGAAGCCCATAAATCTAGGTACACGATGCACCCTGGTAATAATAAGATGTACCAAGATTTAAGAAATAACTTTTGGCGGATAGGAATGAAAAAGGACATAGCTAGATATGTTTCTAAGTGTTTAACTTGCTCACAAGTTAAAGCAGAACACCAGAAACCTTCAGGATTACTGCAACAATTAGAAATGCCCGTATGGAAATGGGAACTAATAACAATGGATTTTGTTACTAAGTTACCCAAGACCAGGAAAGGCAACGATACAATCTGGATGATTGTAGATCGATTAACCAAATCCACTCATTTCCTTCCAATGAAGGAAACCTTTAGCATGGAAAGGTTAGCAAAGTTGTATATAGATGAGGTAGTATCCTTACATGGAGTCCCACTCTCCATTGTGTCAGATATGGACAGTCGATTCACCTCGCATTTCTGGACAAGTTTCCAAGAAGTCATGGGGACGCGATTAAACTTAAGTACTGCATATCATCCTCAAACTGATGGGCAAAGTGAAAGGACGATTCAAACCTTAGAAGACATGCTCAGGGCATGTGTGATAGACTTCGGTGGAAACTGGGACGACCACTTACCTTTAATAGAATTCTCCTATAACAATAGTTATCATGCAAGCATCGAAACTGCCCCATTTGAAGCACTATATGGACGAAAGTGCCGAACTCCAGTTTGCTGGGCAGAAATAGGAGAAAGTCAGTTATCAGGTCCCGAAATTGTACAAGAAACCACCGACAAGATAACTCAGATTAAAGAAAGACTGAAAACGGCTCGAGATCGCCAAAAGAGTTATGCAGACAATCGACGTAAGCCGTTAGAATTCCAGGTTGGGGACAAGGTACTCTTGAAAGTTTCTCCTTGGAAAGGAATCGTTCGATTCGGTAAAAAGGGAAAGCTAAGTCCGAGGTACATAGGACCATTTCCAGTGATCTAGCGGATAGGACCAGTTGCCTATCGCTTACAACTACCAGAAGAACTAGCTGGGGTATATGACGTGTTTCACGTATCTAATCTTGAGAAATGTTTATCTGACGAATCCCTGGTAATATAAGATAGAAAGGTCAAGTTCCTAAAGCACAAAAGACTGGTACTGGTCAAAGTTAAGTGGGATTCAAAAAGGGGACCTGAGTACACATGGGAACTGGAATCGGAAATGAAGCGAAAGTATCCTCACTTGTTCCAGTAAATCTCGAGGACGAGATTTTAAATAAGGTGGGGAGGATGTAAGGACCTGCAAAAATGTCCCACAAAACTCCGTAAGTGAAAACCCGGACCCCTAAAACCCTAATTCTTATGAAAAACCAAGAAATTCAAAATTTATGGATCGCTCGCGGGCCGCGTAAGAGTTAAGTTGGGCCTACGCGGGCCGCGACAGCACACGGAGTCTCCGGATAAGCTTTATGCCACTTGTCTGACACGTGGCAGACCTACGGCGTGACACGGCAGCCGTAGCTAGGGTGGCCCTCGCGGGCCGTGTACGGTTCTTCCATGGGTTACGCGGGCCGCGAGAAACTCAAAAATTTGCTATAAATTGGACGTGCATGGGGCTTTCAGCTGTGTTCGAAAAAATCCTTTCAAAAACGAAACATTCTGCTCATTTTCATAGATTTCCATAGAGAAACGCTGCCACGATTACAGGGTAATAACTCTATCACTGCTACGATACAATGTCCGATCGATTGAAACCGATCCGATGGATGTTTAAGTGCTGCCCGAATTCGGGCTATACTTTGTCATTCGTCGTGAGGGTTTTGATTTCGTGAGTTATCGTAAATGTTGTATTAAGTTACTAACCTAGTTCGTGTGCGTTGTTATTTAACTAGGTTTTCGGGCTTAATCAGTAGGCTAAACTCTATCCAACTAAACTTGCAAAGTGAGTCATTCTCTTTTTTACCAAGTTGCTTTACAAAACCTTAAATGTTTTCCAGTTATACTTTGTAGTGATTAAGTCTTTGCTAATCTTTAATTACTGACAGTATGTGGGGGTTTTGTGCACATTACTACTAATGATTTATCACGTTAGGTAGGCGAGCCTAATTTAGTGATATGTCCACGGTCATAGATACGGTCGAGTGACAACTGAACCAGCTAATTAATTGATAAGGGAAAATGTGAAAACTCTTAATGCTATAAATTATAACATTGGGCCGTTTTGTACAAATTGAATGACTCGCCAGTATTTAACCGCTGATAAAATCTTTTTAAACATGTTTCAGGTGATTTACTGTAAGCAAGGAAAAGTGCCGTGTAGCACTACCAGCTTGGACAAAGTGGCCAGTAAATAAATAAACATGTTTTTTGTAAACAGGGAATTTCCCCGTGAAATTTCTTTATTGTAAATTACGGGGTTTGCCCAAAATGTGAAATAAAATAATCAGGCATTTTCTGATAAAAGATCCTGTTAATATTTCCGCTGCCAAATTAAATACTAATACCACTGGTTTCTGTTCAGCGACTTATGGACCGGGTAAAACCGGGCCGGGGGTCGTGACATATGTGAAGGAAGAAATCTATGTTGTGCAGCCACCTGGCTTTGTCCATCCAGAGCATCCAGAATATGCCTACAAACTTGACAAGGCATTGTATGGATGCACCAGGCACCACGTGCTTAGTATGCTACTCTGACTGAGCATCTTTTAGCTCATGGTTATACTCGGGGCATGATTGATCAGACATTGTTTATCAAGAGAGTTGGCAAGGATTTGATCTTGGTTCAAATATATGTTGATGATATCATTTTCGGATTGACGAATAATGATTTATGCAGAGAGTTTAAGGGTGTTATGAAGAAGAAATCTGAGATGAGTGCTCTTGGGAAGATGACTATGTTCTTGGGTTTACAAGTCCGACAGGAATCTCAAGCCATTCTAATCCATCAAGGAAAGTATATGAATGATATGCTCGCCAAATTCAAATTTACTGATGCAAAATCGGTCGAAACACCAATGGTAGAAAGACCATTACTGACTGAAGATGCAGATGGATCCCCTGTCAATCTGCGCCAATATCGGTCCATGATCGGATCTCTGATGTATCTGACTGCGAGCCAATAACAACCCTCCTGAATTTTTCCGACACCCTAATATATTTTAAAATACCCCTATATATCCTAAAATACACCCCGTATGTGAAAACGGAGCTCAAAATACAATATAGCATTAAAAATAAAATAAAAACAAAAATTTTATATCGCTCGCGGGCCGCGTAAGACCACATAAGGGTCTACGCGGGGCGCGACAGCCCATCAACGCGGCGAAACCCTGAGCCGACACGTGTCATCAACGTGTTGAACCTATGCTTGTGACCCGGATCAGCTACGCCGTAGACCCTCTATTACGCGGGCCGCGTAAGCCTTAAGCTTACCTTACGTGGGCCGCTAGAGAACCAGATTTCAGCCCTATATAAGAGGGCATCGGGCCTTCAGTCGAAATTCGCTCACGAACGTTTTCTTTCTCTAAATTCTGAAGATTTAATATAATTCTCGGGTATAATACCCCCTAAATTACGAAGTTCTGCTCCGTTGTAAGTATCATAACCCCTTGATACGTATTAGATACGCTGCCCGATTGATCTAGGGTTCCGTAACGGCTGTCGTGGTTCTGCCCGACGTAGTCGTTGGAATGACATCTCGGGGAGGGTATTACTAATGTTAAAATGTGTTATTATACTAACACGTGTGCATTTGTGTAAATTATAGATTGTCACCAGGAAACCCTAAAGGATAATCTAAGACAGCAATGTGAGTAATCTCCTTTTTGTAAATTGTTTTTACAAAACCTCACACGATTAATTATATATTAAACAGTTATTGAGTATTTATAAGGATACAATTATCGTCGGTATGTTGGGGTTTTGTATACAAAATTTGTTACTGCCTTGCGAGGGGTAACATTTCCACAAGTCGGGTTGACAGTACCGTGGGTGGTAATTGATATGACTTGGAAACAAATATAATTGCGAGATCGCCCTCAATACTGTACAATGGTTTTTATTAAACTTGATTAAACTGGGATTCACTCACCAGTATTTCCCACTGACAAAATGTTTTTAAAACGCATTTCAGGTAGCAAAATGTGAAAGCCAAATAGAAGCCAGCTGGACAGCACTGAAAGCTTGGAGAAGTGGCAATAAAGTTACCTAAACAAAATAGATGTTTTTATTAAATAAAATAGGGTTTATCCCTATGAAAATGTGTGTACTTGAAACTTGGGATTTTTCCCATGTGTTTAATATATTAAAAGTGTGGTATTTTACTCTGATAAAATATTTTCTAAATACGGTTCTGATGTAAATTCCGCTGCCAAAATTGAATAAATACCAGATACCACCGAAACTGGCTCGCGGCACCCCGTTCCCGGGAGATAGGGATCGGGGGTTGCGACAGAAGGTGGTATCAGAGCTAAGCCACTGATTCAGCAATAGAAGCGTTCTGCTGACACCAAAATTCAATCTGTTAGGAAATAAATTACGGAAATACGTGCATAATTGTATTTTATTGTTGTGTGTTATTTGACTATTTGTTAGTTTACAGTATGAGCGACCAAGGACCATCTGACGCGTACCGTCAATTGTCTGGTTCGCCTAGAAGCGAAGGTGCCTCTTCTCAGCCTGCCCTCTCGGGGTACTCTGCTGATAATGAAGAAGGAATATTTCGTGTTTAAGGCTCTGTCTTAAGAGCCATTCCCTCAGAAGAAGAGAGGATGGTTCAGTAGGGGAGCACATGAGTGTAGGAAACGTATGAAAAAGTTACAAGACCAGAGAGCATTAGCAGCAGCCAAAAGAAAAACCGATGCCCATGCCCAGGACATGATTAATAGGAGTTTAGCTAATTTCCATATCTTAGCAACCACTGCAGCTGACTCTAACCTGGAGCAAATGATAGCACCCCAACCACAACCACCAATGCATGATTTCAACCCGGAGGAAATACCTAGGGTACCAGCACCAAATCCCATAGACTCAAATTACGACCCCTGGTGGGACGACAATAGGGACTATGTGCAACGTTACCCGATACACGAAGACATGCCCATGCCGAATCTAGGAGCCTACCTAGGTTTGGACCCTCTAGATCCCTATTACGATAACGATGTATACATTAGGGAGATTTTAGAGAATCCTTACCAATTCCAGGCACCTACACCTCCATACCAGGAACCCGCACCCCAGATTCCAAACCCAGTCCTAGAACCTGCATCCCCAATGAGTGCAGAAAATGTACAAGAACTCAGGACATTTGGTGAGGAAATTTTAGAGAGTAGTGAAAGGATGAGACAGGTGGGAGAGCGACTCGTCTGGAAGTACGACGAGCGCAATATGGATTTCTGGATGAATCCATATCCTTGAATGTGATGGTAGAAATGGTAGTAATAATAATAATATAATAATAATAAAATATGTGTGTATGTGTATAAAAAAACTACGGATGCCTACTACTAGTAGTGTAATTTTAAATTTCAGTCGGTACTGTAATTTTAAAATTCAGTCGGTACTGTAATTTTAATTTCCAATATTGGTTTGTAGTGGATGCATATTATATAAAAATAGAGTAAAGTCGCAATGATCGACGCTTTTGACCAAAATGCGTGTCATGTGATTGGCTATATTAAATATTATTTTGTGATATTAATACGTGGTAACTGTTTAAAATTAAGATGGCCGACGAAGTGAATCAGGAAAATCTGAATAACGATAACCAGAGTAACAATAACCCGGGTAACGAAAATCCAAACAACAATAATGGAAACCAAGTGGATAACAGTGCCATCCAACACATAGTGGCACAAGTAATAATAGATGCAATGCCATATATTCTTCAAACGGTTAAGGATGCTAATAATAAAAGTAGACATGATAGCAAGCGACCCTCTGAACCTGAACACAGCGTGAACAATGGACCCGTACTTCAAGCGCCCATTCCCAAAAGAAGAAGAACCATGCCTTATGGTTGTTCTTACAAAGAATTATGGTCCTGTAAACCAATAGAATTCTTGGGAAATGAAGAACCCATTGCAGCTCTACGCTGGATAGAAAAGACTGAGGCAGCCTTAAAAATAAGCAAATGTGCGGAAGAGGACAAGATAATGTTTGCTTCCAATCTATTTAAGAATTTAGCCTTAGAATGGTGGAACACTATCCTCCAGTCTAGAGGAAGTGATAGGGTTTATAATATGGATTGGGAGGAATTTAAAAATATGGTAGAAAGGAAATTCTGTCATCCCAATGAAAAGGAACAGATAGCCAATAAGTTCTTAAACCTTAGGATGACTGGTGTGGATAGTAAGGGATACACTAAGTTATTCTTTGAATATGCTAGAATAGTGCCAACCCTTGCTTCACCTGAACCAGTATTAATCTCTCGTTACATCTGGGGATTAATTGGGGAGATTAGGCATGTAGTCAAGGCAGCTAGACCTCAAACCATAGAAGAAGCTGTAGAATTAACAAACACCATGACTGATGAATTAGTGTGTACACGAGAAGAAGACCAAAGGAGGAACCTAGCACAGAGACTTACCCAAGAATTCCGTTCTGAAAATTTCAACCGTAGGAATATAGGTTCTACCTCTGCACCTTACTGTAAGGCTTGCAAGAAGAAGCATTCGGGAAAATGCTCCACTCACTGCAATTTCTCTAAGTTACCAGGACACAAGGAAGAAGACTGCAGGGGAAAATCTAGTAATGGACTGTGCTTTAATTGTGGAGAAAAAGGTCACATCAAGCCAAACTGTCCAAAATTGGCTCCAGCTACGAACAACAAGAACACTAAAAAAGCTAGAGCATTTGTTCTGACGGCAGATGAAGCCAAGATAATTCCGGACGTGATAGCCGGTACGTTTTTAGTTAACGATATTTTTGCTAAAGTATTATTTGACTCTGGTGCAAACCAAATTTTTATTAATATTTCATTTTGCAAAATTCTTAATCACTCATTAACTAAACTTCCACAAGAATATCTAGTAGAGACAACTAACGGAGAAACTGTTAGGATTTCTGAAATCTTGCAGGGAGCAAGAATAGAATTTTTAAACCAAAAATTTATTGCAAATCTTAACCCAATGAATCTGGCAGGATTCGATGTCGTTTTAGGAATGGATTGGTTAATAGCCAATAAAGCCAGTATTTTATGTGATCAAAAGTCAATTCAAGTAAATTCACCAAAGAGTGAAAAGATTACAATTAAAAGAGATAAACCATCTAGGTCCACAAAATTCATCTCTGTGATCAAAACTGCAAGCTATATAAGAAAAAGATCTATAGTGTATTTGATTTCTATAACCACTAACACTAAAGGAAAAGAACTAAAAGACATTCCAGTAGTATCTCAGTTTTCATATGTATTTCCAGAAGAATTACCAGGACTACCGCCGGATAGAGAAGTTGAATTCAGAATTCACCTGCTACCAGGAACAGCACCAATTGCCAAAGCACCTTACTGATTGGCACCCGCCGAAATGCAGGAACTGAAGAAACAGTTAGACGAATTGTTGGAAAAAGGATTCATACAGCCAAGTTCATCGCCATGGGGAGCACCGATTTTATTCGTCAAAAAGAAGGACGGATCAATACGTATGTGTATTGACTACCGCGAATTGAACAAGGTCACTATTAAGAATCGGTATCCATTACCAAGAATCGATGATCGGTTTGATCAATTGCAAGGAGCTCGATTTTTCTCTAAAATCGATTTAAGGTCAGGATATCATCAATTAAAGGTACAGGAAGAGGATATTCCTAAGACCGCCTTCAGAACGAGATATGGACATTATGAATTTACTGTCATGCCATTTGGTTTAACCAATACCCCAGCTGCATTTATGGACATGATGAACCGAATATGTAAGCCATATTTGGATAAATTCATAATTGTTTTTATAGATGATATTCTCATTTACTCTAAGAGTAAAGAGGAACATGCAAAGCATTTGCATGCACTTCTAAGTTTACTAAGAAAGGAAAAGCTTTATGCAAAATTCTCAAAGTGTGAGTTTTGGTTAGAACAAGTACAGTTTCTTGGACATTTAGTTAATCATGAAGGAATTCATGTGGATCCCACAAAAATCGAGGCAATTACCAAGTGGAAGACCCCTGAGTCACCAACCAAGGTTAGAAGTTTCTTAGGATTGGCAAGTTATTATAGAAGATTTATTCGAGATTTTTCTAGAATAGTCATTCCCTTAACTAAGTTAACATGTAAATCCATTAAGTTTGAATGGGGACCAAAGCAAGAAGAAGCCTTTAGAATTCTTAAGCAAAAATTAACCCATGCACCCATATTAGCGTTACCAGAAGGAACTGAAGACTTTGTAGTCTATTGTGACGCTTCTAAATTAGGTTATGGATGTGTGTTAATGCAACGTCAAAAGGTTATAGCTTACGCCTCTAGACAACTTAAGAATCATGAAGAGAATTATTCAACCCATGATCTTGAACTAGGAGCTATAATTTTTTCCCTTGAGATTTGGAGACATTACCTCTATGGTAGTAAGTTTACTATTTTCACTGATCATAGAGTTTAAGGTATGTTTTTGGACAAAAAGAGTTGAATATGAGACAAAGACGCTGGATGGAGATGCTTAGTGATTATGATTGTGATATCTAGTATCATGCAGGAAAAGTATCACGAAAAGCCAAAAAGGGTACGTTCTCTTAAATTAAATCTACAAGTAGATTTAAATGAACAGATTAGAAAAGCACAAAAATCAGTAATCAAGGAGGATACTGAAAATTTTAAAATGAATGATCAAGGAATTAGAACAAGGAACAGATGGAATTTGGAGATTCCATAAGAAGAGAATGTGGATACCTAAATTAGGAAACCTACGTCATCGTATATTAGAAGAAGCCCATAAGTCTAAGTATACGATGCATCCTGGAAATGATAAAATATATCAGGATTTAAGAAAGAGTTTCTGGTGGATAGGAATGAAAAAGGACATAGCAGCCTATGTTTCTAAATGTTTAACTTGCTCACAAGTTAAAGCTGAACATCAGAAACCCTCAGGATTGTTACAACAGTTAGAAATGCCAGTATGGAAATGTGAATTGATAACAATGGATCTTGTTACTAAATTACCCAAAACAAAGAAAGGTAATGATACAATCTGGGTGATTGTAGACAGACTAACTAAGTCAGCTCATTTCCTACCAATGAAGGAAACTTTCAGTATGGAACAGTTAGCTAAATTGTATGTAAATGAAATAGTTTCATTACATGGAATTCTTTTATCAATTGTTTCTGACAGAGATAGCCATTTTACCTCTCATTTTTGGACAAGTTTCCAAAAAGCCATGGGAACCAAGTTGAATCTAAGCATAACTTATCATCCGCAAACGGACGGACAAAGCGAAAGTACAATTCAGACGATAGAAGACATGCTTAGAGCTTGTGTAATTGATTTCGGAGGTAATTGGGACGATCATTTACCGTTAATAGAATTTTCTTATAATAACAGTTATCACACAAGTATCAATGCTATACCATTCGAAGCACTTTATGGACGAAAGTGCCGAACCCCAGTCTGTTGGGCAGAAATTGGGAAAAAGCAACTATCTGGACCTGAGATAGTGCAGGAGACGACCGACAAGATCATCCAAGTTAAGGAACAACTAAAAGCAGCACGTGATCGACAGAAAAGCTATGCTGACAACAGGCGGAAACCATTAGAATTTCAGGTAGGAGACAAAGTGTTATTGAAAGTCTCTCCTTGGAAAGGAGTGGTGAGATTCATCAAAAGGGGAAAGCTAAGCCCCAGGTATATTGGACCTTTTGAGATTATTAGAAAAATAGGACCTGTAGCCTATCAGCTACAACTGCCAGAGGAAATGGCAGGAATACATGATGTATTTCATGTGTCTAATCTCAAGAAATGCTTAGTTGATGAATCACTAGTAGTACCTCTCAAGGATATAGAGGTAAATGAACAACTCAAGTTTGTAGAAAGGCCTCTACAGATTGAAGACAGGAAAGTCAAGAACCTCAAGCACAAGAGATTAGTTCTGGTCAAAGTGAAGTGGGACTCCAAAAGAGGACCAGAGTACACATGGGAACTTGAATCAGAAATGCAAAGAAAATATCCACACCTGTTCCAGTAGACCTCGAGGATGAGCTCTAAAATAAGGTGGGGATGATATAACAACCCTCCTGAATTTTTCCGACACCCTAATATATTTTAAAATACCCCTATATATCCTAAAATACACCCCGTATGTGAAAACCGAGCTCAGAATACAATATAGCATTAAAAATAAAATAAAAACAAAAATTTTATATCGCTCGCGGGCCGCGTAAGACCACATAAGGGTCTACGCGGGGCGCGACAGCCCATCAACGCGGTGAAACCCTGAGCCGACACGTGTCATCAACGTGTTGAACCTATGCTTATGACCCGGATCAGCTACGCCGTAGACCCTCTATTACGCGGGCCGCGTAAGCCTTAAGCTTACCTTACGCGGGCCGCGAGAGAACCAGATTTCAGCCCTATATAAGAGGGCATCGGGCCTTCAGTCGAAATTCGCTCACGAACGTTTTCTTTCTCTAAATTCTGAAGATTTAATATAATTCTCGGGTATAATACCCCCTAAATAGCGAAGTTCTGCTCCGTTGTAAGTATCATAACCCCTGGATACGTATTAGATACGCTGCCCGATTAATCTAGGGTTCCGTAACGGCTGTCGTAGTTCTGCCCGACGTAGTCGTTGGAATGCCGTCTCGGGGAGGGTATTACTAATGTTAAAATGGGTTATTATACTAACACGTGTGCATTTGTGTAAATTATAGATTGTCACCAGGAAACCCTAAAGGATAATCTAAGACAGCAATGTGAGTAATCTCCTTTTTGTAAATTGTTTTTACAAAACCTCACATGATTAATTATTTATTAAACAGTTATTGAGTATTTGTAAGGATACAATTATCGTCGGTATGTTGGGGTTTTGTATACAAAATTTGTTACTGCCTTGCGAGGGGTAACATTTCCACAAGTCAGGTTGACAGTACCGTGGGTGGTAATTGATATGACTTGGAAACAAATATAATTGCGAGATCGCCCTCAATACTGTACAATGGTTTTTATTAAACTTGATTAAACTGGGATTCAATCACCAGTATTTCCCACTGACAAAATGTTTTTAAAACGCGTTTCAGGTAACAAAATGTGAAAGCCAAATAGAAGCCAGTTGGACAGCACTGAAGGCTTGGAGAAGTGGCAATAAAGTTACCTAAACAAAATAGATGTTTTTATTAAATAAAATAGGGTTTATCCCTATGAAAATGTGTGTACTTGAAACTTGGGATTTTTCCCATGTGTTTAATATATTAAAAGCGTGGTGTTTTACTCTGATAAAATATTTCATAACTACGGTCCTGATGTAAATTCCACTGCCAAAATTGAATAAATACCAGATACCACCGAAACTGGCTCGCGGCCGCCCGTTCCCGGGAGATAGGGATCGGGGGTTGCGACAGAATGCGTCCAGACATCACATTTGCTGTCTATCAATGCGCGCGTTATCTGGCTAATCCCAAACTTTCTCATCTTTCTGCTGTTAAACGAATTTTTAGGTACCTTAAAGGCAGGCCCCGACTTGGCTTATGGTATCCAAGAGATTTAAATTTTGACCTGTTTGCGTTTTCTGATAGTAACTTTGGAGGAACTGACAGTGACAGGAAATCCACATCAGCTGGATGTCAATTTTTGGGTAACAGGCTTATCTCTTGGCAATGCAAGAAACAACAAACGGTGGCGATCTCCACAGCTGAGGCAGAATACGTTGTTGCTTCTGCGTCTTGCTCATAGGTGGTATGGATGCAACATCAATTGCAGGATTACGGTTTGACTTATCTCAATACTACTATTTACTGTGATAATGATGTTGCAATACAAATTGTGAAAAATCCTGTCTTTCACTCCAAAACCAAGCACATTGATATTAAAGTCCATTTTATCAGAGACTGCTTTGACAGAGGTCTTATTAAACTGGAACAAATCGACATAGATGCAAATGATGCCGATTTATTCACAAAACCTGTCAGGGGTTCGAAATATAAGGTGCTTGTGGATTTTCTGAAAATGATCCGTTATACCGACTAAGCGTGTTTTTTTTTTTTCGTAGGTAAATTTGTTCATATGATATCATTGAAAGATCCGTAATGGGACTTACAACAAGCTTGTTAGCCGAGTTAATGTTACTATTAGTTGTTACTAATATATAAATAGAATCATGTTTGTTAATCTGGTTGGATGTTACTATGAGTTAGTTGTTGTATTTAACTTTCAAAACACTAATCCTCACTAATGACACTTTACCCTTTAGCCTTATCTCACAAGTTTGACAATGATTTGACTTTAACATAATTTCCAATAGTTTGAAGTAAAGTTACTATTTTTTGCTCCCATGACTTTGCACTGAGCATTATTGTATTCTCCCTTTTTGTCTTCCCTTACTTTCCTCAACATTAAAGAACCGTGGGGGGGGGGAGGACTTGATCACTTGAAACTTCGTTATTTTGTACCTTGTAATATCTATAACAGACACACACATTAGGCATACAACCCACAAATCATAATAGACACAGAAGAACACACTTGAAAGCAAGGATTAAGTAGTTACTAGTTTATCTCTTAGATAAGTATATTCTCCCCGTCCCAAGTAATGACCATAAACGTTCTTGGGTGGTCGCACGAGCGAAGTCCACACTTGGGACGTGGGGGCCTTCGATGACCCCCGTAGACAATCTGAAGTGTGATAGCTTGAAAACTCACTCTCTCCAGGAATGCATCTATTTCTTCAGGCTCTTTCACACAAAACGTCAAAACATTAATATCCTTTCAGTAGCAATTGGATATGATCCACCATAATTTAGGGATAACTCTGGGACCCTATAGCACTCTCTAAACTTGTCAAAATACCCAAGACTATCAAGCATTCGGTCTATCTACAACGAGCATAAGATCTCAGTGGTGACATAGTCCACATAATCCATATTGCCTCCCTTATGATAGAATTTGAATGTGAAATACCTATGCTCATTTTGCCCTAAAATGCGCAAATAACAAATATTAATATTTAACTTACTGATTGAAGATACTAATGTGACTTACCATAGTCTAGAACTTCTTCACCGGCTAATCGGATTCTCCAGCCCATGATCGCTGGTAGAAGTTTTTGCAAAGGAAGGAAGTTAGTGTATAATAATCGTAGTAGTAGCTTGGAAAGACCTAATTCTGATCGTATGGATTTATATAAACTAGGGAACTGTGTTGCTGGTGAAGACGAACTACCCTAGTTCAATTTGGCGGGGAAGTGGAAATGATCGGTCACACTCTAAAATTTACCGTGTCCATTTATTACCTTTAGCCACTCAAACATGCTTTACCGTGACCATTTCACACGTTTAGCTACATATAACCAAACAAATACCATGGCAGTTGGTCATAAAAATTTGTAAGTGGCCATATGCATTATCTTTTAGCCACAACATTAAAAACTAGTTGTGACAGATATTTACACAATGGCCACACTTTTTCTACTATGGCTAGTGATTATCACATTTTTTTATTGAATGTGTGACTAAAGGTTTTGAAGGGATGTGTTTCGTCAACTGAATCAAGAAATAAAAAAAAAACCAAAGTGGCAATAGGTTACATTTGGTAACACTTTTCTACCTGTGGCTGATTTTGAACTATTATACAATAGTCACATTAATAATAAAATGTGTGGCTAAAGGTTTTGAACTGTTATACAATGGTCATATTAATAATAAATTATTGTGTGACTAAAAGTGTTCTAAATTATTTTAAATAACCTTTAGCCACACATTTATTCAAATGTGTGGCAGGGCGGTTTGGGCATATATGTGACCGTAGCCTTTTTCACGTAGTAAAATACTCAATTAAAAAATATAGAGTAAATTGTCAAATTGTCCATGAGGCTTGAGTATGTTTTTCATTTTCATTCAAAACAACTATTTTGTACCATATAGTCCTTCACTTTTGGGATTTTTTGCCATTTTCATCCAAATGTATAACTTTTTTTGCCAAAATCGTCCTTGAGACTTGGGATTTTTTTGCTATTTTCATCCAAATGTTTGATAGAAAAAATAAAGCAAATTAGATGTTTGGATGAAAATGACAAAAAATATCAAAAGTGAAGGACTATATTGTACAAAAAAAGTTATTTTGAATGAAAATGGCAAACATGCCCAAACCTTAGGGACGATTTTGGCAATTTACTCAAAAAAATATTATCTCTACAACCTCTTACTATATCTTTGTGATCTTTAATGACCATAACAATTATCTCTAATGCACATTGCACAAATATTCACATCGCTACAATCCACTGTCACGACGTTGTGCCTTTTTTGTAGAGCTTCATAGTTGCCTCTTCAATCATGGACGGGTGGATCAATTAAATTCTTTTTCACCGGTCGTTGTTTTTGACACTCATATGCCTCCCAACTTGAAACTTATTTTCTATGAAATGTATCGCTTAATAATCATTTAGAAAAAGAAAAAAAAGAAGCACTTAACCGAATTAGATACTTTTTTCCTTTTCAATTGAATAATGTATAAACTGACATTGGCTAATTAAGTAGCTATTAAGTGATTTATTGAGAAAACTATTCACCAACATGGAGCATATTTTTTTTTAGTTCTATAGCTATTATGTGAGTTATTGAGAAAACTATTCACCAACATGGAGCATAATTTTTTTTAGTTTTATTCCCTAGTTCTATAGCTATTATGTGAGTTATTGAGAAAACTATTCACCAACATGGAGCATAATTTTTTTAGTTTTATTCCAACAATTAAAACTTCAGGTCATAAATGCATCCTTTTGATCTTCACCATATTTTCTAAATAAGACAATGTCTAGTGGTTTAGCTCAATAATGCCCCCACCATAGGGCGTTTTGCGACACGTGGCAGTCCAGTTAGCATGGGCATTATTGGAGGTTATTGCAAAAGTGCCGTAGTGGGAATAATGCCCAATAACGCCCCTTCCATTAATTACACAATAATTTTTTTTAATTAAATAATGCAAAAGTTTCCCCATTGGTCAGTCAACCCTTCCACAAGCCCTTTTAGGCATTTTTTTAAACACGCCAATCCACTTTTTTTTCAAAAAAAAATGCCAAACAACGCCCAATGTAATGGGGGGCGTTTTTGGGCGTTATTTTTGAAATTAAAAAAAAAACGCCCCACTACACATGGTCTAAGTAACACCACAAACAAAATGTCTCCTCTAAATTACAAGTTTTGTCCTTTATGTTTACATCAAATTGCTGGCGCTGTCCTTTAGCGCAAAACTTGATGAGTATTGTCCTTAACGTTTCAAAATCCTGCACGTGATTACCTTTATGCCAAACCCAGTTAGATTTTTTTGGCTAAATCTGATCATGTGCTTTGCACATGAGGGTATTATTGTCATTTCATTTTCTCAGGGTCTATTTTGTAAACAACTTTTATTAAGGGACTATTTTGTAACAAACAAAAAAATAAAAGGTTATATAATCCCTCTATCATCTAATATCTCTCTCCATCTCTCTTACTCATCTCTCTCTACAGCAAACACCACCTAAAACAACCGACACCATTTCCGGCCACAATGAACCAACCGATGTTTTCTGGCGATCTGAATCTCCTACATCCCCTCTCTTCACCCGGTTCTGATTTCACACACACTTCCAACCCCTCTCTTCACCAGGTTAACTTCTACCTCTTCTTTGACCTCCGGTGACCTCCTCGGCTGCAGTGCCGTCGCTCACGGCGGTGGTAAACAGAACGACCAGCGACGGCCGTCTCTCCGACGTCGTTCTGGCAGTCACACTTTCAGGTAAAAGAACCCTAGTGTCGCAACCCTCGCCCCCTATCTGTCCCGGGAACGGGCGGCCGCGAGAATCAGTATTGGTGGTATCGGTGTTTATCAATTTGGCAGCGGAAATTACATCAGGGCCGTAGTTAGGAAATATTTTATCTGAGTAAAACACCATATTTTATATAAATAAGTCTATTGGGATAAAACCCAAGTTTTCATTACAAACTGATTTATAGGAATAAATCCTATTTTATGGAAATAAAACTTATTCTTTATTTAGGCAACTTTTATAGCCATTTTTCCAAGCCTTCAGTGCTGTCCAGCTGGCTATTAACTGGCTTTCACCTTTTGTTACCTGAAACGCGTTTAAAAACATTTTGTCAGTGGGAAATACTGGTGAGTGAATCCCAGTTTAATCAAGAAGAGTTTTATCTTTTAACAGTATTGAGAGTGATTACAATGTTTACATCTACACAATTACTCATTCAGTACTGTTAATCCTGACTGGTGGGTCATATTACCCATTGGCTAACTATTTGTCCATTGGTAATGTGTTCCACATTTTGTATACAAAACCCCAACATACCGGCAGTAATTGAAGAATTACAAAGACTCAATCACTGCTTAATTACATTGTAAAATATTTAAGATTTTGTAAAAACAGTTTACAAAAAGGAGATTACTCACGTCGCTGTCTCAGGTTTTCTTTAAGGGTTTCCTGGTGATTATCTATAAATTACACAATTGCACACGCGTTAGTATAATAACCCAATATTTACATTAGTAATACTCTCCCTGAGACGGCATTCCAACGACTACGTCGGGCAGAACCTCGACAGTCGTTACGGAACCCTGGATCAATCGGATAGCGTATCTAATACGTAACCGGGGTTATGATACTTACAGCGAGGCAGAACTTCGTTATTTAGAGGGGTATTAGACCCAAAAATTATGTTTGCTATGTAGGAATTCGAGAGAGAGAACGAGAATTGAACGACTGGGACTGAAGGCCGATGCCCTCAATTTATAGGGCTGCATTTCGTCTTCGTCGCGCCCCGCGTAAGATGAGGCGGGGGCTTACGTGGCCCACGAGATAGGGGTGTAGGCACTAGCTTTGACCGGTCATCACTTCTAGCCTCGACACGATTGTGCCACGTGTCGGCTCCGGGTGAGGCCTCGTAGCTGGGCTGTCGCGCCCCGCGTAGACCAAGGGTGGGTCTTACGCAGCCCGCCAGAAACCTTTTATTTTTGTTTTTAATTAATTTTAATAAAAATAAAGGTATTCGGGGTCCGTTTTCATATATGGGGTGTACTTTAGGACATATTGGGATATTCTAATTATTTTTAGGGTGTCGAAAAATTTAGGAGGGTTGTTATATCCTCCCCACCTTGTTTTAGAACTCGTCCTCGAGGTCTACTGGAATAAGTGTGGATATTTCCTTTGCATTTCTGATTCAAGCTCGCATGTGTATTCAGGTCCTCTTTTGGAGTCTCATTTCACTTTGACCAGAACTAATCTCTTGTGCTTGAGGTTCTTAACTTTCCTGTCTTCAATCTGTAGAGGTTTCTCTACAAATTTTAGTTGTTCATTTACCTCTATATCTTTAAGAGGTACTACCAGTGATTCATCAGTTAAGCATTTCTTGAGATTAGATACATGAAATACATCATGTATTCCTGTCATTTCCTCTGGCAGTTGTAGCTGATAAGCTATAGGTCCTATTCTTCTAATAATCTTAAAAGGTGCAACATACATGGGGCTTAGCTTTCCCCTCTTGATGAATCTGACTACTCCTTTCCAAGGAGAGACTTTCAATAACACATTATCACTTACCTGAAATTCCAACAGTTTCCGTCTGTTATCAGCATAACTCTTCTGTCGGTCACGTGCTGTTTTCAGTCGTTCCTTGACTTGAATGATCTTATCGGTTGTTTCTTGCACTATTTCAGGTCCGGGTAGTTGCTTTTCTCCAATCTCTGCCCAATAGACTGGAGTTCGACACTTTCGTCCATAAAGTGCTTCGAATGGTGCAGCATTGATACTTGTGTGATAACTGTTATTATAAGAAAATTCTATTAATGGTAAGTGGTCATCCCAATTACCTCCGAAATCAATTACACAAGCTCTAAGCATGTCCTCCATTGTCTGAATTGTCCTTTCGCTTTGTCCGTCTGTTCGAGGATGATAAGCGGTGCTTAGATTCAACTTGGTTCCCATGGCTTTTTGGAAACTTGTCCAAAAATGAGAGCTAAAACGGCTATCTCTATCAGAAACAATTGATAAAGGAATTCCATGTAATGAAACTATTTCATTTACATACAATTTAGCTAACTGTTCCATACTGAAAGTTTTCTTCATTGGTAGGAAATGAGATGAGTTGGTTAGCCTGTCTACAATCACCCAGATTGTATCATTACATTTCCTTGTTTTAGGTAATTTGGTAACAAAATCCATTGTTATCAATTCCCATTTCCAAACTGGCATTTCTAACTGCTGCAACAAACCTGAGGGTTTCTGATGTTCGACTTTAACTTGTGAACAGGTTAAACACTTAGAAACATAGGCTGCTATGTCCTTCTTCATTCCTATCCACAAAAAATTCTTTCTTAAATCCTGATACATTTTATCACTTCCAGGATGCATCATATACTTAGACTTATGGCCTTCTTCTAATATACGGTGGCATAAGTTTCCTAATTTAGGTATCCACATTCTTTTCTTTTGGAATCTCCAAATTCCATCTGTTCCTTGATCTAGTTCCTTAATCATTCCTTTCAATCTCTCAGTATCATCCTTGATTACTGATTCTTGTGCTTTCCTAATCTGTTCATTTAAATCTACTTGTAGATTTAATTTAAGAGAACGTACTCTTTTTGGCTTTTCATGATACTTTCGACTTAAAGCATCAGCTACCATATTAGCCTTTCCTGCATGATACTGGATATTACAATCATAATCACTAAGAATTTCCATCCAGCGTCTTTGTCTCATATTCAACTCCTTTTGCCCGAAAACATACCTTAAACTCTTATGATCTGTGAAAATGGTAAACTTACTACCATAAAGGTAATGTCTCCAAATCTTAAGGGCAAAAATTATGGCTCCTAATTCCAAATCATGGGTTGAATAATTCTCTTCATGATTCTTAAGTTGTCTAGATGCGTAAGCTATAACCTTTTGGCGTTGCATTAACACACATCCATAACCTAACTTAGAAGCGTCACAATAGACTACAAAGTCTTCAGTTCCTTCTGGTAACGCTAGTATGGGTGCATTGATTAATCTTTGCTTAAGAATTCTAAAGGCTTCTTCCTGTTTTGGTCCCCATTCACACTTAATGGATTTACAGGTTAACGCTAGTATGGGTGCATTGATTAATCTTTGAAATGTCCTCTTCCTGAACCTTTAATTGATGATATCCTGAGCGTAAATTGAACTTGGAGAAAAATCGAGCTCCTTGCAATTGATCAAATAAATCATCGATTCTCGGTAATGGGTACCGATTTTTAATCGTGACTTTGTTCAATTCGTGGTAGTCAATGCACATACGCGTCGATCCGTCTTTCTTCTTAACGAATAATATTGGCGTTCCCCATGGTGATGAACTTGGCTGTATGAATCCCTTCTCCAGTAGTTCATCTAATTGCTTCTTCAGTTCCTGTATTTCTGCGGGTGCCAAACGATACGGTGCTTTGGCAATTGGTGCTGTTCCTGGTAGTAGATGAATTCTGAATTCAACTTCTCTATCTGGCGGTAGTCCTGGTAATTCTTCTGGAAACACATCTGGAAACTGAGATACTACTGGAATATCTTTCAGTTCTTTTCCTTTAGTGTTAGTGATTATAGAAATCATATACACTAATGATCATTTTCTTATATAACTTGCTGTTTTTATCACAGAGATGAATTTTGTGGATCTAGATGGTTTGTCTCCTTTAATTGTGATCTTTTCACCCTTTGGTGAATTTACTTGAATTGACTTTTGATCACATAAAATACTGGCTTTATTGGTTACTAACCAATCCATTCCTAATACAACATCAAATCCTGCCAGATTCATTGGATAAAGATTTGCAATAAACTTTTGATTTAAAAATTCTATTCTTGCTTCCTGCAAGATTTCATAAATCTTAATGGTTTCTCCATTTGATGTTTCTACTAGACATTCTTGTGGGAGTGTAGTTAATGGTTGGTTGAGAAGTTTGCCAAATGAAGTATTAATAAAACTTTGGTTTGCACCAAAGTCAAATAATACTTTAGCAAAAACATCATTAACTAAAAATGTACCGGCAATCACATCCGGGATCATTTTGCCTTCTTCTGTAGTCAGAACAAATGCTCTAGCATTTTTGGTATTCTTGTTGTTTGTAGCTGGAGCTAGTTTCGGACAGTTTGGCTTGATATGACCTTGTTCTCCACAGTTGTAACATATCCGGTTGTTAGGTTTCTTCCTGCAGTCTTCTTCCTTGTGTCCAGATATTTTGCAGAAATTGCAATATATGAAGCATCTTCCAGAATGCTTCCTTTTGCAATACTTGCAATAAGTTGCAGAGGTAGAACCTACATATTTCCCACGGTTGGAATTTCCAGAGCGAAATTCTTGGGTAAGCCTTTGAGCTAGGTTTCTCCTCTGGTCCTCTTCTCGTGTGCGCACTAATTCGTCTGTCAAGGTATTTGCTAGTTCTACAGCTTCTTCTATAGTTTGAGGTCTAGCTGCCTTGACTACATGCCTAATCTCACTGATTAATCCCCAAATGTAACGAGAGATTAATACAGGTTCAGGTGATGCAAGGGTTGGCACTATTCTAGCATATTCAAAGAATAATGTAGTGTATCCCTTACTATCTACTCCAGTCATCCTAAGGTTTAGGAATTTATTTGCTATCTGTTCCTTTTCATTGGGAGGGCAAAATTTCCTTTCTACCATATTCTTAAATTCCTCCCATTCCATATTGTAAATTCTGTCATTTCCCCTAGATTGGAGGATAGTGTTCCACCATTCTAGTGCTGAGTTCTTAAACAGATTGGAAGCAAACATTATCTTATCCTCTTCTGCACACTTACTTATTTTTAAGACAGCCTCAGTCTTTTCTATCCAGCGTAGAGCTGCAACGGGCCCTTCATTTCCCGAGAATTCCATTGGTTTACAAGACCAGAATTCTTTATAAGAACAACCATAAGACATGGTTCTTCTTCTTTTGGGAATAGGCACTTGAAGTATAGGTCCATTGTTCACGCTGTTTTCAGGTTCAGTGGGTCGTTTACTATCACGGTTACCTTTATTATCAACTTCCCTAACTGTTTGAATAATATATGGCACCGCATCTATTATCCCTTGTGCCACTATGTGTTGGATGGCACTGTTATCCACTTGGTTTCCATTATTATCATTGTTCGGGTTATCGTTATTCTGGTTTTACGGGTTATTAACCGGATTTTCTTGATTCACTTGGTCGGCCATCTGAATTTTAAACATTTACCACATATTAGTATCACAAGATAATAATTAATGCAAGTAATCATACAACACACATTTTTGGTCAAAATCGTCAATCCTTGCGACTTACACTTTCTTATACTATGCATCCATATATATATATATATATATATATTATAATACAACTGAAATTGAAATTACACTACTAGTAGGCATTCGTAGCTATGATTTAAAATATATATATATATATATATATATATATTTCAAACATACACACTGATGTGTGCAAAATGCAACATATAAACTACATCAATTGTGGCATAAAACTAACCCTTTTTTAGTACTAATGTTGGAAAAAGTGTGTTTTTTGTCTTCCTTTTGTATTTTCAGGATTAAATGAGCTCAAATGAACAAAAGAAGCAAAAAGGCAGCTAAATCTAACATAAATACAAGAAAAGGAACAAACGTGGCATGCCCGACCCCCCGACAGCATCTTCCCAAGCAAAAACAAGAGAACAGAAGGCTGAACACGCCTCGTGCTCAATGAGCACGGGGGCGTGCCCAAGTGTCTGCAGAAAAGACAAAGTTGTAGAAGCTTCTATCACCCACCATGGGGGCTTGCCCAGCGGACACGGGGCCGTGGTCAACTCTAAGATTCGCAGAATCTGGGGAAATCTTGATAGTACAGATACGCTTCTGCATACGGGGTCGTGCCCAGCGGACACGGGGGCGTGGTTAACTAATGCAGACAAACTGCAATTAATGAAGAAAGAGAAGGAGGGTGGACACGGGGCCGTGCCCGAGCTGCTGTTCAGGCTATAAATAGGGGTGCTTGGCTCATTTGCAAACTATCCCTTGGCACACCACCTCTCTCACACTTCACCCACACTCCACCACCACCACAACACCATCATCCACCACCATCATCCATCATCCATCATAGAGTATGTGAGTCATCTCGGGATCCAAGATTGATCGTAAGAGTTCTTGACAATCAAAGGCCATGTTTACCTAAGTCTCTTACATCACTTGGTGAAGACAAGTGTCTAGTGTAATACTTTTTATTTTTAATCTTTTAGCACTTTTTTTTTGGTTATGTATTAATGACTTTAATAACTAGTTTCTTATGTTGAAGGTGATTCTTCCTTATCGTTTGTCCATGGTGTCTTGGCATTATTTTACTGTCTATATAAAATAAAAGATTTTCACCATTCATATCTCCACTGTCTATATGGAGGTATGTTGGCTACCTGGTCGAGGGTTAAGGGAACGGTTTGGTAAGAGTCTTGCCTTATTCAGTGTATAGATCCTGCAAGGACCTGGGTCAAATTTAGTAGGACCTCCTTCGATACCTACAGGTATTGGATGGCGGGGGTCCAAACTCTTTGATCCCCTCATATGTAAGCTACTATTAAAACTTTAACCCGGCTACTTAGGACTGTATCTCTGCTGACTCAGACTACTTAGCCGAGGGTAACGTCACCTTCAAAAGAGGGGCCTACCACATTATGCATTAATAACTTAATTAATTATCTTTCAATAATCCGCCCCTTTAGGATTGTATCCTTGCTGACTCAAACTACTGGGTTGAGGGTAACGTCACCTTCAAAAGAGGGGCCTACTACAATAACTAAGATAATCTCTTAAAAAGTGCAAAAGAGCGGAAATAATCAAAGGTTACACTAAACACGAGTCGGAGCCAAGTGATTCATCTTGTCTATCTGTTTTTATTTTTATTTTATTTTTCAGCATTTTAGTTAGTTTTATTTTTCTAGTTTAAAAAAAAAACTTTTTTCTAACTTTTGATTTGATTAGACGTTGAGGATAAACCGGTACTAAAAGCTCTTGTGTCCTTGGACGACCTCGGTATCTTACCAACACTATACTACGCCCACGATGGGTGCACTTGCCCATATGTGTGTTTAGTGTTAGTAAATATCGTGTTTTATAAATTTAAAACTTGGCTAAAAAGTGTAAAAGGGCTTAAATTATACATTAAAAACCTATCACACTCGACACGCATCAAATTTTTGGCGCCGTTGCCGGCGACACAAGGATTTTAAGAAAGTTAGGAATCAACGGCCTAATCGTTTTTTTTTTCTAATTTTTCTGCTTTTTTTATGATTTTCTTAATTTTTCAGCTTCTGCATAACTCAGCACGGGCCGTGCCCGCTGAACACGCCCCGTGCCCAATCTTTGGAACTGGCAATCTTGTTTTAAGTCAGACAGTAAGCTGAACACGGGGACGTGCCCACTCAACACGCCCCGTGCCCAAGTTTCAGTTACTGAAAATAGAACCGTAAGATCCCGACGGTTGGTAATTTCTGACACAAACATGAGAGATACTGATATTTTTTACTTTCGGCACTCTTATGGTACGTGGTGTCAAATATGTGGTGGCCCTCATAAAGATTTAGAATGTTATTTTCTAAATTATAAGCCCCATTATATAGACCCATTTTTTTTCCTGTAGCCTTAAGAGGGGCGAAAGTAAAAATAATCCCTATCTCTCCCTCGAATGCTCTCAACCGGACATTCTAGGAGAAATGCTTCTTGATGAACTATTTCAATTGGAAGATCTAATTCTTAATTGGTTAAAAGAACTAAAGTTGGATTTCAATAATTCATCTCAAGACGATACCCAAGAAGAATTGTTGGGATCACATTCGGATAAAAACAACTTCGTTGTTCCCGATATTACCTCTAACTCTAGCGAAGACTTGTGCGATAGTCGTCCCTGTGTCGATTGTGTCGTGAAGGACTCCCCATCGACTTCGTTCGGTGCATACATAGACCTGAGCGATTCGACATACACCTTCTTTAACAAGAGCCCGGGAAAGGGTTGGACTTGTCCACCTACAATTAGCATAGGAATCACCCTCACCGATTCATATCTTAATCATTTTACATTAATCTTTGTCCCTTCACTCGGGCTCATTATCCTAATGTAATACGCTTCAGTCACCCGGCTGTGCGTTTACATTATTATCAAATATTTTTCTCATTTGATTCATTTGGGTACTTTTTAATTTGTCCCACTCATCCCATCCTTACTACATCGGATGTAAGCATGTCCATCATAAAAAGTTCATGGTACCACGTGCTCACCACTTACTTGGCCAGAGTAAGCGATCAGTACCTGGTATACATGACCTTTTTATAATTTTCACATTACACCCCATGTAAGTAATGCCTCTATTTGTTTCTCTTGGAAACAATATCCCGAATATATTTTCTATTCGGGTTTTTCCAAGTTTTTAATCTACATATGCAACTTTCAATTTCTACATATTTGTTGCATATTACTATTTGTGCAATTAAATTTAAAATGTGCACCTGGTAATGCTTGCCCTAACGGGCTTCTCTTGCCATTAGCCTTGTTCGCGACCGCCACGCGATTTAGGTCCTTGATGAGCATACCCTTGGACCGTTCCTCTATCAAATCCGCGATTTGTTAAACTCTCGCTATCTTCATATGTGAGTGTCCTTCAACTAAAACATTTACAATAGTTAGTAATTTCGACATTAATGGATGCCCGTATTATAATACAAGACTTTTCTACTATACGCATCAACGCGTGTAATTTCGTTGACTATATCTACTCCATATCGTTTTTATTGGTATAACGTGTATTACACGATAACCATATGTGTTGTTCTCAACACTTTAATCATACTAAACCATTGATATACATGTACTTACCGGATTTGCGATCAAGCCTCGAACCGAACACTTTATTCTTTAAACTTTGAGCTCTGATTACCAACTTGTAAGACCCATTGAAAATTTAACATTAATATATATCATTAAAGTACGCATTTTATATCAAAAATGCGACTTAACAAAAACTTTTCCATCAAAGTATTCATACATGTTTAAAACATTCGAAAACTATGTTATTAGTGATTACATATTTCACTTTATATAAAATAAAACAAGATCAATACGGAAGCTTCATTTAGTTGTGTGTTCGATTCTTGTTCTTCGCTTGATCTTCATCCGGAGACAGATACGTTTACCTAAAATCAAAACGAGCATAAACGTTAGTTATGAGGGTTTTGAACACTTTTAAACGAGTTCCATAAACAAAAACAACAAAGGTTTCTACCGTAAGCTACGGTGGCACCGTAGCTTACGGTGATAAAAAAACTGGCTACGATGATAAGAGCCTGCCCTACGGTGGACATTTGTTTTCTTTTAGTGCCCACCGTAACTTACTGTACCACCGTAAGCTACGGTGGCGCCCAGTTCTGCTTGTTTTCCATTTTACCCAGCTATGCATTTTCTTATGTTTAACACTTAAACTTTCATAACTTTAAATCTACACATCCGTTTTACACGATTCTTGTTTCATATTGACCGTAATGCAGTCTCCTATGTAAACAACACTAAGGTTTGTAACGATGCTGATTTATAAGCTAACGGCTTATAAATCTCTTTTACAATTATTCGACCCGTTTCATAATCTATTAAACGGCTTGTTTCTAAATCATTCTAAAACCTTGGACTACTTGTTAACTCAAAAGTCTTTAACTCATGAACATAACTTTTATGAATTATGCGACCAATACCCAAGCTATGCGCATAATTCATTTTGACCCGCTTAGGAGATTTAAACATTTAAGTTTAAATCTCGCTCTTCTATTTCCACACATCACATTTCTACAATAAAATGTCTACTTATACTCCACCAATTTACGCGTACCTGGCTCGGGTCAAGTATTGGCCCGTTTTAATACCTTACCTTAATAATTTGCTGATTTCATAGCAACGCAAATTCCAAAAGCCGTTTTACCCTGTGAGCATTAGACTCGACAAGCACTCGTTAGTCGTTATTCGTCAAATGGTGTTAACATTACCATTTGACCCGTTTTGTCTAAATGACCAAACATTTTGCACTTATATTTGAATGGTATTTATTTACCATTTCGTTATTTAACTCATTTCGCCCATTTTTGCCATTAAACATGGTTTTTAACATTTTATTCGGATATAACCTTGGTCGTATTTATAACCTATAAAGTAAATACGTATCTTACAAAAAGGTGTAAGCTTTACTTACCTTGCTTCCATGCCACGTTTTTCTTTCCATACTCGCTCCGTTTGACCCGCTTCATCCACAAGCTTCCACCTAGCTTGTTAAGCGCCAAACTATTATCCAATGTTCACAAGGTGGTTAGATTAACCATAATTTAATATGATCTTCCACCTTACACATTTCTATGCATTCATCCGAACACTTAATAAAATCACGTTTTACACACAACCAAGTAGACCGCGATTTCATTTAGGCATTTCATATCACTGAAAATGGGCTGTTTTTGGTCACTTGTTTAACATGTTTACAAGTCTTCAAAAATTATTATTTTTTTATGTAGCGTACCTCTCGGAGGGTTAGGCCTTGTGTTAAAATTTCAAGATCTAACTCTTTACCAAAAATTCGTAAAAATTCATTTACTAAGCTGCAATCAGATTCGTCACTTCTGACTGCAGCTTATGGAAAAATTCATTAAAAATTCCTCGTTTATCCGATTGACGAAATTCCAATTGGAGATTATTTTAATCGCTTAAAACTATCTACAGTAAAAATTTAAGATCATAACTAAATTCCTGAATTGAGTTATGACATTCGTAATGGGCTGCAAATTCTGCCAGAAAACGCAGCTTGAACCTTTGATACGGAAAAATTCATAAAACGCTCAATTTTCGTCGAAAAAATGCGATTCCAGTGGGGTCTTAAAGATATTTCCTGGAACTACATTTTAGACTCAAGAAACACATGTTTTTTGTCACGTTTTGTTCAGGTTACAGCCAATACAAGTCGGCTGTAAATTCTGATCAGGAGCTGTTTGAATTCAGCTTTCAATTTAAGCATGTTCTTGACATCATAGCACTATTTTTTAGCAATCAAAACACTAAAAACATCTTATACATGAATTTGGCATCAACAAAAATCTGAATTTACTTGAGCTAAGCATGATTTCAATATATACTTGTCTAGGGTTTACTCCTAAACACTACAATGTTCCTATTTCATCTACATATCATTCATGCATCCACAGATTTTGAATTCCCTAAATTCATGAGAATTTCAAGTAGAGAGCTTTTATCAAATTTCACATACCTTATGATCTCCTTGCAATGGGGATCACTAGTCTATGCTCAGATTTCGTTTTGGACTTGATTTAGACCCTCAATTTGGAAGATTTGGCAAGAACTAGGGTTGTGGGGGAGCTTGGGTCGCCCCCTGTGTTTGATCGATTTCCAGCACACACACAAATGTGTGTTTTGTGTTTAATAATTTGTTTTTATTAAAATCAGTTTCCATTTAAACACTTGTGGTCCCTCTAATTTCTTTTAGTTCATATTTAGGTGCTTTTAACCCACTTTTGAGTTAGCACAAGACTAGTAACTAACTGGGTTATTTCGTCCTAGTTAGTTTGTTCTCGTTTATTTAATACTTTATAATTTTAGTATAAAGTTTTATATTTTCGGGGAGTTACATAAAAAGAACCAACATAAGAAAATTATGAAACGACATGACAAGTTTAGTTAAAATTTGATTATATATACTTGATCACATAAAAACTCATTCCCACAAAAAGTGAGTTTTGAGCCTTTATTGAGCATACAAATACATATCTTTATCTTAAATGCTCATTTTTTGTTTCTTGTGTGAATAGCCGCTTGGTTCTTACAACTCTAGAACTTGCCACGATAATACATTCCCGGTCCTTACCAACTTAAACCCGAGTAAGTAAATGATAGAGGCATTAGGACTAACAATTTTTATTTCTACACCATTATTTTTCTTTTTTTTTTACCACCTACCCAAAATCCCCCTAGTTAACCCCTTTGAGCCTAAACCTTTTCATTTCTCAACCCAAAACAAACACCCTTTTACCCACCAAAACCCTTTTTTTCATTTTAAACCCTTTATTTTAGTAACAAAGCTCGGTTTTTGTGTGACTTCCTTATGTTGAAAAAAAAAACATTGATAAAGAAGAAAAGAAAAATGAAGTTAGCAATAAACAAACAAAGCTCATCAAAAGAATGCTTGTTTGAATAATGCTTCATTGGAATAAAAAGTCACAAAAAAAATATGTTTTGCAAAAACCGACGCTTTTTACGCCTTTCGCCCTTTTATACTAACCACTAACCCAGCCACCTACCTTTAACCCAAGCCTAACCCTTCACCCCAAAAGTCCTCTTGATATTTACAAAGGTGTATAGTTAAAAAGGAGGAGGATTGATTGCTTGGCAAGCTTATGGTAGGAGTAAGTTCCATGCCGCTCTCGAGTGATTCACTAAAATACATCTTCGGCCGAGTGTTGAGTGATCCCCGTGAGGTATGTGAACTTGTATATAAGTGGAATTTTAAAAAGGCATGTTATGCCCTAATAAGTAATTTATCTTATGTAATGTTTTAAATAAATCATGACGAATAGGATTGTAAATAAATAAAAATAAAACTTAATAAAGAATCTTGGAAATCCCGACACTCTATGACAAGCCCAAAAACCTTCTCTTCTACCCATTCCATTTGGGAGTGTAAAGCCACATTATAAAGAGTTTTGCTTGAGGACAAGCAAAGATTCAAGTGTGGGGGTATTTGATGTGTGCAAAATGCAACATATAAATTACATCAATTGTGGCATAAAACTAACCATTTTTTAGTACTAATGTTGGAAAAAGTGTGTTTTTGTATTCCTTTTGTATTTTCAGGATTAAATGAGCTCAAATGAACAAAAGAAGCAAAAAGGCAGCTAAATCTAACATAAATACAAGAAAAGGAACAAATGTGGCATGCCCGACCCCCCGACAGCATCTTCCCAAGCAAAAACAAGAGAACAGAAGGCTGAACACGCCCCGTGCTCAATGAGCACGGGGGCGTGCCCAAGTGTCTGCAGAAAAGACAAAGTTGTAGAAGCTTCTATCACCCACCACGGGGGCGTGCCCAGCGGACACGGGGCCGTGGTCAACTCTAAGATTCACAAAATCTGGGGAAATCTTGATAGTACAGATACGCTTCTGCACACGGGGTCGTGCCAAGCGGACACGGGGGCGTGGTCAACTAATGCAGACAAACTGCAATTAATGAAGAAAGAGAAGGAGGGTGGACACGGGGCCGTGCTCGAGCTGCTGTTCAGGCTATAAATAGGGGTGCTTGGCTCATTTGCAAACCATCCCTTGGCACACCACCTCTCTCATACTTCACCCACACTCCACCACCACCACCACCACCACCACAACACCATCATCCATCATAGAGTGTGTGAGTCATCTCGGGATCCAAGATTGATCGTAAGAGTTCTTGACAATCAAAGGCCATGTTTTCCTAAGTCTCTGACATCACTTGGTGAAGACAAGTGTCTAGTGTAACACTTTTTATTTTTAATCTTTTCGCACTTTTTTTTGGTTATGTATTAATAACTTTAATAACCAGTTTCTTATGTTGAAGGTGATTCTTCCTTATCGTTTGTCCGTGGTGTCTTGGCATTATTTTACTGTTTATATAAAATAAAAGATTTTCACCATTCATATCTCCACGGTCTATATGGAGGTATGTTGGCTACCTGGTCGGGGGTTAAGGGAATGGTTTGGTAAGACTCTTGCCTTGTTCAGTGTATAGATCCTGCAAGGACCTGGGTCAAATTTAGTAGGACCTCCTTCGATACCTACCGGTATTGGATGGCGGGGGTCCAAACTCTTTGATCCCCTCATATGTAAGCTACTATTAAAACTTTAACTCGGCTACTTAGGACTGTATCCCTGCTGACTCAGACTACTTAGCCGAGGGTAACGTCACCTTCAAAAGAGGGGCCTACCACATTATGCATTAATAACTTAATTAATTATCTTTCAATAATCCGACCCTTTAGGATTGTATCCTTGCTGACTCAAACTACTGGGTTGAGGGTAACGTCACCTTCAAAAGAGGGGCCTACTACAATAACTAAGATAATCTCTTAAAAAGTGCAAAAGTGCGGAAATAATCAAAGGTTACACTAAACACGAGTCGGAGACAAGTGATTCATCTTGGCTATCGGTTTTTATTTTATTTTATTTTTCAGCATTTTAGTTAGTTTTATTTTTCTAGTTTAAAAAAAAAAACTTTTTTCTAACTTTTGATTTGATTAGACGTTGAGGATAAACCGATACTAAAAGCTCTTGTATCCTTGGACGACCTCGGTATCTTACCAACACTATACTACGCCCACGATGGGTGCACTTGCCCATATGAGTGTTTAGTGTTAGTAAATATCGTGTTTTATAAATTTAAAACTTGGCTAAAAAGTGTAAAAGGGCTTAAATTATACATTAAAAACCTATCACACTCGACACGCATCACACACATATTTTATATATATATATATATATATATATATATTTATCATTATTATTATTACTACTTCCACCATCAACTTCACTGATATGGGTTCATCCAGAACTCCATATTGCGCTCGTCATACTTCCAGACGAGTCACTCACCGACCTGCCTCATCCTCTCGCTACTTTTTAAAATCTCTTCTCCGAAGGTTCGGAGCTCTTGCATATTTTCTGCACTCATTGGGGGTGCAGCTGCTGGGACTGGGTTTGGAAACTGGGGCATAGATTCCTGGTACGGGTATGGATTCTCTAAAATTTCCCTGATGTACTGATCGCTATCATAGTAGGGATCTAGAGGGTCCAAACCTGGGTAGGCTGCTAGGTTTGGCATAGGTGTGTCTTCTGGTATTGGATAACGTTGCACATAATCCTTATTGTCATCTAACCACGGGTCGTAGTCTGGGTCTAAGGGATTGGGTGCTGGTACCCAAGGTATCTCATTTGGGTTAAAATCATGCATTTGGATTTGATTTTCTGGGTTGTTCTCGATTTCCATTGGCTGTGTGGGGAATAGTGGTAATGGTTGGGGTGCTATGAGTTGCTCCAGGTTAGGGTCAGGTTGCTAAGATATGGAAATTTGCTAAACTCCTATTGAGCATATCCTGTCTGTGGGCATCTGTTTCTCTTTTAGCGGCTGCTAAAGCTCGCTGGTGTTGCAACTTTTTCATTCTTTTCCTACGTTCATGTGCTCCCCTACTGAACCATCCTCTCTTTTTAGGAGGGAATGGCTCTTCAGACTGAGCCTTAAACACGAATATCCCATCTTCATTGTCAGCTGAATACCCTGAGAGGGCAGACTGTGAAGAGGTGCCTTCGCTTCTAGGTGAGCTGGACAACTGACGGTAGGCGTCAGAAGGTCCTTGGTCGCTCATACTGTAAACTAACAAATAGTCAATTAACACACAACAATAAAATACAAATATGCACGTATTTCCATAATTTATTTCCTAACACTTTGAATAATATCTTGGTGTCAGCAGAACACTTCTGTGGCTGAATCAGTGGCTTAGCTCTGATACCACCTTCTATCGCAACCCCCGCCCCCTATCTGTCCCGGGAACGGGCGGCCGCGAGAATCAGTATTGGTGGTATCGGTGTTTATCAATTTGGCAGCGGAAATTACATCAGGACCGTAGTTATGAAATATTTTATCAGAGTAAAACACCACATTTTTTATAAATAAGTGTATTGGGATAAAACCCAAGTTTTCATTACAAACTGATTTATAGGAATAAATCCAATTTTATGAAAATAAAACTTCTTCTTTATATAGGTAACTTTTATAGCCACTTTTCCAAGCCTTCAGTGTTGTCCAGCTGGCTTCTAATTGGCTTTCACCTTTTGTTACCTGAAACGCGTTTAAAAACATTTTGTCAGTGGGAAATACTGGTGAGTGAATCCCAGTTTAATCAAGAAGAGTTTTATCTTTTAACAGTATTGAGAGTGATTACAATGTTTACATCTACACGATTACTCATTCAGTACTGTCAATCCTGACTGGTGGGTCATATTACCCATTGGCTAACTCTTTGTCCAATGGTAACGTGTTCCACATTTTGTATACAAAACCCCAACATACCGACAGTAATTGAAGAATTACAAAGACTCAATCACTGCTTAATTACATTATAAAATATTTAAGATTTTGTAAAAACAGTTTACAAAACGGAGATTACTCACATCGCTGTCTTAGGTTTTCTTTAAGGGTTTCCTGGTGATTATCTATAAATTACACAATTGCACACGCGTTAGTATAATAACCCAATATTTACATTAGTAATACTCTCCCCGAGACGGCATTCCAACGACTACGTCGGGCAGAACCTCGACAGCCGTTACGGAACCCTGGATCAATCGGACAGCGTATCTAATACGTAACTGGGGTTATGATACTTACAACGAGGCAGAACTTCGTTATTTAGAGGGGTATTATACCCGAAAATTATGTTTGCTATGTAGGAATTCGAGAGAGAGAACGAGAATTGAACAACTGGGACTGAAGGCCAATACCCTCAATTTATAGGGCTGCATTTCGTCTTCGCCGCGCCCCGCGTAAGATGAGGCGGGGGCTTACGCGGCCCGCGAGATAGGGGTGTAGGCCCTAGCTTTGACCGGACATCACTTCTAGCCTCGACACGATTGTGCCACGTGTCGGCTCCGAGTGAGGCCTCGTAGCTGGGCTGTCGCGCCCCGCTAGACCAAGGGTGGGTCTTACGCGGCCCGCCAGAGCCCTTTTATTTTTGTTTTTAATTAATTTTAATAAAAATAAAGGTATTCGGGGTCCGTTTTCGTATATGGGGTGTACTTTAGGACATATTGGGATATTCTAATTATTTTTAGGGTGTCGAAAAATTTAGGAGGGTTGTTATACCTAGCCCCTTTATCATTTCCTCTCTTTTTCCCTCTCTAAAACCAGTCACAGGAGATGGAATTCCGGCGACGTGGTGACAATGATAATGTTGACTGAGATGATGATAATGGAGAATGGTAGTGGTCGAGGTGGGAAGACGGTGACAGCAGGTGGAGATTTGGTTGAAGTGGGAAGATGGTTTTGGCCGATTGTTGGTTTTGAATTCTTTGTGGTTTATGAATTGTGAAATAAAAATGTATGTTTTTGTGTGTTTGATGATATTCTTGTAACAAGCTGTTTGATTAGATCTGAACATACGTTTGTTGATTAATTAGAATTGGGATTTTTGATATAAGTCGTGGTGGTGATTTGGGGGTTTTGTTTATGAACGATGGTTGAATATTGGATGATGTTTTTATTTGGGGGTGGTGATTTGGGGGGGTTTTGTTTATGAACGAGGGTAGCGATAGAGAGTTGAGAGAGTGAAGAGAGAGAAAGAAGAGAGAGAGAGACTGAAGAGAGAAAGGGGTTATAATGTTTTAATTTTTTTTTTATTTTTGTAATTAAATGGATAAAATTACAAAAGTACCCTTATCTGTCTTCTAAAATTATAAAAATACATTTATTTAACTGAAAAAACTAACTTGGTTTGGCTTAAAGAACATAACGTGCAAGATTTTGCAACATTAAGGACAAAACTTGTCAACTTTTGCGCTAAAGGACAGCGCCTGCAATTTGGTGTAAACATAAAGGGCAAAACTTGTAATTCACTCTTTTTTAAACTACACTCTAACCAACTTCAATATTAATAAAGCTAGCTAGAACGAAAAGCCAATGTGCGGCTAGCCCACCTGGTAGAGGCATATGCCTTTTAAAGGAGGGGTCCCAGATTCAATCGAGGGCAAAGATGAATATAAGGGTGTCCGGGGCGCTTTGCGGGGAGGGGTGCGGGGTGTCAAGTCCCCGAGCGGGAACACCGCCGCCGACCCCTCGGGGAGGCTAAGTGGTGAGTGAGAGCGGTGAGAGGTTACCGCATGAAGGAGAGAGGGAGAGGGTGGCCCACCAGCTTTTTGCCCCAATCAAGTTATTTTCCTTTTTTTTTTTCTTTTTGAATAAAAAAGCAAGTCCCCCAAGAGAGGAGTGACGCCATCAAATTGAGGGTGTGAGGGGAGTTAAGGGGGAAGTTGATGTGGCGCGTGCTGATTGGGTGTGTGTAAGAGAGGTCACTCCCCTAAGAGAGGAGTGTCCCTCTCACCCTAAGTTGTGGAAAATCACGACCTTTTTGTTGACATGCACATCTAATCAAATATGTCCGTCTAACTTCATTTTTTTTTTATTATGGTGATAATAATCTAATTGTTTTCTGTTCGGAAATATCACATGGAAATTCATCAAAATCATAGTTCACGGAAGTACCTTTTGAAGATGAAGTCAAAGTTTGATAACTTTTATTTGAAAAATGTATTCATTTTACCTAAAATTGAAAATTCAATTTCAATTTCAAATCAATCAACAAGTTCCATCTAATAGTTTCAAGCTTTTAACTTTAAACAATCCAAGTAAACCAAAAATCAAGTATCAACATTCAAATAACCAATCTAATTATCTACACTGGGCAATAAAAGAATCAACATATAACTAGGGTTAAGTTATTTTACAAATGGGTCTTAACATACAAAATATCTTTAACTAAAAATTGAAGGAGGGATTTTATTTTTATTTTTTGAAAATTTTTCCCTACTTATTAAGCACGTATTTTTGTCTTAGAATCCAAAAAAATTATGATTTTACACTAGTAGAGTAATTATGTAATTTTGTAGAGTAATTATAATTACTATGCTACTGTAAAATCATTTTTTTTTTTACATTTTGCAGTTAAACGTTATTCTTAAGTGGAAGGGGAAAAAATTTTAAAAAATTCATCCGTCACTTCTTACGTTAAGGGTATTTTGTATGTTAAAACCCATTTGTATTTGATGTTTATACCATATAAGTAAAAGTTAAAAAAGAAAAAGAAAACATAAACCGAACATGTGGGTTGTGATATGAGCTGACGAGTGTCCTAGATCCATAATTTTAAGGTCGAGTGTGTCATGACTAACATTCAGTTCTTATAGTTTTCAGACAGTTATCTAGTTTAGCTTGATTTTGTGGCATTTCGCTTAAAGAATGAAGCCCAATATTGAATGTAATGTTTGACTCTACTTTGAACCGAAGCCTCAAATTGGACCTTGTTGCAACCATTGAGGAGAACAAAAAAATAATAATAATAAAAAATAAAAAAAAAATCACAACGGAGCAGGTTCAAGTTTCGGCTTAAAGATTTTGCTTTCCTTGTACCGTTCCCACCTCTCTTTACTTCCTACATCTGTTCGTTCACCGACATAGTCATCATATCCTAAGTTTACTTTCTTATAATTTCAAAGTGGATTGATTTGGTGCGTGACTTGTTGGAAATCAGACCCTTGATCGAACACAAAAAACATGAGACTGAACGAAGTTTTCGACTTTTTTTATTAATTATCAATCAAGGCATACCAAATTACACAGGCATAACCATCTATTTATACTAGACTCATTCTAATTCTAACTTAACTAAAACTCTATTTTAGATAATAAATAATTAACTAGATAAACATATCTAATTTAAACTAACAATTATCCCAAAAATATTAAAGACTCAATAAATAATTCACCAAGAATTATTTATAACCCGTTTGATCTTTATCTCTTCAATTCAAGATTAACATTTTTAAGACTACTTTGTATCAGTATAGTCAGAGCTCATCACCATCTCGTTGTCAACCCTATTGGCGAAGTATGAGAAAGAATAAAAAGATAGTTGTTTTATATCCAGCTTAACGATTATTTTTAACCTAGTAGAGGTAAAGATCAAACATATGAACATATACCATGTGTCATTAAGGTAATTTAGTCCAAAGATTTCATATAAACGTCGATATGGAAAAGAAATATAAGTTTTTCACACTAAGACCACCCATAGTGGGGGGTTTTTTGGCGTTTTTTTTTCCTTAAAAAGGCCCAATAATGCCCCGCAACCGCCCCCAGGGGCGTTTTTTTATGGTTTTTTTCTTGGGTTAGGCGTGCTTAATAAAACGCCTGATTGAGAAGATGGTGGCCAATGAAATATTTTTGATGGTTTTTTTTTTTAACTCTATTACACCCCTTTTAATATAATGTCCCACAATGCCCAAATCCCTACTATGCCCATTTATGAAAAACGTCTCATAGTGCCCTTTTACTGACTGAAATGACATATGTCACACAATACTAAGGCCATGTGTAGTCATAACCCCCCTTTGTGGGCGTTATGCGACACGTGGCGCGCCACGTGTGCGGGTGGGCGTTATGCATTTAAGCCCGTAGTCATAAAGCCCCTACCCATCATTACCTATTTAATAATTTTCAATTTTATTAATTAATATAAAAAAGATTGCTTGTTTGTGATTGGTCAGAAGTTTAAAAGGAACCAACATCACGCCGCTACCCACATCGCGCCGGATCTTCTTTTTTGGCCCATAACGCCGCGCGTCGCGGTGTTCACCGGCGCTATGCGGCGCTATGGGACATACCGCCCTCACATGCCGCCCCATAACAGGTAGTCTAATGGGTGAGGACATTATTCATGCGCTCTGTGTAGTGTAATTATTATATAGAAGACACCTAGGGGCCACCATTGTCTTTAGGAATTTAATTATATAAAAAAAACACCCACGTGGACTCTGAACCAATGGGCCAAAGGAACCCTCTCCTTTGTTGTAGTTTAAATTTCAATTATTTATTATCATCTTTCATATTTATTGTTAGATGAGGCGTGTACAATTTACGGTAGTAACCAAGTTATTGTATTTACAATAAACGTGACAACAATAAATAAGGTAATTAAATGACTAGTAGTGATGGAAGATATTATTTTATAAAATTTTTAAAATAGGATTTTAAATAGACCGAACGTTTAATGAACTATATATTTAAGATTTTGACGAAATACCATTTCAATACCTTTGATGAGTGATTGATTATATATACGTATTGTCACATTTAATATTTTAAGTTTGCTTTTTCTTATAATTTTTGTCTTTTAAAAACAATTATTTTTAGGTGAGCTTTGTTTAACTGGTAGAATAATTCCAAAATATCGTAAAAATGTCAAATATGTTTTAGAAATATTTTTATTGACTACAATTGAATCTTGAATACTCGTTAAAATATATTTTAGAAATATTTTTATTTACTACAATTGAATCTTGAGTACTCGTTAAAATGATGTAAAATAATTTTTTATTATTTATTTGAAATAATGTGGAAATAACATATATGCATAGTTGCATACCGACATATCGTTATAACCAAAACATGGGTTCCTTGGGCCAACCTAGATTCTCACTGCATTCTTCTAGAGTCCAACAGAGGTTACAAAATACAACATCATAACATAATACATATGACCCAAATTATATAAGAGAAATTATTTAAATATAAATTTATAAGATGTATAATTACAAGCTGTATATAATAAACTATAAATAATTATTATATAACGATATGCCTACCTAAGATTTCAGAAAAAAAAATTACAAACTTATAGCGAAAATCATAATATATAACAAATGCACTTAAGCTATAGAATTTGGCACAACCTTTTTTTTATTTATAAATTTTAATTTAAAGTATCCAACATAACTAATGTTAAAAAAATACTATAAAAATTATTAAAACAAACATGGTCAGTACACGAGCCTTCCATGTTGACCCGAGACCCACCTGTATTTTTTTTAACGGTGAATTTCTTTTAATCTCTATCGACTGTAAGACTTGAATTCAAAATATCTCTCTCTCAAACTCAGGTACCCAAATTATATAAGAGAAATTATTTAAATATAAATTTATAAGATGTATAATTACAAGCTGTATATAATAAACTATAAATAATTATTATATAACGATATGCCTACCTAAGATTTCAGAAAAAAAAAATTACAAACTTATAGCGAAAATCATAATATATAACAAATGCACTTAAGCTATAGAATTTGGCACAACCTTTTTTTTATTTATAAATTTTAATTTAAAGTATCCAACATAACTAATGTTAAAAAAATACTATAAAAATTATTAAAACAAACATGGTCAGTACACGAGCCTTCCATGTTGACCCGAGACCCACCTGTATTTTTTTTAACGGTGAATTTCTTTTAATCTCTATCGACTGTAAGACTTGAATTCAAAATATCTCTCTCTTAAACTCAGGTGTTTAAAAGTTTTGTCTTTACTAATGGACCACCACACATAGTATAGTCACATATGGATATCTAAATGGTTGATCCAAAACTTACTAAAACCATTTATTAGAAATTATGAACAATCCTAACCCAAACAATTGCCTATGTTTGATTTATACTTTACCATTTATATATATATATATATATATATATATATATATAGGGCATGGTAATATGGAAAACTCTATCTTTTTGACAAAACTCTGCAAACCCAATGTCATCCATTGATTATCTTTCATCTAACTTGATCAATGGCTCTCTTCATTTTGGTAAGAATTAGATTTAAAAGAAATCTTATAATACACATTAGTACAAGTGGAAGGGCATTTTGGGTAGTGAAAAAGGGGTTTTTTGACCACTGAAAATAACCTACTCCACTTCCCTATGCAATACCATCAAATCACCAACTCTTTCTCTTTCTCTTACCTCTTTCTCTTTCGTCCCCCACCCCACAAACGTAAAGAAGAACAAGAAGAAGATATCTCATTTCAGAATTCAAATATCTACCTTCAAGATTCCAAGAAACACTAATCCCATATCTAAAAGTGATCTCAACAAACACTAATCCCAGATCTTTTAGAGAGAGAATGATGGCAGGACAAAAGTTTTTAGAGAGATAATTTTTTTGTTTTAGAGAGAGAAACAACAATCTTCATCATGTTCATCTATAACACCAAGAACACACATACAAGTGTGTGAGAGAGAAGAAGTTTGAAGTATGTTGTTTTGGAGAGATAACGATGACAAGAAGAAGGTTTGAAGATCTTCTTCGTGTTCATCGGACGATTATAGATCCGGTAAGTGTTCTTGAAATGCCATTTCACACTTGATTTTTTGTTGAAATGGTTGTTAATATGTTTTTGTGTGCTGAAAGTGTTTTAGTAATGGCTAATGTTCATGTATTTTAGATAAATCAAAAACTTTAGGATGAGATTTTGAACGGGTTTTTTTGTTCGTTTGGTTGCTTGTTAGGGGCTTTTGATCTTAACAGTAGCTGTTTTTTGTTGTTGGTTTGGGTTGCTTGTTTGGGTTTTTGATCTGAACAGTAAGTGTTTTTTTGTTGGGTTGCTTGATTCACAGACTCAGGCCCATAACATGTGTTAAGCCCCCTGTTAGAATGTTATATAACGTGTGTTGATTTACAGAAACAAACCCATAAAGGTTTGGGTTGCTTGTTTGGGTTTTTGATCTGAACAGAAAATTTTTTTTTGTTAACAATAATTGTTTTTTTGTTGGGTTGCTTGATTTACAGAGACAGACCCATAACATGTGTTAAGCACCTGTTAGAATGATATATAACGCGTGTTAATCATAATATGTTGATTATGATAACAATTAGTCATTTTGTTCATTAGAGGCAAAGTTACTTTTTCGGTAAACTGGGATTGCATATTCAACATATTAGTTTGTTGTGATGAGCAGGAGCATGAGAAACAGCACTGAAAGAAGGAAACTAGGATTCTTCTCATGTGGAACTGGTAATCCCATTGATGACTGCTGGAGGTGTGACCCGAACTGGCAAAAGAACCGCAAGCGCCTTGCAGACTGTGGTATCGGTTTTGGGCGGAATGCCATTGGAGGCCGTGATGGCCAGTTTTACATGGTCACGGATTCTGGAGACGAGCCATTTATGGTAACACATGTACCGGTAATGTGGATAGTATGTAACGTGTAATATGAAACGAGCCATTTATGGTAACACATGTACCGGTAATTTTGGAATATATAATATGAAACGGGTCATTTGTTTTGCACATTTTGGACGTATAACATGTGTTAAGCCTCTGTTATAATCTTTTTGTAACCTGACATGTATTCATGTATAAGCTAGTGGTTTACAAAACACCATGATGTGTATATAGTGATCTAACATGTGTTACAATTTGTCTGTTTGGAACATGTAATTGCTTAACATGTGACAAGGGTGAAAACAGTCGACGGGGGCGATGAGTTTAATGGTGAGCTTAGTTAATATCGTAATCTTGTTGTAACGCTATATAACGTGTGTTAACCTTTTGTTAATTAAAAAAACAAGTAATATCTATTTTATTTTTGTTGATGTTTAAAATATCCGATAATGTGGATACTGAGCGTAAAACTTGTACAAGTAATAAATGTACAAGTTAGTATGTAACGTGTAATATGAAACGAGCCATTTATGGTAACACATGTACCGGTAATTTTGGAATATATAATATGAAACGGGACATTTGTTTTGCACATTTTGGAACGTATAACATGTGTTAAGCCTCTGTTATAATCTTTTTGTAACCTGACATGTATTCATGTATAAGCTAGTGGTTTACAAAACACCATGATGTGTATATACTGATCTAACATGTGTTACAATTTGTCTGTTTGGAACATGTAATTGCTTAACATGTGACAAGGGTGAAAACAGTCGACGGGGGCGATGAGTTTAATGGTGAGCTTAGTTAATATCGTAACGTTGTTGTACCCCACTTGTATACATATGATAACATGTAAGCATCCATTATAACCCGACTTGTATTCATGTATATGAAAGTGGTTTGCAAAACACCATGATGTGCATATACTGATCGTAACACGTGTACAAGTTGATATGGAATTATAATCTTGGTTTAACCCAACATGGTGTCATGTATAAGCTAGTGGTTTCCAAAACACAATGATTTGTATATACATACTATAACATGTGTTACGCGCCTGACATGTATAACGTGTGTTAAGCCTCTATTATAACGTGTGTTAAGACTTCCGGAATGGATGCATAAACTCCAATAGTAACTTAATAACAACATAGTATACCTGATATAACGTGTGTTAAGCCTCTTTTATAACGTGTGTTAAGACTTCCATAATGTGTTAAGTCCATACCGTTTTAACATCGTGTACTAGACAAAACAAAATAAGAACTCACATTACATATTACTAGTAAACGAAAATACATAGCACTAAGAAAATGGTGGAGCTTCCTTTTACAGTCTGCCTTAGCTTTTCAGCGGCTACCTTTGCTGCCTTAGCTTTTCAGCGGCTACCCTTGCTTTATTGTTTGGGTCGGTCTTGAAACGGTTTGTAAACATGTGGGTGTGCGTATGCCAGGGAAGTTATAAAAATGTGTTTTCATGTCACACGTAACACGTGTTACGTTGTACATGGGTTTCATGTCACATGTAACACATGCATGTCCGAGAAGTTCAATCTATAACACGTGTTAGTTGTGTTGTGCTGTAACATAAACATGGTCATGATCCTTGAGCATCTGATCCACGTTTGACGAAGCCAACGGTCCCGAGAATTGGATCTTATTTCCCTTGAATCCATCACCGTCCTAATAACAAAAAGATAAGATAACCGTTAAGTCGTTAACCAGACATAAATATTAACACATTCATAGCCAGAAGTTCAGACTATAACACGTGTTACGTTGGTTGTGCTGTAAGACAAACTTGGCTTAGCTGTGAAACAGGAGTTCAGACTATAACACGTGTTACGTTGGTTGTGCTGTAAGACAAACTTGGCTTTTCGTTTCTAAAAACAGATGTGCCGATTATTAGACGTCTAAAAATAAAAAAATCGGGCATGTGTTAAACACGTCATAACTATAATAATTTAAACTGTATGGCTATGTCTAATAGGATAAAGTGTAACATGTATTAGGGTATGACGATGTTCAAAATATCAAATCAGATCCACGTTGCAATCTATCTTCTTCTTCTCAAATATGTTCAAAATTTCTAATTTGGTCTAAAAATTGTATTTTATTACCTTGTTTCTTACTTTCTTTCTTATACATTATATTGGAAGCAAAATGAAATAACCAATGTTGTTGGCCCAAAACATGCCAAGATTATAGGCAAAGGTCTACTGGTGTATGTAGAAGCAAAACTAAAACAAATTGACGTTAATAAACCAAACATCAAACAAATTCATCTTCATCTATGTATGAATTTCAACTTAGGTTTTCTAAGATGATATAAAATAATCATATTGAACTAATCCACATAATAAATAAAGAAAACATCAAACAAAAATCTTGATGAGAGTATGGATACAATACACAAAGAAATCAAACCCTACAGTTGAACTTCAAAGCAAATTGCTTGCTTGATATCAAAATCAAATATAGAAAAATAAGGGTAATAACTTGATTATAATAAATCCAACCTTCACATAAGAAGCCGGGTACGCACATCATCTTCATCCATCGCTTCCTGCAAATCGATTTCCCAAATTTTCATCAACACAACCTGCAATTTGACACTTCTTCAATTAAAAACTTGAACCTCAAATCTCCACCTCTATCGTTTTATCCTTTTCCTCTTCTTCAATATGAACCGGCGACATTAACTCGTAGGTTGGTGGATTTGTCTCCATGGACATTAATGGAGAAAGGATGATATGCAGGAGAAGAGGGTAAAAGAAGATATGAGGGACATTAATGGAGAAGAGATCTTGAATTTTATCCTTTTAAAAATGAAATAATCTAAAAGAAATAGGGGTTTGACAATGAGGTGATGGGCATTAATGATAATGTCAAATCAAATGGGGAAGATATCTTGGGTTGGGTGGATAGATGTATAATTACATATATACCCTTATGTGCAAAAAGGATAATCGGATGACTATGCATACATGGAAGGATGTAGGCCACATGTTGAGTTTGCAAAGTTTTCTCAAAATCTAAGGTTTTCTATGGAGCATTACCCTATATATATATATATATATATATATATATATATATATATATATATATATAGGGTTGGGTTATATGGAAAACCCCATCTTTTTTAGAAAACCTTGGAAACCCAACCTTATCCATTGATTTTGTTTCATCCAACTATCCAAGTAGATCAATGGTTGAGCTTTTTTTGGTGTCTTTTACATTTAAATAAAACCATAAATTATAAAAAAGTAAAGGAGAAGGGCATTTAAGGTATTGAAAATCTGATTTTTCTCTCACACACATCAACTTTATTTCTCTTACACACACATGTTATCTCTCTCTCTCCTCTATCCTCTCTCCTCTCTCTTCAATCAAGATCATGATGAACACCAAACACAAGTTTCGATCTTCAAGTTCAGATCTAAATCGTCTGAAAGAGAAAATGTTTGAAGATTGTTGTTTTAGAGAGATAACGACGACAGGATGAAGGTTTTTAGAGAGATGAATTTTTTGTTTTAGAGAGAGAAACAACAATCTTCATCATGTTCATCTATAACACCAAGAACACATATACAAGTGTGTGAGAGAGAAGAAGTTTGAAGTATGTTGTTTTAGAGAGAGAACGATGACACACGCACGAGTATGTGTGTGAGAAGAAGGTTTGAAGATCTTCTTTGTGTTCATCGGACGGTTATAGATCCGGTAAGTATTCTTGAAATATCATTCCACACTTGATTTTTTGTTGAAATGGTTATTAATATGTTTTTGTGTGCTGAAAGTGTTTTAGTAATGGTTGTTAATATGATTTTGTATTTTAAATAAATCAAAAACTTTAGGATGAGATTTTGAACGGGTTTTTTTTGTTGGTTTGGTTGCTTGTTAGGGGCTTTTGATCTTAACAGTAGTTGTTTTTTTGTTGGTTTGGGTTGCTTGTTTGGGTTTTTGATCTGAACAGTAAGTGTTTTTTTTGTTTGGTTGCTTGATTCACAGACTCAGGCCCATAACATGTGTTAAGCCCCCTGTTAGAATGTTATATAACGTGTGTTGATTTACAGAAACAAACCCATAAAGATATTCAATTGACAAGCTGGATGGATGTAGGCGAAGTTAATGCGTGTTCTAGTAATGGTTAATGTTCATGTATTTTAAATAAATCCAAAACTTTAGGATGAGATTTTGAACAGGTTTTTTTGTTGGTTTGGTTGCTTGTTTGGGGCTTTTGATCTTAACAATAATTGTTTTTTTGTTGGGTTGCTTGATTTACAGAGACAGACCCATAACATGTGTTAAGCACCTGTTAGAATGATATATAACGTGTGTTGATTTACAGAAACAGATCCATAAAAGATATTCAATTGACAAGCTGGATGGATGTAGGCGACGTTAATGCGAGGACATTGAATAAGTCACATCCTTTGGAAAAGAAGTCTTCGTTCATTTATAACATGTGTTGGTGGTTCATGCTGTAACAGAACACCATGATGTAACCTGACATGTGTTCATGTATAACATGTGTTAAGCCCCTGTTAGAATGATATATAACGTGTGTTAACCTTTTGTTAATTAAAAAAAACAAGTAATATCTATTTTATTTTTGTTGATGTTTAAAATATCCGATAATGTGGATACTGAGCGTAAAACTTGTACAAGTAATAAATGTACAAGTTAGTATGTAACGTGTAATATGAAACGAGCCATTTATGGTAACACATGTACCGGTAATTTTGGAATATATAATATGAAATGGGTCATTTTTTTTGCACATTTTGGAATGTATAACATGTGTTAAGCCTCTGTTATAATCTTTTTGTAACCTGACATGTATTCATGTATAAGCTAGTGGTTTACAAAACACCATGATGTGTATATACTGATCTAACATGTGTTACAATTTGTCTGTTCGGAACATGTAATTGCTTAACATGTGACAAGGGTGAAAACAGTCGACAGGGGCGATGAGTTTAATGGTGAGCTTAGTTAATATCGTAATCTTGTTGTAACCCCACTTGTACAATATCGTAATCTTGTTGTAACCCCACTTGTATACATATGATAACATGTAAGCATCCATTATAACCCGACTTGTATTCATGTATATGAAAGTGGTTTGCAAAACACCATGATGTGCATATACTGATCGTAACACGTGTACAAGTTAATATGGAACATACAAGTTAATATTGTAACACCCTATACCTGGGATAACATGTGTTAAGCCTCTGTTATAATATTGGTTTAACCCAACATGGTGTCATGTATAAGCTAGTGGTTTCCAAAACACCATGATTTGTATATACATACTGTAACATGTGTAACGTGTGTTAAGCCTCTATTATAACGTGTGTTAAGACTTCCAGAATGGATGCATAAACTCCAATAGTAACTTAATAACAACATAGTATACCTGATATAACGTGTGTTAAGCCTCTTTTATAACGTGTGTTAAGACTTCCAGAATGTGTTAAGTCCATACCATTTTAACATCATGTACTAGACAAAACAATAAGAGTCTCACATTACATATTACTAGTAAACGAAAATACATAGCACTAAGAAAATGGTGGAGCTTCCTTTGACAGTCTGCCTTAGCTTTTCAGCGGCTACCTTTGTTGACTTAGCTTTTCGGCGGCTACCCTTGCTTGTTTGGGTCGGTCTTGAAACGGTTTGTAAACATGTGGGTGTGTGTATGCCAGGGAAGTTATAAAAATGTGTTTTCATGTCACACGTAACACGTGTTACGTTGTACATGGGCTACCCTTGCTTGTTTGGGTCGGTCTTGAAACGGTTTGTAAACATGTGGGTGTGTGTATGCCAGGGAAGTTATAAAAATGTGTTTTCATGTCACCCGTAACACGTGTTACGTTGTAAATGGGTTTCATGTCACATGTAACACATGCATGTTTGAGAAGTTCAAGCTATAACACGTGTTAGTTGTGTTGTGCTGTAACATAAACATGGTCATGATCCTTGAGCATCTGATCCACGTTTGATGAAACCAACGGTCCCGAGAATTGGATCTTATTTCCCTTGTATCCATCACCGTCCTAATAACAAAAAGATAAGATAACCGTTAAGTCGTTAACCAAACATAAATATTAACACATTCATAGCCAGAAAATCCTTTTTCTCAAATAACATCACAAAAACAGTTACTATTCAGATCAAAAGCCCCTAACAAAGCAACCAAACCAACAAAAAACAGTTACTATTTAGATCAAAAGCCCAAACAAGCAACCAAACCAAGCACAACTTTTTAACACAAAAATAAAAACCTGCAAATTACATAAACATTTACCCCTTTTAAGAACCATTTTAACAAAAAAAATCATGTTTCATCTCTAAAACAGCCATTACACAAAAACCTATTAACAACCATTTTAACAAAAACATCAAGTGTGAAATGATTTTTTAAAATAAAATACTCAAGAGATTGTTGTTTCTCTCTCTAAAACAGCAAGTTTCGCTCTCTAAAACACTTACCGGATCTAGAACCATGCGATGAACACGATGAAGATCTTCAAACTTGCTTCTCTCCATGTGTTCTTGGTGTTCTTGATAAACATGATGAAGATTGTAGAGCAAACCTGGAACATTATCTTCATTGTAGAACACATCATCGTTGTCAAAGAAGATGTTTTGGGTTTTCATGGTCGAGCACATCAGAGTATCCTCCATTTTCCTTTAGATCTACCATTGTTGATGGATGCTCCATAGTGCATTAATGGCGGATCTAGTGTGAAATGAGTGGTTTAAGAAGATTAACATATTTTGAAAAAAAAAACTGGTTAATTTGAAATAAAGTAAACAAAATGGAGGATGATGGGTGAGAATGATGTGATGGGTGATAGTGTCAAATCAGGTTGGTCAAAATATCTTGGGAGTGGGGTATGAATATGTAAATTTACCAATGTGCCCTCAAAAGCTAAAAAGGATATGAAGGTGGCTGAGACACGTGGCAACATGTAGGCCATTAGATGGGTTTGCAAAGTTTTCTAAAAATCTAAGGTTTTCTATGGAGCATTACCCTATATATATATATATATAGGGTTGGGCTCTATAGGAAACCCCATCTTTTTTAGAAAACTATGCAAACCCATTGTCATCCATTGATTAACAACCATCCAACTTGATCAATGGCTCTCATCATTTTGGAAAGAATTATAATTAAAAGAAATAGTATAATACACATTTGAAAGTCTGGGAGGGCATTTTCGGTAGAACAAAACCCACTTTTTGGCATTGAAAATGACAAAACCCACTTGTGTCATAATCTCTCTCCTCTTTCTTCTAGTCAAATATTTCAATAAACTATTATCTCTCTCCTCTTTCTTCATCATGTGAAAAGAAGAAAGCTTCATGGTCTTCAATGGTGATCTTCAATGGTGATCTTCATTTGAATATAATTTCAGCATCATGTGGTCTGAAAAAATCACAAAGACACACGCACGAGTGTGTATGTGAGAAGAGCGATGACAAGATGAATGTTTTTAGAGAGAGAAAGTTGATGTTTTAGATAGAGAAACAACAACCTTTATCACAAAGACACACACACGAGTGTGTGTGTGAGAAGAAGGTTTGAAGATCTTCTTCGTGTTCATCGGACGGGTATAGATCCGGTAAGTGTTCTTGAAATATCATTTCACACTTGATTTTTTGTTGAAATGGTTGTTAATATGTTTTTGTGTGCTGAAAGTGTTTTAGTAATGGTTAATGGGGTATCCATGGTTAATGTTAATGTATTTTAAATAAATAAAAAACTTTAGGATAAGATTTTGAACGGGTTTTTTTGTTGGTTTGGTTGCTTGTTATGGGCTTTTGATCTTAACAGTAGCTGTTTTTTTGTTGGTTTGGGTTGCTTGTTTGGGTTTTTGATCTGAACAGTAAGTGTTTTTTTGTTTGGTTGCTTGATTCACAGACTCAGGCCCATAACATGTGTTAAGCCCCCTGTTATAATGTTATATAACGTGTGTTGATTTACAGAAACAAACCCATAAAGATATTCAATTGAGAAGTTGGATGGATGTACGCGAAGTTAATGCGTGTTCTAGTAATGGTTAATGTTCATGTATTTTAAATACATCCAAAACTTTAGGATGAGATTTTGAACGGGTTTTTTTGTTGGTTTGGTTGCTTGTTTGGGGCTTTTGATCTTAATAATAATTGTTTTTTTTGTTGGGTTGCTTGATTTACAGAGACAGACCCATAACATGTGTTAAGCACCTGTTAGAATGATATATAACGTGTGTTGATTTACAGAAACAGATCCATAAAAACAGATCCATAAAAGATATTGAATTGACAAGCTGGATGGATGAAGGCGACGTTAATGCGGGGACATTGAATAAGTCACATCCTTTGGGAAAGAAGTCTTCGTTCATTTATAACATGTGTTGCTGGTTCATGCTGTAACAGAACACCATGATGTAACCTGACATGTGTTCATGTATAACATGTCTAAAGCCCCTGTTAGAATGATATATAACGTGTGTTAACCTTTTGTTAATTAAAAAAACAAGTAATATCTATTTTAGTTTTGTTGATGTTTAAAATATCCGATAATGTGGATACTGAGCGTAAAACTTGTACAAGTAATAAATGTATGTAACGTGTAATATGAAACGAGCCATTTATGGTAACACATGTACCGGTAATTTTGGAATATATAATATGAAACGGGTCATTTGTTTTCCACATTTTGGAATGTATAACGTGTGTTAAGCCTCTGTTATAATCTTTTCGTAACCTGACATGTATTCATGTATAAGCTAGTGGTTTACAAAACACCATGATGTGTATATACTGATCTAACATGTGTTACAATTTGTCTGTTCGGAACATGTAATTGCTTAACATGTGACAAGGGTGAAAACAGTCGACGGGGGCGATGTGTTTAATGGGGAGCTTAGTTAATATCGTAATCTTGTTGTAACCCCACTTGTATACATACGATAACATGTAAGCATCCATTATAACCCGACTTGTATTCATGTATATGAAAGTGGTTTGCAAAACACCATAATGTGCATATACTGATCGTAACACGTGAACAAGTTAATATGGAACATACAAGTTAATATCGTAACACCGTATACCTGGGATAAAATGTGTTAAGCCTCTGTTATAATATTGGTTTAACCTAACATGGTGTCATGTATAAGCTAGTGGTTTCCAAAACACCATGATGTGTATATACATACTGTAAGATGTGTTAAATGACTGAAAATGTATAACGTGTGTTAAGCATCTATTATAACGTGTGTTAAGACTTCCATAATGGATGAATAAACTCCAATAGTATAACAACAGAGTAAACCTGATATAACGTGTGTTAAGCCTCTATTATAACATGTGTTAAGACTTCCAGAATGGATGCATAAACTTCAATAGTAACTGTAACAGTAGAGGTACTACGGGCGCCTCCACCATTATAATCTTGTTGTAACCCGACATGTATTCATGTATATGATAGTGGTTTGCAAAACACTATGATGTGCATATACTGATCGTAACACGTGTACAAGTTAATATGGAACATACAAGTTAATATCGTAACACCGTATACCTGGGATAAAATGTGTTAACCCTCTGTTATAATCTTGGTTTAACCTAACATGGTGTCATGTATAAGCTATTGGTTTCCAAAACACCATGATGTGTATATACATACTGTAACATGTTTTAAGTGACTGAAATGTATAACGTGTGTTAAGCATTGGCTCTATTGTTGTCATTTAATTGGTAGATTTATAACATTTAAATAAACCAGTAGTTCAAAACCAAAACATCCCGAACCACGGCGCCAACAAGGTACAAACACATAAAACCTTTATTTGTAGTTTTCCAAACAGATATTCCTGTATTTGTCTTTCTATTTGGCTGAGTTTACAAGAATGACGAAATTACGTAGGGGATGATTGAGTACGAGTGCAAAACCAGACACATTTCGAGAATAGCACATGGTACACACAAACAAAAATGTATTTGTACTAGACACACATAGTATCCTTTTTTTTTTGTTAGTGAGTTTACAACGAAACAAAAATGTATTTGTACTATACACACATAGTATCCTTTTTTTTTTGGTTGGTGAGTTTACAACAAAAAATGGATGCATAGAGCCGAATAGTAACACAAATATGTTGTTTTCATTAACATGTGTTTACATTAACATGTGTTAGGTTCCCGATATACACGAAATATAACGTGTGTTAACATGTGCATCCAGCAAGATGATGGCATGTAAACGTGCATTATGATTAGCGGATCACGCATGGTAACACATTTATATGTAGGTTGAGAATAAATTTTTAAAACCCTTGTGTGTATAATTCGATGGTGAAACTATTTTGTAAACGGGTGTGTATAATTCTTAGACGGTTTTTTGGATTCGTTATTATTGTTGGGGTTTCCTAATCACTTGCTTTTTGTTACATGTTTTACAAGTGTGTTGTTGAATCCAAAAAATATCAGGTTTGTTTCTCTAAGACCGAAAAATGACTGCCCTTGGTCAAATACTAACATGTGTTAGTGTACATGTAAGGTCAGCCACATTTGTTTTCATTAACATGTGTTACGTTTATGTCAGCGTTTGTTTTCACATTTGTTGTCATTAACATCCGGAACAAATGATATATAACGTTTTTTAACATGTCAGCAAGTGTCAATATTGCGAACCATATTGGGAATAAATAAATTGAAACCATCAAGTTGTGCGCTTTTATATCGAGTGGATGGTATCGTTTAAAACGTAGAGGGTGTACAACATGTGTTAGGCTGTATATGTACTAACATGTCACATTTAATCACATGCATGTTACTCCCGTAATTTGTTGGTAACAGGAGTTCACACTATAATACATGTTACGTTGGGTTGTACTGAATGACAACCTTAATTTTTTTTTTCTAAAAAACGATGTGCCAATGATTAGACTTCAAAAAAAAACGATCATGTGTTAAGACACATGATAAGTGAAAATATTTTCTTCGGAATTGCTATGTCTAGCAGTATAAAGTGTAACATGTATTTTGGGACAAGCTTTAAAAAGAAAATAGAAAAAAGACAAAAAGACAACCATCAGGAATTTCCCTAAACCCAGAAGAATCAAAGGGCAGTTGATTAAATCCAGAACCATGACGAGGCATTTTAGAATACCCGACGTTTAGGGAAGCAACATGTGTATGCGCTGAACTACATCGAAAACAACATGAATTAGCGATAAAGTGAAGAGAAAGACATGAACGCGCACAATATCATGACAAAATCTGGGTCGAAGATACTTCATGAACAATAAAGCAACCTCAGGAACATTACTTCGTTGAAAGAATACACTAATCATACAATCTAGAACATTTATCTGGTGATACAATCTGGAACATTTACTTGAATCACTTTAATAAAGCGCCTACATGACCATTACTGACTCTAAATGTATCTCCATGCTTGTACAAAACGAAGAGAAACAACACAACAAGACTCTTTCTGGTACAAAAAGAACACATGCTTGTACAAACCTGGAACATTTCCTTCATCTTCGATCTCAATCTCAATGTCACTGATGTTATTTCAGATCAGATGTTGGAGGATGCTCCATGGTTCATCAATGGTGGAACTAGATCTCAATGAAGAAGAATGACTTTATGAAAAAATAAAATCTTTATTTAAATGTAAAAAATAAAGGTATATGATGGGTTGAAAACATAATGGGACATGAAAGGACAAATGGAGGAAAATATCTCTGGGAATATATGCAAAATTACACATATACCCTTAAAGCAAAAAGTAGGAGTATGTTAATGGCTGACACGTGGCGTAATATGGACCATGCAATGAGTTTTTAAAGTTTTCTAAAAATAAGGGGTTTCTTGTGTAGCATTACCCTATATATATATATATATTACATAGTTTATTTCTATATAACCAAATTAAAATATCTATATATTACATCCATTATCATCACGGCCGACCAACCAATGTTTTAAAATAACTTATAAAATTTAAAACTCAATATGATTTTTAAAACCTATTTAGTTTTGGCCTATTTAAACCCATTTCTTATTTAATCCAACTAACCCTATGTAACCAAGTTGAAAACTAAACATTTTAAGCTTAATCAAATAAGAAAAATCCTTTTTATGGTTGTGGCGATTGCATTCTTGATGACGCAATTTTTCTAATTGCATATGGTCTTTAAATTTTCGAAGACGGCCCTGATTATCAGTACTTGAACAAAACGGTGATTCTATATATGGTCTTTACAATTATAGTAACAAAAAACAATGTATAATTTAACAATATTAAGCATTAAATGAAGAGTTATACCAAGGCTTGAACAAAACGGTGATTCTATATATCTGAATGAATAATCTTCTCATGGTTTGCAAATTAAATAGCGAGACAAAATAGGAAATGCGATAAGTGAGACCGTGGGGTATGGTGGGGCTTGGGTTGGGCGTGGCTGGGCTGGCGTGGCCAAGGCACATCAACATTTTTTTTAATATATATATATTTATATTTATAACTACATAAATAATAAACATACATATTTTTTTTAAACTACATAAACATACATGATAATTATCAAAATAAAAAAACAATCATTCTTCGTCGTCTTCGTCGGTTTCGAACCCAGGAATCGTTGAAACATGATCCACCAAATCAGATTGAAGGTTGTGATGTATATCCATTGACTTGATCAAAAATTCATTTGCCGCTTGGTCTGTTACGTTACCTGGTTGGGGGTCATCGTCATCATAGTAGGTAACGACCGCTCTACCTTCATCCTCCAAAATCATGTTGTGAAGAATGATACATGTGTACATCACGTTTCCAATCTGATCCTTGTCCCATAGTCGACAAGGCATTGCCAATATTCGCCACCTTTTCTTCAAAACACCGAATGCTCGCTCGACGTCTTTACGTGCAGCCATGTGGACCCTGTTAAACTTTAATCTCTTTGGATCTGTGGTACCGTGTTTTGTGAACGATTTTACGAAAACCCCCCACTCTGGGCAAATCCCATCAACTAGGTAGTACCCATACACGTACTTAACCCCGTTTACAAAGAAAGTTCCTTTGGGTCCTATACCATTTACCCGATAATTGAAAATGGGCGAGTGGTTTATGATGGTAATATCATTATGTGAACCTGGCATACCGAAGAACGCATGCCATATCCAAAGATCTTGGGACGCAACCGCTTCAAGCATGATGGCTGGCATCCTGTGAAATCCACTCGTGTGAGCGCCTTGCCATTGGGTAGGACAACGTTCCCAAGCCCATTTCATACAATCTAAACTACCTAGCATCCCGGGTAGCCCAAGATAATCTGCGTGATGTTCCAATAATTGTTGCATGTCATTGAACGAGGGCTTTCTCAAATATCTTTTCCTATAAAGTTCTAGAATACACGAACAAAAGTTGTGAAGACTTTCTCTAGCTACACATGCAGACATTTTTAAATAGTCATCCATAATGTCCGAACTATTGTCGTACGCTAACTGCCTAAGTGCGGCCGTGACCTTTTGCCACGTACTAAATCCTAATTGCCCGGTTACATCGGGTTTTTGTTGGAAATAAACATACTTCTCCTCAAGATCTCTAGATATCCTTAAAAATAAGTTTCTACTCATACGAAAACGACGCCTAAACATTTTTTTCATCATACTTAGGTTCCGCTGAGAAGTAATCGCTTACCAACAAATTGTTCACGGCGTGCCGTTCACGAGCGATGTACCTTCTCCTGCGTTTAGGTTGTTGAGTCTCTTCCTCCTCCTCTTCGTCTTCCACGATAGCTTTCACCACCGTCGCGATCGTTTGTAGAAATATTTCCGCACCATCGTCAGATGATGATGACGATTCAGTATAACTTAAAGAACTCATGGCAAGATTATGTTTTATGTGTTTGATATTGTGTAAGAAAAATGATAAATATGGTAAGGTATTTATAAAGGAATTTTTTTTAAATAGCCCCCAACGGCTAGTTTGGTTTGGCCATTCACAGCCCGCCATGTCAGCTTGCTAGACCCGCCCCACGCCCGGCTTGAAACCCAAGCCCCAAGGGCCACGCCCCAACCCAAGCCCACCCGGGATGGTGGCTTGGGCGTTTTCCCCCAACCCAAGCCCCATACCCCATAGTCTGAGGATAAAATAAAAAAATGAAGAATGCATGGTTTCTATATTCTCCCTCAAGTTGGAGCATAAAGGTCACAAGTGTCTAGCTTGTCAAGTAAGATTTGAAGTTGTTGCGTTCCAAGGGCTTTTGTTAAGAGATCAGCAACTTGCATTTTCGTGTGAATGTGTATAGATTCGACTTCTTTGGATTCCACTCTTTTTTTCACAAAGTAGCAATCCATTTCAACGTGTTTTGTTCATGAAACACAAGATTATTGACGATGTGATGGATTGCAAGGTCGTCACAAAACAGTGTGGTCGGGCTATCTTGAGGAATCCTAAGTTCTTTTAAGAGCCACCCCAACCATAAAACTTCACTAACTATGGATACCATAGCTCGGTATTCAGCTTCTACTGAAGCTTCTACCAATTAATGGGAAATGACGCTTTGCTTCTTTGATTTCCAAGAAACTAATTCTCCTCTGAGTAAAAGAAGATAACATGTTTGGGACCTTCTAGTGAAAGGGCACCCGAGCCAATCAGAATCACAGTAAGCAACCAGATTAGTCCCACCAGCCGCCTTTGGAGAAGAATTCCTTAACCCGGTGTACTTTTAAGATATCGCAACACTCGGTTAGCGCCATCCAAGTGAGTTTGTCTTGGATCACTAACAAACTGACTTAAGACACTAAATGAATAAGCAATGTCAGGTCTCGTGGCTTGAAGGTATAAAAGTTGACCAACTAGCCAATAGTATTGGCGAGCATCAACTCGTGGTTCCTCCTCATCACTTCCTAACTTTAGGTTTTGCTCCATTAGGTAGGAACTCGGTCTACACTAGCATGCCACAGTCTTCCAAGATGTCTAGAGTGTATTTTCTTTGGCTTAAAACGAGACCGTCATGAGCGCAAGCAACTTCTATCCCGAGGAAGTATTTTAAGGGGCCAAGATCTTTTATGCTAAACCTTTGGTCAAGATGATTCTTTGTTTGTTGTATCTAATCCAGGTCATTTCCAACAAGGATGGCATCGTCAACATAGATGAGTGACGCCATGTAACAAGTATTAGTTTTGTACACAAGAAAGGAATGGTCAACATAAGATTGCTTGAAATCAATTTCAAGAAGAGCGGTAACAAAATTTTTATACCAATTTCTTGATGCTTGTTTTAGACCATATAGAGACTTCTTTAGCTTGCAAACTTTATTCTCAATTCCTTTTCCGAAACCCTGCGAAAGCTTCATATAAACTTCTTCATATAAGTCTCCATGAAGAAAGGCATTGTTTACGTCAAAGTGTTAGAATGACCACCCATTTTGTTGCAACCACAAGGAGAGTTCTCATGGTGACGAGTTTAGCAATAGGGGAAAATGTGTCATGGAAATCGATACCTTCCATTCGTGTGAACTCTTTTTCTACGAGACGAGCCATGTACTGTCGCAACCCCCGACTCCATCCCGGGAGCAGGAGCCGCGGACACGAGCCGGTGGTATCGGTGTTTATTAATTTGGCAGCGGAAATGAGACACCAGGATCGTAGTTAGGAAATAAATTCAGAGTTCCAAAACACCAAACTTTTGTATTAAATAAATAGGATAAAACCCATATTTCATTTATAATATCTTTATAGGGATAAACCCTAGTTGCTGAAAACATAATTTATCCATTTATTTAGGTAACTTTATAGCCACTTTCTTTAAGCCTTCAGTGCTCCATAGCTGGCTTCAACTAGCTTTCACATCAAGTTACTTGAAACTCGTTTAAAAATATTTTATCAGCAAGAAATACTGGCGAGTACATTCCATTTTATAAAACGACACATTGTTACATTTTACAGCATCAAGAGTTTTTACATTTGTTTATATCTACCAATTTCTCAAACAGTATTGCAACTGGGGCACCATTTTCCCCCGTGCTTGTGGTCATGCTAATATTGGCTAACCCTTTGTCCAATATTAACGAGTGTCAGGTAATGTATACAAAACCCCACATACCGATAGTAATTGTAGAATTACAAAAACTTAATCACTGTAAAAATAACTGATAAACGTTTAGGGTTTTGTAAAACATTTCAAATATAAATGTATCACAAAATGTGACAAAAGGAGAATGACTCACATTGTAAACTTAGGTATTTGTATTGGCTTCCTGGAAATATTTTCTGCTAATTTTCTTAAGTACCTATTAAAAACATATAATGCACGCCGTTAGTATAATCACCCATATTCAACTTATCAATATGTTACGAGACAGAACCCCAACTTAATTTACAAAGCATAGCCCTAAACAGGCAGCGCTTTGGCATCAGTTTCTGGGTTCCAAATCAATCGGACAGGGTATGGAATTAGTGATCGGGTTAAAATACTTACAACGGGGCAGAGCTTCGTGATTTAGGGGGTATTCTATCTGATATTTTCAGATTATATATGTTGAGAAAGAAAAGAAAAGTGAACGACTTGAACTGTTGAATGTCTGCTCTATTTATACGAATTCCTGGAGTCTCTCGCCCCCCGCGACCGGCCCAAGGGGTCCTCTCACGCCCTGCGACCGGCCCAAGGGGTCCTCTCGCACCCTGCGACCGGCCCAAGGGGTCCTCTCGCGCCCCGCGAGGGCACCCTAGCTATGGCTAGGGTTGCCTAGTCATCCGGTAGACCAACCACGTGGACGACACGTGGCTTAAAGAGTGACCGGAAAGAAATGGGCTTGTCGCGCCCCGTGACACACCCGGGTAACTCTGTCGCGGCCCGCGACCGAGTATAAATTAGGATTTTATTTGATTTTTAATAAAAATAATGTTATACAGGTTCGTTTTCTCGTTTATGGAGCGTTATAGGGTGTTTTCGAGGGTTGTTATATCCTCTCCACATTGTTTTAAATCTCGTCCTCGAGATTCACTTGAATAGGTATGGATACTTCCTTTGCATCTCTGCCTCCAGCTCCCATGTGTATTTTGGCCCTCTCTTTCGAATCACATTTTACTTTGACCAGAACTAATCTCTTTTGTTTGAGATTCTTGATCTTCCTATCTTCAATCTGAATTGATTTCTCTACAAACTTAAGCTTTTCGTTTACCTCTATATCCTGAAGAGGTATCACCAATGATTCATCGGGTAAGCACTTCTTGAGGTAACATACATGAAATACATCATGTACTCCTGCCATTTCTTCTGGCAGTTGTAGCTGATAAGCTACTAGCCCTATTCATTTGATAATTTCAAAAGGTCCAACATACCTTGGGTTTAGCTTTCCTCTTTTACCAAATCTTATAATTCCTTTCCATGGTGAGACTTTTAACAGTACTTTATCTCCAACTTGAAATTCTAATGGCTTTCGCCTGTTGTCAGCATAACTCTTTTGACGATCTCTTGCTGCTTTCAGTCTTTCCTTGACTCAAATAATTATGTCAGTTGTTTCTTACACAATATCAGGTCCCGACAATTGCTTTTCTCTGATTTCTGCCCAACATACTGGCATTCGGCACTTCCGTCCATAGAGTGCTTCAAATGGAGCAACATTGATGCTATTATGATAGCTGTTGTTGTAAGAAAACTCTATTAAAGGTAAATGATCATCTCAATTTCCTTCGAAATCAATTACATAAGCTCTAAGCATATCTTCCATCATTTGAATTGTCCTTTCACTTTGACCATCTGTTTGAGGATGATAGGCAGTACTTTAGATTTAATCGGGTTCCCATGGCTTTTTGGAAACTTGTCCAAAAATGAGAAGTGAAACGACTGTCTCTATCAGACACAATAGATAAAGGAATCCCATGTAATGAAACTATTTCATTTACATACAGCTTGGCTAACTGTTCCATACTGAAAGTTTCTTTCATTGGTAAGAAATGGGTAGATTTGGTTAATCTGTCTACAATCACCCAGATTGTACCATTGCCTTTTCGTGTTTTGGTAATTTGGTAACAAAGTCCATTGTTATCAATTCCCATTTCCAAATTGGCATTTCTAATTGCTGTAGTAATCCTGAAGGTTTCTAATGTTTAGCTTTGACCTGTGAGCAGGTTAAACATTTAGCAACATAATTTGTTATATCCTTTTTCATTTCTATCCACCAGAAATTCATTCTTAAGTCTTGATACATCTTCTCACTTCCAGGATGCATCGTATACTTGGACTTATGAGCTTCTTCTAATATTTGATTGCGTAGGTTTCCTTGAATAGGTATCCAGATCCTTTTCTTATGGAATCTCCAAATTCCATCTGTTCCTTTTTCTAATTCTTTAATCATTCCTTTTAAACCTTCAGTATCGTCCTTGATTGTTGTTTCCCGTGTCTTTTTCACTTGTTCATTTAAATCTACTTGCAGATTTAATCTGAGAGCACAGACTCTTTTTGGCTTCTCATGGTATTTTCTACTTAAAGCATCTGCTACTACGTTAGCTTTTCCTGCATGATACTGGATATCACAATCATAGTCACTGAGGATTTCCATCCAACATCTTTGCCTCATGTTTAATTCCTTTTGTTCAAAGACATACCTTAAAATCTTATGGTCGGTGAAGACAACGAACTTACTACCGTAAAGATAGTGTCTCCAAATCTTAAGGGCAAAAGTTATCGCTCCTAATTCTAGATCATGGGTTGTATAATTCTCTTCATGTTTCTTAAGCTGTCTAGAGGCATATGCAATTAACTTTTGACGTTGTATCAACACACATCCAAATCCTAATTTGGAGGTGTCACAATATACTACAAAGTCTTCAGTTCCTTCGGGCAATGCGAGTATTGGGGCGTTGGTTAATCTTTTCTTTAAAATCCTGAATGCTTCCTCTTGTTTTGGTCCCCATTCAAACTTAACTGACTTGCAAGGTAGTTTGGTTAATGAAATGGCTATTCTAGAACAATCTTGAATAAAACATCTATAATATCCTACCAGTCCCAGAAAACTTCTTAGTTCTGATGGTGATTCAGGGACTTTCCATTTGGTAATTGTTTCGATCTTTGTGGGATCCACATGAATTCCTTCATGATTAACTAGATGTCCAAGGAATTGCACTTCTTGCAACCAGAACACACATTTTGAGAATTTAGCATAACGTTTTTCCTTTCTTAATAATGTTAGAAGTATATGCAAATGCTCCACATGTTCTTCCTTACTTCTAGAGTAAATTAGAATATCATCTATAAAGACAATTATGAATTCATCCAGGTATGGTTTAAATATCCTGTTCATCATGTCCATAAATGTGGCCGGGGCATTGGTTAAACCAAATGGCATGACTGTAAATTCATAATGACCGTACCTTGTTCTGAAAGCAATTTTAGGAATGTTCTCTTCCTGTACCTTCAATTGATGATATCCTGAGCGTAAGTCGATCTTAGAAAAGAATCGGGCTCCTTGGAGTTGATCGAATACATCATCGATTCTCGGTAGTGGGTATCGATTTTTGATCGTAACCTTATTCAGTTCTCTGTAATCAATGCACATACGCATCGATCCATTTTTCTTCTTGACAAATAACACTGGTGCTCCCCATGGTGATGAACTAGGTTGTATGAAACCTTTTCCCAGTAGTTCGTCTAACTGTTTCTTCAATTCCTGCATCTCTGTTGGTGCTAGTCGATAGGGTGCTTTGGCAATCGGTGCCGTCCCTGGTATCAGGTGAATTCTAAATTCAACCTCACGATCTGGAGGTAATCCAAGTAACTCTTCTGGAAAAACATCTGAGAATTTAGATACTACGAGAATATCTTTTAATTCTTTTCCTTTAGTGTTAACAACTACGGAAATCATATAAGCCATTCCTCATTTCTATGCATAGCTTGCAGCTTTCATCACAGAGATGAACTTTGTTGTTCTCGTTGGCTTATCTCCCTTAATTGTGATCTGCTCACCAGTTGGCGTATGTACTTCTACAGACTTTTGATCACATAAAATACTTGCATGATTGACTACCAACCAATCCATTCCTAATACGACATCAAATCCGGCTAGATCCATTGGTAGGAGGTTAGCAGTAAAGTTATGGCTTAAAACTTCTATATTTCCTTCCAGAGGGATTTCACTAATTTTGATAGAATCTCCATTTGTTGTCTCTGCCAGGCAGTCTTGGTGAAGTTTCGTTAATGGTTGATCGAGAGTTTGCAGAAAGAAGTATTTATAAAACTTTGGTTTGCACCAGAGTCAAATAATACTTTAGCATAAACATCATTAACTAGAAACGTACCGGTAATCACATCTGGAACCATCTTAGCTTCTTCGGCTGTCAGAACGAATGCTATGGCATTATTCTTGGGTCCTTCTGTTGCCTTTGCTTTGTTGTTTGCCGCTAGAGCTAGTTTTGGACAGTTCGGCTTGATATGACCAGCTTATCCACAATTGTAGCATACTCGAGCGTTAGCTTTTATTCTACATTCTTCTTCCTTATGCCTGGGTTTCTTGCAGAAATTACAATATCTTGCGCATTTTCCTGAATGCTTCTTCTTACATATCTTATAGAAAGGTGAAGAAGATGAACCTGTTCCTTTTCCATGTAGTTCCTGAGTAATTTTCTGAGCTAGATTCTTTTTCTGATTTTCCACTTGCGTACATACTAATTCATCTGTCAGAGTGTTAGCAAGTTCCACTGCTTCTTCTATTGTTTGTGGTCTTGCTGCATTAACTATATTTCTGATCTCACTGATTAATCCCCAGATGTAACGGGAGATTAATACCGGTTCTGGTGAGGCTAATGTTGGCACTATCCTAGCGTATTCAAAGAATGTGGTAGTATATTCCCTGCAATCTACCCCAATCATTCTATGATTTAGGAATTTATTGGCAATATGTTCCTCTTCATGAGGAGGACAAAATTTCCTTTCAACTATTTTCTTAAAGTTGGTACATTCCATATTGTAAACCCTGTTACTTCCTCTTGACTGGAGAATGGTATTCCACCACTCTGATGCTGCATTCTTAAAGAGATTAGAGGCATACATGATCTTATCTTCATCTGCACATTTACTTATTTTTAAGACTGCCTCTGTCTTTTCTATCCAGCGCAAGGCTGAAATAGCTCCTTCATTTCCTGAGAATTCTATCGGTTTACAAGATAAAAATTCCTTATAAGAACAACCATAAGGGATGGTTCTTCTTCTTTTTGGAATTGGAGCTTGGATAATTAGTCCGTGATTCCCATTCACGCTGTGACTTGGCTCAATGGGCGTTCGTTTACTTGTGAGTGCAGTATGTCTATCGCTTCCGTTAATCACGTATCGTAGTTATCAGATGTTCAAGACAAAGTTCAGAAATGTCCATCCTTGCTAAGATGTCCATTTGTGCTAAGGAGTCCATATGTGCTAACATGTCCATCCGTACTAAGGTCCATCCGTGCTAAGGAATGTGTATGTTAGAGTGGATGGACTCACTCTATAAATAGGAGTCATGTCTTGATATTTGAGAACTTTTTCCATTTGAGAACTTTTTCCATTTGAGAACTTTTGACATTTGAGAACTTTTTGCCAACTTGAAGGCTATCTGTTTCAAGGTATTGTACACTGTTATATCATCAATAGAAACAGAGATTAATTACATTCTTGTGTCTGATCCACTCTCGTACACGGATTCCGCACGTGATACGAGATCCTACGCAATAATCGGAGTTACAGAATCGATCCGGAAACGATTCATAGTTTACTGCCTATTATGGAATTATTATTTTCTGCCTTTTTATTAATAGTGTCGATAATAAATGGCATGACATCTATGATTCCTTGAGCTACTATGTATTCTATAGCACTTTTATCTACTTGGTTCCCGTTATTATCGTTATTCTGGACTTCCCGATTTACTTCGTTTAACATCTGCATTGTAAACAATATCAAGTATTAATATCACAGAATAAATTAAACAATAATTACTCAACACATTGAACCAAAATTGTCGAGCATTGCGACATTTACTCTTTTCATATATATATATGCATCTATTACAAACTACAACTGAAATTTAAATGTAGTAGCTATGCAAAAATACATATATATAGATGACATATATTTCTTCAAATTAAAAGAAAATACGTGTATATATATATACATATATATAATATATTAAGTGATGGTTTTCTAAAATCGCATATCCTTCTCGTCATATTTTCGGACGAGATTCTCCTCGATACGGCGGATCCTATTTCCTTCCTGAATCAAACCTTCACCATAGTGGCGAAGTTCTGCTACATTCTCATGGCTCATTGGTGGCATTTGGGCTGGTACGGGTTCAGGGTAAGCTGGTTCTGTTCTCCGTATGGCATGTATGGGTAGGGATCATTCATTAATTCCTGGACTGTCCAATCGTTGGTCTCCCAATATTCTAAGGGATTTGGTGCTGGTAACCTGGGTATCTCGTTTGGATCAAAGGCTAGGATTGGAAGTGGGTTTTCCTGGTTTTGTTCTAGGTTCAAGGGTTGGTCAGGGTATAGTGGTAGTAGTTGTGGTTCAGGAGCTGCCACAAGGTTAAGATCAGGTGGATTTTCGGCAGTTCTAAGCATATCCAGATTGGTTAGTCTTCTATCTAATTCTTCCCATAAAGGCCTAGTAACTGGAATCTGGGCAGTTCCATCAGCAATGGTTATAGTGGCTTGTTTTTGCTTTTGAATTTTGCTGGTTCTTTTTCTCCTTTCCCTTCTTTCATTACTAAACCATCCCCTCTTCTTAGGTGGGAATGCCTCCTCGGATTTGGCTCTAAAAACAAATGTATCTTCAGAATCTGCTACATATCCTGAGGCTAGATTGGATGGTCCTTCATCCATTGGAGAATGGGACATGCGACGATAAGCGTCGGAGGTATTCTGATCACACATACTGCGAACTCAAAAAATCATCAAAATAACATAAAATTATAATATACATATTTACACAGAATAACACACAACTTACAGATATTTCCTAACATAATTGTTTAAAATTTAGGTATTTAAAAGAACACCTAAATAGATTAAATCAGTGGCTCTGATACCACCTTCTGTCGCAACCCTCGACCGCATCCTAGGAGTGAGAGTCGCGAACACGAGCTGGTGGTATCGGTGTTTATTAATTTGGCAGCGGAAATGAGACATCAGGATTGTAGTTAGGAAAAAAATTCAGAGTTCCAAAACAACAAACTTTTGTATTAAATAAATGGGATAAAACCCATATTTCATTTATAATATCTTTATAGTGATAAACCCTAGTTGCTGAAAACATAATTTATTCGTTTATTTAGGTAACTTTATAGCCACTTTCTTTAAGCCTTCAGTGCTCCATAGCTGGCTTCTACTAGCTTTCACATCAAGTTACCTGAAACGCATTTAAAAAATATTTTATCAGCAAGAAATACTGGCGAGTACATTCCATTTTATAAAACGACACATTGTTACATTTTACAGCATCAGAGTTTTTACATTTGTTTATATCTACCAATTTCTCAAACAGTATTGCTACTGGGGCACCATTTTTCCCCGTGCTTGTGGTCATGCTAATATTGGCTAACCCTTTGTCCAATATTAACGAGTGTCAAGTAATGTATACAAAACCCCACATACCGATAGTAATCGTAGAATTACAAAAACTTAATCTCTGTAAATATAACCGATAAACATTTAGGGTTTTGTAAAACATTTTAAATATAGATGTATCACAAAATGTAACAAAAGGAGAATGACTCACATTGTAAACTTAGGTATTTCTATTGGCTTCCTAGAAATATTTTCTGCTAATTTTCTTGAGTTCCTATTATAAACATATAATGCACGCGCGTTAGTATAATAACCCAAATTCAACTTATCAATATGTCACGAGACAGAACCCCAACTTAGTTTACAAAGCATAGCCCTAAACAGGCAGCGCTTTGTTATCAGTTTCTGGGTTCCAAATCAATCGGACAGGGTATCGAATTAGTGATCGTGGGTTAAAATTGTCACACCCCAACCGATGGCGGAAACATCGGAGTGAGACGAAAACGAGATTGCAAGAGACTTCATAACACTATTGGTGACAATAATTAAATAAAGGATTTCATTTCATTTCTAAACGTCAAATACAAAGGTTTGAATCAATTATAACAACTTGAAATACACGAATGACAATACAACAAACTAGTACAAAATTGATACAACATATTAAAACTTAAGACGGTATCTAAGCATCATCACTACTTCAATTTCAAAGCATCGTCATCCTCAACCTGTAACATGTTTAAAATAAAGTTCAACGCAAAAGCAAAGCCGAGTATACAAGTTTTCATACGTACATAGCATAGAAGATAAGTTTTAAACAATTCCACATGGCAAGCTTTTGATATAAGATAAACAATAAAATCGGCATGTGTTTGACTAATCAACCCAATGATGAAACGCAATAAGCTCATGACATAACCTCAAGAATATGGGTGGTGCGTTAATCCTATAGCGCTATATATGTCAAGGATAGGCTCGTACAAAGTTAATGATAAGTCTAACACAAAACGTATAACCCCAAGTTTAATGTATCAAGTAATCAATTATGCAAGCATGTATAAGGAATGTTTGTGCATTTACGAATAAAGTTTAAGTGTAAGTTTCATAGATAAACACGTTACACCCCAAAAGGTGGCAAACGAAAAGGGGGTTCAAGTATACTCACAAGATTGCATATGATTTCCGATTATCCAAGTGTTGACGAGTAATAAGATTAGGAGGTTGAATGTATATAGATTGGAGTTCAAGGTATGCTTAAGGTCGGAATTCGGAAGTCAAAAGAATATGGAAAGTAAATATATGAGAAATTAACCATCTAATCACAAAATACTCATCCTTGACTGTCACACCCCGACCACGTAAAACAACAAAACATGACGGAAACGTCGGGGAGTGTTGTAACAGAATCATTGTTTCACAACCATGGATTAAACAGTTTCGTTTTATTCAATTAAATGTATTACATTACATTGGAATTAGAAACAAAACATGAACAAATAGACTTTTATTGTTATTAAGTCACTAAGGCCTCGTCCGTTCCTATGTGAGCATGCATCAATATCATCATCAAATATCATCAACTATGGTACCTGAAACACATGTGAAAATACATCAGCATAAAAATGCCGGCGAGTACATAGGTTTTATGTGAGTGTCAGATTCATGGCTCGTTTTACATGTCGCAATACTTATTTAAAAACCTTATTTTGAAAAGTATAGTATTGCGACATAATTAACCAACTCAAATCAAGTTGGATGTGATTTATAAAATCTCGTAGCCATGATTCTTAACTCCAAAACATTTGTTTTATGAAATCAAATTGTAAAATATCTCGTAGAAACTTGTTAATAAAACTCGTATGGTTATTATTAAAAAAAAACATCATTGTGTGACATCGTTTCAAAATCGTTTACCCAAGTGATCTAGATAACGCAACGATATATAATGTGTTAAATGCACTTATATATAGGAAGTACCAGCGGCGTATCCACCATGCCTTTAACACATTACACCCGCCCCGTTACCTAATCACTTCCCTAACCCAACGGTTCAAACAGTTGCAAATGGTTCGCATATATCAAATGGTTACAAATGGTTCACATATATCAAATGGTTACAAATGGTTCACATCAATCAAATGGTTACAAATGGTTCACATATATCAAATGATTACCAATGGTTCACATACATCAAATGGTTACAAATGGTTCACATATATCAAATGATTACCAATGGTTCACATACATCAAATGGTTACAAATGGTTTGAACAGTTCAAAATGTAAAACAATGGGCTAGCATGTTAAGTGAACATACATAGCAAAACATAATGAAATCATGTACTAATAGTATACTAATGAACATAGCAAGTATATGATATGAAAACATGGAAATCATGAAAGTAACAAGTAGGCACATGTGTTTCACCCCAAAACGTTTGGAAACAGTAAAAGAGGGGACTATGCTCACTTGAGATTTCTTAATAGTCTTTAGATAACCACCAAGCAATACTAGAAAGATCACGGAATCAAACGACACCTAATATAGGTAACTACGTTAATAAAAGGACCTAAATCGGAGGATCGGATAAAATGTGGGTTCGTAAACCAAATGAGTGTAAGAACTCATGTAATATGGTTTAACAAAGCTCACATTCTAAAACAGAACCTATCCTAAGTGCTTACGACCCATTACGACTCGTTTAGGTAGCTTATGCTACCTTAACGCGTCGTTCGCGTAAAAACGCGTTCAGACCGCCTAATTAGTCCTATGATAAGTAAAATATGCCTTAACATGTCTAATATTGTTGCCAAATCAGTTTAGATGTCAAAAATTATGTTACATGTGCTTAAAATGAATTTTGGCGTAGAAAGGGCATTTTGTTAATTTTCCTAAGGCATATAACTACCTATCATACAACTAACTAAACGACGTGAACATAAGGTATAACCTCGGAAGGTTATTCCCTATGCAACTATGGTCACCTAATGTGTTTGGTCGGATCCTAATGATCGACCAAACGGGTCGGGTTCGAAAGTATAAGCGGTTGTTTAGACCGCTTGCCTTTACGACCCTATATAAGCACTAAACCTAAAGTGACTAGCTAAACATGTTAAAACTTGTTTTACGAGGTTTGAAAACAGGTTTAGTATCAAAACAAACGGTTTTGATACCTAAAAGTAGTTTGGTTACAAAATACGCAAGAATACGTATTTTGGCCGAAACTACGACTCGCCACTATGCCTAGATAACGTGGTAATCATTAGGTATAGTCATAAGAAACTAAAACCATCGTGATTACGCTCACATTATGAAGTTCAAACAAACTTCGTGTTAACCATAAACTATTCAATGCAGAAAGTCAAACAAAATTTGATTTTCACCCTAAAAACGCGTAAAAGAACGAAAGAGGACTTACAACGGGTCCAAGCTATGGAGTTTTGATCCGATTACTCTCAGGTATGAAGTGTATACTTCAACTTAGAGAGCCAAATCAGATCAAAGGTGAGTTTTGAAGCAAGAGGGTGAGGGTATTTATAGGAAAACCAAGACCGTTAGGATCGTTCATCGAAAACCGAGCTTCGATATGGACCTTACATGTGTGCCCATGGTTTTAGAATACCATGGGTACCCCAAAACAAGCACCTAGTTTCATTAAAACCATGTGCAAATGAGGGGAACAGCTGGAACAAGCTGGAAATCAAATTTTCAACTTTGGTCCCTTCCTAAGATAACTATGGCAGATTGTCAATTTTGGTCCCAGAATGTGCAAAACATGGTTTTTGATGCATTTTTGACACGTTTAAGCCCCGTTAATCCCATTTCAAGGCTCTAAAATGAAGTTAAAGTATAGGGAACATGAAACATGCTCAAAAATATCTCGGATGTCGGTTCGTTTGGCCGTACGGTTGCGTTATTCGGTTAATTATGACGAAACACGAACGAACGCGAAAAACGGTCCAAATTACGCGACGAATGGATTTTTATCAAGCCAATCACTAAAATAAAATATTTTAATGATTACATAAATTTTTGGATGTCCGGATGTATTCAGAACGTAAGATATGCGCGAAAATGCAAACTTATGCACTTTTTGACGCTTTTAGTCCCTATTGATCAAGAAAGTTTATTTTTGCGCACCAAACACCTCAAAGCCTATTTCTAAGCTATGTAAAGGATATTTAGGGCATATTTAACTTATGATCAAGTTCCGAAATGTTCGTTACAGTACAAATCGGCATACTTTCGTAGTTTGTCGAAATTAGTCCCTGTAAGCGAATAAACTTGATTTCGTCACACCAAACCCTCCAAAACTTATTTCTAAGTTATGTAAAGGTTATTTAAGGTATGTTAAGCCTATTTCACTATTCCGGAGTGTTTTTTGCATTAAACTGATTATATTTACGCATCAGTGCGCGTATAACCTTCCAGAAAGCGATTTAAAGCTTGAAATCGAACATGAATTGATATGTGCAAACAATACACGTATTTTTACAAATCCCAAGTATGAAACACAATATTTCATAAATTTTGTATTTGTTTGATGGTCGCAGAGGCACATGTGTCACACTGACACTATGAAACTCAAATGAGTTTAAATGTTTTCATGGGTCAAAATGCCCATTAGAATCGTGAAGAGTATTATGTTCTTAGGTGGTGTAACCTACCATTTTGACAAATAACCATTAGGTTATCATCAAAAGTTTGGTTATTATAAGTATTATATATATCTTTTATAGTTTATATTATATGTTATAAGTCCAATATTATCACAAGGATGTCATAGAAGTCATGTAGGAGGTAGGAAGATAAGTCTTCCATTTAGGAACCTCTTAAGTTGTCACCAATACACAAGTTATAAGACAACAAGGATGGTCATAGACATACATACAATAAGGAAGTGGAAATACATAATATCTAACTAAGAAATCATCAAGTGATGTGTGGATTGAAGGTAGGATAGCCCAAGCTAATCCAAGTAATCACACAACTTCAAACTTTAAGCTTGTTCATCACTTGTAGGCTAAAACCTTGTCAAAACAGAATGTTTATGAGGATTTAAACCTCTAGATTTTATGTCACAACCTTTTTTTTAAGCCCAACTAACCATAGAAGTGATTATGAGCATAAGGACATAGGAATGTGTATGAGAAAACTCAGGTTAAGTGAGTTTAGCAAATGTTTAATCAAAACAGAAAGTTTGGAGCCTTATTTGGTGATGTTCCAGCCTTGGTTTTCCATGGAAAACCTGTTGGAAACATACCTAAGGTTGTTCCAAGCATTTAGGAAGAAGAATCAAGGAAAATGGTTAAGAAATGAGGAAGTTATACTTGTTTTAGTGACTTGACACGAATCTGTCCATCTTGCATATTCCAGCTGATTGTGAGTGTTTGAGAGTGAGTTAGAAGTGTTAGAAAAGTGAAAAATGCTTGGAGAAGTGCTAGGTTATATAGGGAAGAGTGGGGTGATTTGTAGTTGGCCATAAATGCAAGAAACACATCTAAAACACCACAAAAACAACCCAATCCCGTAAGCTGATTTGGGAAACTGCGGATCCAGGGTTCTCACCGGCCGCGAGCCATTATAGTGGCTGGGTCGCGGGCCACGACCCGGGGTGGGTTCTGGGCACAAGTTTCAGATAATGACAATTAGGCCCCCTTAAGTTTATTATTCAAGGTTTTAAGGTGTTTCAAGGGTGTATTATGATATAAAAGCATAGTATAAGGGTAAAACAAGTATGATTAACATAAACCAAGTGTGATGAAGTATAATTTAGCATACGAATGTTGTGAATAAGTATAATATGTATCCAAATAACGTATGATTCGTATGTTTCACATAATTGCAAGTTTAACACATAGTTTCCAAGAATTATGAATATTTTATCAATTGTTTCACGAATTCAAATGTACGAACAAGTATGAAGTATGTATAACACGAATTTAGAGAAATACGAATTTTGTTTATGATCCAAGTCTCAGATTTTACAATGATTACAACGAAAGAATGATTACAAGAACTCAAGACTTCCAAAAATAGAAATACAAAACAAGCTTTCTAATTTAGGAAGTTTGTGAAAAAGCGAAGCGTTAAAAAAATACTTACAACGGGGCAGAGCTTCGTGATTTAAAAGGTATTTTATCAGATATTTTTGGATTATATATATTGAGAGAGAAAAGAAAAGTGAACGGCTTAAACTGTTGAATGTCTGCTATATTTATACGAATTCCTGGAGTCTCTCGCGCCCCACGACCGGCCCAAGGGGTCCTCTCACGCCCCACGAGGGCCCCCTAGCTACGGCTAGGGTTGCCTAGTCATCCAGTAGACCAACCACGTGGACAGCACGTGGCTTAAAGCGTAACCGGAAAGAAATGGGCCTGTCGCGCCCCGCGATACACCCGGGTAACTCTGTCGCGGCCCGCGACCTAGTAAAAATCAGGATTTTATTTAATTTTTAATAAAAATAATGTTATACGGGTTTGTTTTCTCGTTTATGGAGCGTTATAGGGTGTTTTCGAGGGTTGTTATATGTATCGTTCAACCTCTCCATTTGGCTTGTACTTAACTTTGTACACCCACTTCGAGTCAATGGCTCATTTGCCAGTTGGCAATTCTGTAAGCGTCCATGTTCCATTGTTTTCTGAAGCTTTGATTTCTTTCTTCATAGAATCTCTCCACTTTGCATCCTGTATAGCTTGATTAAAATATTTTGGCACATCAATAGAACTAATAGCCATTAAAAATGCCTTATGAGATTCGGAAAAATTTCATAACATAATGGGATAAAGGATGTACCGTCGAGGACTCTTCATTGTCGATGGCTAGAGCGTGGTTTCTGAATAGGGGAATATTAGTCACATAGTCGTCGAGATGCTTAGGACGAGTTCTTGTTCTAGCCTCATTGATCGGCTCATGAAGATTTTCTGGTTGTCTCGGGTGTGTGATTTCCAATTGAATCACATCTTCTATGGATTAGCTCGTATACTCATTTTCAGGTTGGGCGGAGGATTCCATTATCTCAAGCCCAACTGGTTCGGTGCCTTCTTCATTGTCTTGGCCTGCGGAATCATCTTAAATCGCATTGGGCTCACTTTACTCAACCACAAAATCATTTTGTTGCAATGTTTGGGCCCTAGTGTAAGTGGGCATTGGGTCATCAAAAAGGTCAGTCTTATTCATGTTGCCTAACTCTTCTTGATAGAAATGTGAGCAAAAAAACGGAAAAAACATCTTCTATAAACCTCCCATCCCTTGAAATTATCATTTTTCCATTTTTAGTGTCTAAAATTTTATACCCTTTCATACCTCGAGGGTACCCCAAGAAAACACGTGGTCTCCTCCTTTCTACAAACTTATCCCCCTTTGTTTCGATGTTTTTACAGTATGCGAAACAACAAAAAACTTTCATATGATCATTATCTGGTAGTTTATTTTAAAGGTTCTCATAAGGGACTATGTTGTCTAATACTTTGGAAGGTAGTAGATTAATAAGGTATGTGGCAGTTAAAACAAATTCTCCCTAATATTTGGTATGGAGGTTGGCTTCGAATTTTAGGGCTCGAGCCCTTTCAAGAAGATGTCAATGCTTTCATTCCGCAATCCCATTTTATTATGGGGTATATAGACACGTCATTTCTAAGACAATTCCTTGATCGACATAAAAATCAGTCATACGGTTAGACATGAATTCTACACCACTGTCACGTCTTATTCTTTTAATATTTTATCTCAAATTGTGTTTTAACAAAGTTATGAAAAGTAATCAAACAATCTCCCGCCTCATATTTGTGCTTGAGAAGAACAACCCATACGGCCCTACAGAAGTCGTTAACTATGGCTAAAATAATACCTTGCCCCCCAAAAAGAAGGTGTATGATATTTCCCCTAAACATAACAATCTATCAAATCAAAACAATTTGTAGTTTAGTGGTACTAACTGGAAATGGCAATCTTTTGTGTTTTGCTTTCGCATAGGAATCACAAACATTGTTTCTAGCCTTACGAAAAAAAAGAGTTTAAAGAATTTAACATGTGCGAGTTTGTCATCTGAAGCGTGTCCCAGTCTTTATTTCCACACATCAACTGATCCCATTAAAGCCATCCTTCAATCTCATAAAGCTAACCGTTGCATCTACCTGTTCGAATCAATGTCCTCGAGTTCAAGTCCTGTATGACAAAAATATGGAAAGTTTTTTACAACACAATGAAGATCTTATGCTAATTTGCTAACCGATAAGAGATTGCACTTGAATTTTGGAACATGCAAAACTCCTTTTATTGTGGTCCCATCAGGAAAAACACATTTCCCCTTCCCTTCGACGGTTATGGCATCCCCGTTAGGGATGATGACAGGCGTTTCATAAAAGAAATTAACTATGATATATAAATTAGAACACCCTTTTAAGTGATGTGATCGGTAGCCCCTGAATGAACGATCCATTTCTCCCCACAATCATTTTTACTTGTCGCATTTGCACTTGGTCCGTCTTCATTGTTTGTTGTCACACTGGCTCCCGAGAACATCTTTAAAAATTATTGGTATGGTTTAGATGTTAAACCTGCTATGGGGCTTCGTTTAGCATCAACAGTTGCTGCCTTGGGTTTTCCTTTTTCTTGTTTTCCCTTACCAGACCACCAATCCGGATATCCAGTTCTCTTAAAACATCCATCTTGGTTATGCTCGTCTTTATTAGACAACATGCAATGCTCCACCTGCTCGCTATCATTGTGTTTATAATCCTTTTGTGCAACCTTGTTTTGTGCCTGACCAGTTCCATTGTCATGTTTTCCCAGCATGAAGGCTTGAAAAGCTGCTACATAAGAATTAATTTTTCTTATCAGATGTGATTGACCTTTGTTGTTCATCTTCAGAGACTAGATGATAGGCTGCCCCTAATGTTGGTAATTGCTTGGTTGCAAGAATTTGAGTCCTCAAAACTGAGAATTGATTGTCGTGTCCAATCAAAAACTCATACAATTTTTCCTTTTCTTTTAGATTATAACAACCCTCCTAAAATATTTCCGACACTACTAAAATTTTTAGAACATCCCTATACGTTCTAAAATACACCCCGTATACGTATAATAAGCCCCAAATACTTTTATTTTATAAAAATTAATTAAAATCAAAATCTTAGGGGCACTCATGGGCCGCGAAGGCCATAAGCGACTCTGTCGCGGGGCGCGACAGCTAGTCACCCGCCTGCACCCCCTGCCGCCACGTGTCACAACGCGTGTCGAGGCTACCCCTTTGAGTCAGCCAAGCTAGGCCCTACATACCCTACGTCACGGGCCGTGAAGAGTTCGTCTTCGGCTTACACGGGGCACGAGGAAACCGAGATCAGACCCTATAAATAGCAACCATCGGCCTTCAGTTTGCAATCACTCACAACTCGAATTCACTCTCAAAATTCTGAATATTTGAAGTAGTATCGGGTATAATACCCCCTAATTAGCAAAGCTCTGCCTCGTTGTAAGTATTTTAACCCCCGGTTACGTATTAGATACGCTGCCCGATTGATCTAGTGCTCCGTAACGGCTGTCGAGGTTCTGCCCGATGTAGTCGTTGGAGTTTCTGTCTCGGGGAGGGTATAACTAATGTAAATTGGGTTATTATACTAACGCGTGTGCATTGTTTAATTTATTAGATTATAACCAGGAAATCACAAAGGAAAAACCTAAAATAGCAATGTGAGTAATCTCCTTTTTGTAAACCTTTTTCCAAACTATTTTTGCAAAACCTTAATTGTTTTAAAATATAATTAGCAGTGATTGAGTCTTTGTAATTCTTCAATTACTGCCGGTGTGTTGGGGTTTTGTATACAAAATGTGGAACACGTTACTATTGGACAACGAGATAGCCAATGAGTAATATGACCCACCAGTCAGGATTGACAGTACTGAATGTGTAATTGTGTAGATATAAACATTGTAATCGCTCTCAATACTGTGAAATGTTAAAACCTGTTTTGATTAAACTGGGATTCACTCACTAGTATTTTCCACTGACAAAATGCTTTTAAATGCATTTCAGGTAACAAAATGTGAAAGCCAAATAGAAGCCAGCTGGACAGCAGTAAAGGCTTGGAAAATGTGGCTATAAAAGTTACCTAAATAAAGAAGATGTTTTATTTAAATAAAATAGGGTTTATCCCTATAAACATGTTTGTAACAGAAACTTGGGTTTTACCCATATGTTTATTATTATAAAAATGTGGTATTTTACTTTGATAAAATATTTCCTAACTACGGTCCTGATGTAAATTCTGCTGCCAAAATGACAAAACCACTGATACCACTGAATCTGAGCTCGCGGCCGCCTGTTCGCAGGAGACAGGGGCCGGGGGTTGCGACAGAGAGTGGTATCAGAGCCTACCCACTGATTTCAGCCACAGAAGTGTTCTGCTGACATTGAAATTGTCAATTCTGTTAGGAAATAATCTATGTAAATATGTGCATACGTGTATATTATAGTTTTGTGTTATTTGACAATCTGTTTGTTTGCAGTATGAATGATCAAGGACCATCGGACGCTTATTGTCAACTGTCTAGTTATCTTATAGATGTATAACACCTCGTAAAATCACGACCAATATATTAAAGACACGTGTCATAAATTAAACGTGTAAGAAATTATTTCCAAGGGACTAAAATTGTTAAACAATGTAAATATGTTAGTGAAAGGGATCCAAAGTATCAACATGCCATTATTGTGCCTTTGATTGACCTCACACGACGTTCGTATTCTTTAACGAATGATTTATCAAACTTGGAAAGTCGTTTGTGCTCAAAATAAGGATCTTATGAAACATAGGGGTTAAAAGTGTCAACATGTTGAAAGTAACCTCTGAGTGACCTTTTGACGATCCCAAAAACATTGTAATAATTATATATTTTGATCTCAAGAATGTCGGATATTAATTTTGTGGAGTTACAAAGAAATCAAGACTTTTCGGGTGATCGTACGACTAACCGGGAGCTTAACGGAGTTAGTTTATGACCCAAGGTCCTTAAAAAGTTAACTATGGGGGTCCAAAATGCAATAAATGAAAGTTAAATCAAGTTTAGAAGGACCAGGGACCAAAACTGCAATTACTGAAACTTGTTTACCGGAAGCAGCCCTCTACGCGGGCCGCGTAGACATAAGGGAAACTCTTACGCGGGCCGCGTAAGAGTGCCAGATGCAGAAAAAATGGACAGATGCATGTACAGCCTGTTGCACCGCCTTTGCATGCCTTGTTTTCGATTCCAGGGACTGAGCCAATAGTATTTCATGCATAGGGACACCAAAACTGCAATTACTGAAACTTGTTTACCGGAAGCAGCCCTCTACGCGGGCCGCGTAGACATAAGGGAAACTCTTACGCGGGCCGCGTAAGAGTGCCAGATGCAGAAAAAATGGACAGATGCATGTACAGCCTGTTGCACCGCCTTTGCATGCCTTGTTTTCGATTCCAGGGACTGAGCCAATAGTATTTCATGCATAGAAATTTGTTTACCGGAAGCAGCCCTCTACGCGGGCCGCGTAGACATAAGGGAAACTCTTACGCGGGCCGCGTAAGAGTGCCAGATGCAGAAAAAATGGACAGATGCATGTACAGCCTGTTGCACCGCCTTTGCATGCCTTGTTTTCGATTCCAGGGACTGAGCCAATAGTATTTCATGCATAGGGACACCTGGAATCATCAGAAATCTGTTGTAGACTTGTGTGGAGTGATCTTGTGAAGTTTATTTGGCTATATAAGCACTTCTTGTTTGCTAGTTCATTGCTCATTCACAAAAATCTTTCACAACTCATTCTCTGGAACTTCCTGGAGCTCAAGCAAGTTTTCTTAAGTTCCAAATTCGTGCTAAGGACCATTGTAAGTGTTCTTAGCCCCTTAAGTTCAAGTTTTATTAGTCTAATGACCAAAAGTCAAAGCCGTCATAATTAAGCTTTGACTTAGTGATTAATCACTAATGGTCCAGCCATTATTCGGATTGAAAGTGGCTATGAGTTGGTAATTATGTGGGCAATAAACCCTTAAACGGGCACCCACTGATTATCATTCTAACTTGGTCAATTGTCGGGTCAAACTTAATATTAAAAAGTCAACAGAAGCTATTTTTGCAAATAAATTCATAACTCACAATGTAGAAGTTATGGAACACATTTTAACACTAAAATAACTTGGTAAATAATGTAAGAACATGTCTAGGAATGTTCAACCCGACAATTCTGAATTTAGGCTCGGTTCGGAACCGAAAGTCGCAAAAGAAGACTTTTGCTTTGACTTTCAGTTCTGACCCGATTTAGCTTGTTTTATATATGCCTTAGGGTTCCATTAGGACCATATTACATGTTAGTATGACCCTCTGAGATTATACAATATGGTTCCTTTGTAATCCGAATCATTTGCATGTTTCCGTTAAATACTTAATTGTTGACCATTATGCCCTTTTGATATTAAAATGAGATTTTTGAAAATATGAGAGGACAAAATACTTTATTACTAATTTATAAACTTGTCCTAAAAATATGACATCAGTTTGAGCTCTAAGTTAGGAGTTATGCTCGATATCGTAAATTGAAGCCTTTTTATTAATTAAACAGCATTTTTGGCATAAAACCTATTTAAACCCAAATTTTGACACCAAACCTTTTACCCACTGATGTAATATAATATTTTGGGATTTTTGAAGATTTTTATTAATTTTAAACTGATCATAACATGAGTTCTTGCTTTGATTCGGTAATTGACGGTTATACCCTTTTTACTAATAAAATGAGTTTTACATAACATTTTGATACCAAATATTTTTCTTCTTATTTCATATGTTAAATAAAATATTTTAAGCCTTCTGGACTGATAAAAATCTCAACTTTTCTTATATAACCCGAAAATCGCCTAAAACCGACTTTTTACGCGTTTTAAACACATAGTATGGGTTAAAACTATGTTTAACATTTAAGACCCATTACCTACTGATGTTTTAAGTAAATTTTGATACATTAATAGTAAGTAAAAGTTTTGAACTCAGATTTCCAAAATTAACCCTTAAAGCATATGTGAAATGACCAAAATGCCCCTACGATGCATAGTTTGGACATAAATGATAAATTTCACATATGTGAGATATATTACTGATATAAATTGATAAAGTAAATATTATTACAAATTATTTTAGACCAGAAACTCAGATTACTATTTAACCTCTTTTATAAACATTAAAATGACCAAAATACCCTTACGGGGCTTAAGTTGATTTTAAATTCGTTTTGGGCATAATGGAAGGTATCCTACTGATATCATAACACATTTTAAGCATATTAACTTAGGGAACCTGTTCATGACTCATTTGGTTACCCGTTATGCATTTTTCGCGTTCGGCGCGATTTATGTGACTAGTTTGCATAAATTGACCGAAACGGGTCAAACCTTATCATTTCTACCTCAAAATCCAGAATGTATTTAGTTTACCCATATTATGCAAGTATTCATACTTGTCGGGTCTAAATCACATTCTAATCCGGTCTTCGCTTAATATTGCGTTTTGAACCGTATACCTTTCTTTAAAAACTAACCGGTCTAAGTTTAAACTTAAGTAAGACCCGTTAGGAATCTAATAGGTTATTAAAACCTTAGTTCTAGATTAGGAGCCCGGTAAAAGCTATCTGTACTTGCTTGATTGATTTACGGCTGGGAATAAATTTATTTTTGCTCAGGTAAATACTTTTAACTTATTTTCCCTTATGCGGGCTTGGGGTACGGTATATAAAATACCGCTTGGTCGGGTATTGAATTTTTAATCATATGAAGGTTAAATCATTGAGATAACCCGTTTAATCTGTTTTGTTTGTTTTAAGCCTTTGGGGGGTTAATGACCATGTCCTGGATATCCTCGGCTCATTCATTGAAATGGCCACGACTTAAGCACGGGGTGTAGGCATACACCTGCCGGTGCGTATGTAAAATGATATACCTGCTTGTTCGAAAATAACTCGCCGTGGGTTATATTATGTGGTGTGTCTATTAATCTTTAACCTGGTATTCAACCCGGGCTACTAAACGTATAACAAACATATAATTCTTTTACAAGATTATTTTTAAATAATTATCCCAAGTTATAAAAGAATATTCGTGCCTTGTGCATTTAAATCAATTTTACAAACACTTTTCAAAAGAGTCGGTTAATTGTATTTACCAGTGTAAATTGACGTAATTTTTCAAAAAGGCTAAGTGCAGGTACTAAGCGAAATGGGCTGGCTACCCCTAGCATCGAATAAAGAGTCCTGCAAGCTTTAGATGTTTAAAAATATGTTGAACAATAATTCTGTTTATCTTTTGGTCCACCTGTGGATCTTTTTACAATCCATTTGTAATACCTTATGTTACTTTCGAATCGGTTTGTAATATTTTTACTTTAGACTTCCGCTGTGCATTAAACTGTAATTATTTGACTATGATGATATCAACTACATCACGATACTCCCCACCTGGCCCACCGGTAATACGTGGAAATATCGGGGTGTGACAAGATGAAGGAACTTCTTCCCAGCCTACCCCCTCGGGGTATTCAACTGACATAGAGGAAGGGATCTTTATATTCAAAGCGCAATCCGAGGAGCCATTCCCTACCAAAAAGAGAGGATGGTTCAGTCGGGGAGCTCACGAGCGTAGGAAAAGAATGAGAAAGTTACAGCAACAACGAGCTTTAGCAGCTGTGAATAGGGAGATGAACACCCAAACTCAAGATATACTCAATAGGAGACTAGCCAACTTCCACATACTAGCTACCACAACCGCAGATCCGAACTTAGAACAACTCATAGCACCACAGCCACTACCTTTGTTCCCAACACAACCCATGGAAATAGAACCAAACCCAGGAGACCAGATTCTTGCATCTGCCTTTGACCCAACTGAAATCCCTAGAATTCAAGCACCCCATCCCCCAGATTATGACCTATGGTTTGACGACCATAGGGATTATCAGGAACTCTACCCACTAGAGGAGCCTATACAAAACCCAGTAGCACCTTACCCTAACCTTGACCCTCTGGTCCCTATTGGGATAATGACCAATATATTCGGGAAATCCTAGAGAACCCGTACCCACATGAGGAACCAATGCCACAGTACCCTGACCCGATACCAGCACCCGCACCACCCATGAGCACAGAGAACGTGCAAGAACTTCGCACCTTTGGTGAGGAGTTGTTAGATGAAAGTGAACGGATAAGGCAAATAGGGGAGAGACTCGTCTGGAAATATGACGAGCGTAATATACAATATTGGATGGATCCCCACTAAGTGGTAGTGGTAGTGGTAGTGGTAGTGGTAGTGGTAGTGGTAGTGGTAGTGGTAGTGGTAGTGGTAGTGGTAGTGGTAGTGGTAGTGGTAGTAGTAGTAGTAGTATATATATATATATATATATATATATATATATATATATATATATATATATATATATATATATATATATATATATATATATATATATACGTGTGTGACTTGAAAAAAAAATCAACAAAAATAGATAATCTCATAGCTACTGATGCATACTAATATTGTGTTTTAAATTCCAGTTGTGGTTTGTATTAGACGCATGTATATAAAATAAAGTAAAGGTCGCAATGTACGATGATTTTGACCAATCTGTTTGTTTTGTGAGATTGTTTGCATTTAATATTGTTTTGCGATATTAATATTTGGTAATTGTTTACAATCCAGATGGCCAACGACGCAAATCGGGAAAACCAGAATAATGATAATCAGATAAATAACGGTGCCATTCGACACATAGTAACCCAAGGAATTAGAGATGCTATGCCATACATCATCCAAAATGTTAGGGAAGCAAAAAATAATAAAAGTAATAATGGAAGTAAGCGATCACATACTGAACCTAGTCACAGCGTGAACAATGGACCATTACTTCAAGTGCCCATTCCAAAAAGAAGAAGAACCATGTCTTATGGTTGTTCTTACAAAGAATTCTGGTCTTGTAAACCAATAGAATTCTCGGGCAATGAAGGAGCCATTGTAGTTCTACGCTAGTTAGAAAAGACTGAGGCAGTCTTAAAAATAAGCAAATGTGCAGAGGAAGACAAAATCATGTTTGCTTCCAATCTGTTTAAGAATGCTGCTTTAGAATGGTGGAACACTATTCTCCAGTCTAGGGGAAGTGACAAAGTCTATAATATGGAATGGACTGAGTTTAAGAATATGGTTGAAAGGAAATTTTGTCCTCCAAATGAAAAGGAACAGATAGCTAATAAATTCTTAAACCATAGAATGAGTGGAGTAGATTGTAAGGGTTACACTACCGTATTCTTCGAATATGCTAGAATAGTGCCAACCCTAGCATCACCAGAACCAGTATTAATCTCCCGTTACATCTGGGGATTAATCAGTGAGATTAGGCATGTAGTCAAGGCAGCTAGACCGCAAACCATAGAAGAAGCCGTAGAACTAGCAAATACCCTGACAGATGAACTAGTACGTACGCAAGAAGAAAACCAGAGGAAGAACCTAGCTCAAAAGCTTACCCCAGAATTTCGCTATGGAAATTCCAACCGTGGGAAAAATGTAGGTTCTACTTCTACTTCGTACTGCAAGTATTGCAAAAGAAAGCATTTTGGAAGATGCTCTATATACTGCAATTTCTGTAAAATATCTGGACATAAGGAAGAAGACGGCAGGAAGAAATCTAACAATAAGATATGCTACAATTGTGGAGAAAATGGACATATTAAGCCAAACTGTCTGAAACTAGCTCTAGCCATGAACAACAAGACTACTTAGAATGCTAGGGCATTTGTTCTGACAGCCGAAGAAGCGAAGATGATTCCGGATGTGATTGCCGGTACGTTTTCAGTTAATGATGTTTTTGCTAAAGTATTATTTGACTCTGGTGCAAACCAAAGTTTTATTAATACTTCATTTTGCAAAATTCTCAACCAACCATTAACTAAACTCCAACAAGAATGTCTAGTAGAGACAGCAAGTGGAGAAACCGTTAAGATTTATGAAATCTTGCAGGGAGCAAGAATAGAAATTTTAAACCATAAGTTTATTTCCAATCTTTACCCAATGAATCTGGCTGGATTTGATATTGTATTAGGAATGGATTGGTTAGTAGCCAACAAAGCCAGTATTCTATGTGATCAAAATTTAATCCAAATAAGTTCACCAAAGGGTGAAAAGATTACAATTAAAGGAAATAAGCCATCCAGATCCACGAAATTCATCTCTGTGATGAAAACTACCAGTTGTGCAAGAAAAGGATCACTCGTGTATATGATCTCCATAATCATTAACACTAAAGGAAAAGAATTGAAAGATATTCCCGTAGTATCTCAATTCTCAGATATTTTTCCAGAAGAATTACCAGGATTACCACCGGACAGGGAAGTTGAATTTAGAATTCATCTACAACCAGGAACAGCACTAATTGCCAAAGCACCTTACCATTTGGCGCCAGCAGAGATGCAAGAACTGAAGAAACAGTTGGACGAACTTCTGAAGAGAGGATTCACACAGCCAAGTTCATCACCGTGGGGAGCACCAATTTTGTTTGTCAAGAAGAAAGACGGGTTAATGCGTATGTGCATTGATTACCGAGAATTAAACAAAGTCACGATTAAGAATCGGTACCCATTATCGAGAATCGATGATCTGTTTGATCAACTGCAAGGAGCTCGATTTTTCTCAAAGATCGATTTACGCTTAGGATATCATCAATTAAAGGTACAGGAAGAGGACATTCCTAAGACCGCCTTCAGAACAAGGTATGGCCATTATGAATTTACTGTCATGCCTTTTGGTCTAACCAATGCCCCAGCTGCATTTATGGACATGATGAACCGAATATGTAAGCCATATTTGGATAAATTCATAATTGTCTTTATAGATGATATTCTCATTTACTCTAAGAGTAAAGAGGAACATGCAGCGCATCTGCATGCACTCCTAAATTTGCTGAGAAAAGAAAAGCTTTATGCTAAATTTTCAAAATGCGAATTTTGGTTAGAAGAAGTACAATTTCTTGGACATTTAGTTAATCATGAAAGAATTCATGTGGATTCCACAAAGATTGAGGCGATTACTAAATGGAAAGTCCCTAAGTCACCAACGGAAGTTAGAAGTTTTCTAGGACTAGCCGGTTATTATAGAAGATTTATCCGAGATTTTTCTAGAATAGCTATTCCCTTAACCAAGTTAACCTGTAAATCTGTTAAGTTTGAATGGGGACCAAAGCAGGAAGAAGCCTTTAGAATTCTTAAGCAAAGATTAACCAACACACCCATACTAGCGTTACCAGAAGTAACTGAAGACTTTGAGGTCTATTGTGACGCTTCTAAGTTAGGTTATGGATGTGTGTTGATGCAACGTCAAAAGGTTATAGCCTATGCGTCTAGAAAACTTAAGAATCATGAAGAAAACTATTCAACCCATGATTTAGAATTAGGAGCCATAATTTTTGCCCTTAAGATTTGGAGACACTATTTATATGGAAATAAATTTGTTGTCTTCACTGATCATAAGAGTTCAAGGAACATTTTTGGGCAGAAAGAGCTGAATATGAGACAGAGACGCTGGATGGAATTTCTTAGTGATTATGATTGTAATATCCAATACCACGCAGGAAAGGCTAATGTAGTAGCTGATGCTTTAAGTCGAAAGTATCATGAAAAACCAAGGAAAGTACGTTCTCTTAAATTAAATCTGCAGGTAGATTTAAATGAGCAAATTAGAGCCATACAAGAATCAGTAATCAAGGACGATACTGAAAAATTGAAAGGAATGATTAAGAAATTAGAACAAGGAACAGATGGAATTTGGAGATTCCATAAGAAAAGGATGTGGATACCTAAACTAGGAAACCTACATCACTGAATATTAGACGAAGCCCATAACTCTAAGTATACGATACATCCTGGAAGTGAAAAAGGATATAGCAGCTTATGTTGCCAAGTGTCTAACCTGTTCACAGGTTAAAGCTGAACATCAGAAACCCTCAGGTTTATTACAGCCATTGGAAATGCCTGTATGGAAATGGGAATTGATAACAATGGATTTTGTTACCAAATTACCTAAGACATGAAAAGGTAATGATACAATCTGTGTGATTGTAGATAGGTTAACCAAGTCTACTCATTTCTTACCAATGAAGGAAACATTCGGTATGGAACAGTTAGCCAAATTATATGTTAATGAAATAGTTTCATTGCATGGTATTCCTTTATCAATTGTGAAATAGTCGTTTTACTTCTCATTTTTTGACAAGTTTCCAAAAAGCAATGGGAACCAAGTTAAATCTAAGTACCGCTTATCATCCTCAAATGGATGGACAAAGTGAAAGGACCATTCAGACAATGGAAGATATGCTTAGAGCTTGTGTAATTGATTTTGAAGGAAACTGGGACGATCATCTACCATTAATAGAATTTTCTTACAATAACAACTATCATACTAGTATCAATGCTGCACCCTTCGAAGCACTTTATGGACGAAAGTGCCAAACCCCAGTCTGTTGGGCAGAAATCAGAGAAAAACAATTATCTGGACCAGAGATAGTACAAGAAACAACGAACAAGATTATTCAAGTCAAGAAGCGACTAAAAACAGCACGCGATCGACAAAAGAGTTATGCTGATAACAGGCGAAAGCCATTGGAGTTTCAAGTAGGAGATAAGGTTTTATTAAAAGTTTATCCTTGGAAAGGAGTAGTAAGATTCATCAAAAAAGGAAAGTTAAGCCCCAGGTATGTTGGACCTTTTGAGATTATTAGAAGAATAGGACCTGTAGCTTATCAGCTACAACTGCCAGAGGAAATGGCAGGAATACATGATGTATTTCATGTATGTAATCTCAAAAAGTGCTTAGCCGATGAATCATTAGTTGTACCTCTTAAGGATATAGAGGTAAATGAGAAGCTTAAGTTCGTAGAGAAGCCACTACAGATTGAAGACAGAAAAATCAAGAATCTCAAACACAAGAGATTAGTTCTAGTCAAAGTGAAATGGGATTCCAAGAAAGGACCAGAATACACTTGGGAACTTGAATCAGAGATGCAAAGGAAATACCCACACCTGTTCAGTAGACCTCGAGGACGAGTTCTTAAACAATGTGGGGAGGATATAACAACCCTCCTAAAATATTTCCGACACTCCTAAAATTTTTAGAACATCCCTATACGTTCTAAAATACACCCCGTATACGTATAATAAGCCCCAAATACTTTAATTTTATAAAAATTAATTAAAATCAAAATCTTAGGGGCACTCGCGGGCCGCGAAGGCCATAAGCGACTCTGTCGCGGGGCGCGACAACTAGGCACCCGCCTGCACCCCTGCCGCCACGTGTCACAACGCGTGTCGAGGCTACCCCTTTGAGTCAGCCAAGCTAGGCCCTACATACCCTACGTCGGGGGCCATGAAGACTTCGTCTTCGGCTTACGCAGGGCGCGTGGAAACCGAGATCAGACCCTATAAATAGCAACCATCGGCCTTCAGTTTACAATCGCTCACAACTCGAATTCTCTGTCAAAATTCTGAATATTTGAAGTAGTCTCGGTTATAATACCCCCCAATTAGCGAAGCTCTGCCTCGTTGTAAGTATTTTAACCCCCGATTACGTATTAGATACGCTGCCCGATTGATCTAGTGCTCCGTAACGGCTGTCGAGGTTCTGCCCGACGTAGTCGTTGGAGTTTCTGTCTCGGAGAGGGTATAACTAATGTAAATTGGGTTATTATACTAACGCTTGTGCATTGTTTAATTTATTAGATTATAACCAGGAAATCACAAAGGAAAAACCTAAAATAGCAATGTGAGTAATCTCCTTTTTGTAAACCTTTTTCCAAACTAGTTTTACAAAACCTTAATTGTTTTAAAATAGCAGTGATTGAGTCTTTGTAATTCTTCAATTACTGCCGGTATGTTGGGGTTTTGTATACAAAATGTGGAACATGTTACTATTGGACAACGAGATAGCCAATGAGTAATATGACCCACCAGTCAGGATTGACAGTACTGAATGAGTAATTGTGTAGATATAAACATTGTAATCACTCTCAATACTATGAAATGTTAAAACCTGTTTTGATTAAACTGGGATTCACTTACCAGTATTTTCCACTGACAAAATGTTTTTAAACGCATTTCAGGTAACAAAATGTGAAAGCCAAATAGAAGCCAGCTAGACAGAATTGAAGGCTTGGAAAATGTGGCTATAAAAGTTACCTAAATAAAGAAGATGTTTTATTTAAATAAAATAGGGTTTGTCCCTATAAACATGTTTGTAACAGAAACTTGAGTTTTACCCATTTGTTTATTATTATAAAAATGTGGTATTTTACTCTTATAAAATATTTCCTAACTACGGTGCTGATGTAAATTCTGCTGCCAAAATGACAAAACCACTGATACCACTGAATCTGAGCTCGCGGCCACCCGTTCCCAGGAGATAGGGGCCGGGGGTTACGACATAGATCACTCAGCTTCTTGCTAGGTTGCATGAACCACCATCACAAGTGCATCTTGGTGTAGGAAGAAATGAACTGACCTCATCCCATAGAGACCTAAGACTCATATAATACACCGAAATTGATGCTCCTTCTTGTCTTGTTGTAGTAAAGGTTTGTTTTGATTCTTAGGCCCTTGGTGCGTTTTCTTTACCGAACCGTTCCTGCAAGTCTTACCATATCTCTTCGGCAATGGCGACATATTTAACGTTGTTCCTGATTTTTTCTCTATGGCAGTATTGAGCCATCCCTTAAGCATGGCATCACACCTCATCCATGGCATGTGGGTTGGATGTGTTTCTTTTGGTTTCTTAAGGGTTCCATCGACAACCCCTATCTTGTTCTTTGCAAACAGTTGCATCTGTCAAGACTTCATTAACAAGCATTTGACGTGGATACTCTAATGGATGAAGATAGTATGGTGAGTTGTGATCGGGATTGCTCCCATCGAATTTGATGATTTCTGTTTCTTTTGTCATGGTGGAGGTTGTTAGGTTTTAGGTCACCCGCTCTGATACCATAAAACTGTGAGTCTATAATTCCGAATGAATAATCTTCTTATGGTTTACAAATTAAATAGCAAAATTACAGGAAAACAAAATAGAAAATAAAATAACTGAGGATAAATAAAAAGGGAATAATATATGGTTTCTACAAGAGCATTCACATTGGAGGCTCCATCTCCATCTATATAATTTAATTAAAAAATGTTGGGATTGAACCCTACAAAGGAACAGTTGACAAAGCCAAAACTGGTTCAGAACAGTGGATCCATAATAAGCAGTTGTTTGTACATAATCTCTCCCCTTGAAAGTGGCCCTAACATCTGATGACTTGAAGTACTGCTCTTCATAACAACTGCTGATCCAAAAGACTGATGAAGAATCAAAGTGCTGAAGCTCAATCTACGCATCTAATTCAAGTACTGCTGAAGACTTAAAGCACTGTTGGAGCTATAACAATGGAATGAAGAATCAGTGGTTTAACTTTGTTTTGTATTTATTTATTGCAATCAGTAGTTTATGATTAGTGGTTGTATAGGGCAGTAGTTAGAGTTTGTTAGGAGGTTAGATGTCACTTTCATGGTGACGTCAGCCAAAGATGCTCAATGGTTGTTCTGTACTATAAATAGAACAGTATTCTGTACTGTTCTATTAGCTCTCTTCATCACCAAGTCATTATGTACGAACATTCTAGTGAGCTCAGGCTGAGGGGGAGATTTATGCATGCATGCATTGTAATTGAGTATTGTAATAAATACAATCATTCGATTTCATGTCAAACATGTTTGCTTAAACTAATTCTCTCATTGATTGTGTGTTAAAAGTTTATTTCTTATTTCCGCTGCAATTTATCTCTGTTTCATTTTCATTCTTATTAAATAAACACAATCTAGCAAACTCAGATCCTAACAAAAAAATACATTTTTTCCAGTGGTGGAACTAGCCTATTAATTTAGGGGTATCCCGAAAAAAATTTACCGGGCAATTATAAAAAAACAATAATAAATAAAGTAAAACAAATACCTAATAGATGCGTCCTCTTTCTTTTTCATAGCTTGAAATCGTTCCATCACATCACCGTCTTTTACTTTATCAAAAGTTTATTTTTCGACCGCACAAACCATAGCATTGTTCAAATATTCCAGGCCCATTCGATTGCGTAAATCCGTCTTAACATGCTTCAATTTAGAAAAAAATATATATATTTCAACAGTTGCGGTTGTGACCGGTAAAACCAAAGTTAGCTTCACTATCTGATAAACCAAAGGACAAGAACTATGTGTTCCGGTTTCCACCATAAGACGAGCAAGATCACTTATTCAACTATAATATCGTTCTGCGTCTTAGGTTAACTTTATTAATTATACTTAGGGACTCCTTTCAATTTTATTATTGTTAATTTAGGATTATTTTATCATTCGGGCATAATTATTCTACAAGATTTCGGGTTGAAAATGTTTGAGCTTATAAAAAAAATTGAATTTTAGTAATATCAAGTATCCTATTTTTTGGTTAGAGGTATCCTCGTATTTTTTAGGGGTATCCTTTATATAAAACCGAAAAAACACTACGAATAGGGGGTTGAGCCATAGCCCATGCTACGGCTCATATTACTATGGTTCCGCCCCTTCACTTTTCTCTATGTTTTGTTTATTTTTCAAAACCTCTTACATCCAACTCTCTATCTCTATCATACTTACAAACATTTATTTTATTACTTCTTTCTCTTTCCTATACACTCATAATAAAAATATAGAGGGTTGATATAAGCCTTTCTCTTTCCTATACACTTATAATAAAAATATAGAGGGTTGATAGGAGCCTCTAGATATAGAGGTAGTACTTTGGTTATTATAATTTTTTCTCCGTTATAGAGATTCCAATACAATGGTGTTTTGTTTTCGTTGTTTTCTTTATTTTATTACTCTATGTTATATAGAATATATGCATACAGAGGATCTAATATGAATGCTGTAAGAGTAATGATATATTTAGTTATCATTACAAACAGGGGCCGGGGGGCGCCTGACCCCCCGAACTTTTCGCTAAGAAATTTTTGTGAATGTAGCTTTCGTATAGAAATTTTTGTGTATGTATGTTTTCAACCCCTCCGTCGAAAATCTCAAACTTCGTTACTGATTACAAAATTCTTTTTATTTTTAAACAACCAATAACTTATGAGTTACCTGTTAGGGACCTTAATGCAATAATAGACATAGCCATGGCAGTGGTTCCAATTGTTTTGTTTGATTTTAACTAGTAAATGACTACGCGCTTCGCGGCGGTTTGTTACGTGTATGTGAGGATTCATTGCGGACCTACGCTACATGTTTAATTTGGTGGAGTTGATGCAAATTGCTATAAAGAAAATGCCAACTGTTGTCTTACGATCTCACTAAAATCTGACCTGTTAACAAAAAAATGTAAACGGGTACAAAAATGGCAGATGCGAGCGCAATGTAACCCACCACCAAATACAACCTCCAATACAATCGATTATCAACAAAAAACAATATGCTATGCATATTTATCTACAAAGATCAAGAACATACCATCTAGCATAGCAGCAATATTCCTTTTACTGGAATAGTCAAATTTCACTTTTGTACCAATAAGCTCCCAATTCGATCAAATTCTCGTGTTTAATACTCTCAACAATCTTTGTTTGCTGCTTGAATTAATGTTCCCTTTCACTCAAGTCTTTCAACTTCTTCACCACAAACAAAGTCTTGTCTTCAACAATCGCCATATAAGACATCCTAAAAGTAACCCAGTATGTTTATCTCTGGTTCTTGATATCGCTTTTTAATGGATATTTCATCTTTTTCGAGGTTCGACGGTATTGCATATGCCTCGTTCCTTATTAAGCAACAAAGTCTTTATTATAGTGAGTTTTGATTTATATAAAAGTCTGTTTAATCGATTAAAAAATCAAATAAAGTCATTGAAGCAATTGTTAGATAGAAAGAAGTACTAAAGGAAGTCATGTTCCATCTTCAAATACTTGTCTGTACATTCAGGTTTCAATCTCAGAAGCTATTATTCAATTCTAGTTTCTTATGTTAAAATGCTTATTGTCGAACACTGAAACTCAAACTCAATCACTCTTTCACTTCTTCTGTAAATTCAGTTTCTAAAAATGCAGGTTGCTTATTCTTTTATAATGTCTATATTTATGTATAGAATCTACATTAGAAATTAGGGAAATCTCGAATGAAAAGTTGTACAAATAGATAAAATATGTGACGGTCGAAATTGATACGTTAATGTTGAGCAGCCTACAGATTGGAGAAGAACTTCAAGCAGCCGGAACAGAGTAATGGTTTCGGTTTAATGAAAAATCAACAAAAACCACCCAATCCGAGCTCATGACTGCCGATCTAACCAAATAGAAACTTACCAGGCCTTCGCCAGAATTTGTTTCCGTCCGCCACCTCTTTAACCATAACCACCGTTCAGCATACTCGAAGCAACACTGTCACCATCGCCGCTTCTTTGTAACTCGTCGTCGTCGTCGCTTGGTGTTTCGTCACCACTATCATGGAACCCTACCTTCCTAAAGCTTGATGAAACCATCGACTTTCTCTCTCTCCTTAAACGCATTCTTCGAGTTACACAGTGTAAATATTTGGGTGGTTTTACAGGATTTTTTTACCTTGGTTGTAGAGAGGGAGAGCAGAAAGTAGAGGGAGAGAGTTGCAGAGAAATTGTTGGAGGTGAAAGAAGGGCCAAACATGTAACTGGGATGAAGATGCCGCCGGAGGCCATGGTCCCTTTCCATTACCCTTCTTGTGTCTCTCTCTAATCACCAAAATGAAACCAAGGAAAAAATTGTAAAATCGTAAACGTCGTTATCGTTAAATACACTATTGTTCGTTATCTTAGAAATTAATACATATCTATAATCTATAATACTATATAAAAGAAATGTGACGTACAAAATTGTAATTTTATTTCACGTATATATTTTAAAGCATTATGTACAACAGAGACAAGCGGTAAACTTGCAACTTTTCCAAAAATTTAAGACACCATAGTGTGTTTTAGGGATTTGATCATGGAATAACCCTACATTAACTTCTTAGGCAATTCAATCGTTTCTTTTCCTCCTGCCATTGAACCATCTAAGATGCCCTCGGTGTCTTTGTTATCATCCTACGTTTTGAGGCCAGGAAATAGTGAGAACGGGAGAAGGGAGAGAGCGTATGGACCTCTGGCAACCGACGATTTTCCAGATCATTGGGATTTGAACATGTAATGCCCCAAAATCCGAATGTTTATATTTGCCGTGTGTTCCTATATGACACGTCATGAAATAGACAACAAGGCTATTTAACCTAGTTAAATGTATGGTAAAAATTATTAAAAGATGGAAGTAGTGCACATTATGTTAAGTGGCAAACATGAGGGGTTAAATGGAACAAGATGGAAGTTGAGTTATTAAAATGAAAGTTCAACACACACAAACACACACTTCGTGTGTGTTCACGAACGTTCAGGAGCTCCAAAGAGCTCTAACCCTAAACTCAACTAAATCACCAAATTGAAGGATGATTCAAGGCTTAAATTCGTGAAGGGACATGGATTAATGATCACCATCACAAGGGAATCATAAGGTATGCCTTAAAAGTTAGATTGGTGATCTTTCACGAAGTGGGTTTTGATGTAAATCGCGAATTTGTATGAAATTGAGTTTGGATATGTGTTAGAATCATCATATAGAAGTTGTGTTATGTGCAATTTTGATTGTATCAATGAGTTGGGGTAAAACCCACTTAGAAATTGTAAGAAGATGAAGTTTATTGAAGATTTATGATGAACTATGTAATGTTGATGTTAGAGTAGTGTTATAGAAAGTAGTTAGATGGATAATTTGATATAAAACATATGATGCTTGGTTATGATAATTATTTGTGAAAGATTATGTTAATGCATGGATGAACTAGGAAGAATGTGCTTTAATTAGTTGTACAATATGCACTAAATGGTGTACGCACACCAAGTGTATGATGAAATGTCTAAGTGAAGTTAAGATGTGAGATTGTATGAAATAGCTTGATATATATGATTGATATTAGGTAATGATGTAATTAGTAGTATACTAACATGAAGAAGGTGCTTTAGATGGAACTTATACAAGAATTCGGGTTGACTGTATGTCTTGGTCAAGACTATGCATTAAGGACTTGTACGTTGTGTTTAATATCACTAGGTGATCATGTGGTTGTAAGCATATTTGCATTGTGAGTAAGAAATGTATACAGTGTCATTGATATAGCATAAATGATGATACAGATACATGAGGATAAGCCGAAAGTTTGTATGATGAACTGTTGACTTCTGAAGGTCAACTACGCATAAGAAGCATGATTTGGTTTGTTGTCGTAAAGGTAGGATTATAGGAAGTTGTATGGTACATGTTATGTTAATATGCGTTATTTGTGATTACATGATGAATTTCATGAGTTTGAAAGGATATGAATTGGATTATATGTCATATGCTTGTTAGTTGTGACTAAAGAAAGTCAAATGTGATATATGCGATTGATATGATCGTTAACATGTACAATTGTATATGCTAATGTGAATGTGATTTGGTGACATGAAAGTACAGGAATCATGTCGAGATGGACACAAGCATGAAAGGCTAACGGGTCAAAAGGAGGCAAGATAATGGACACGAACTCGGACGCACGAGGTAAGTGATTTCCGAATCACTTCTAGTTGTTAAGTAAGGTTATGTTCTAGTTAATTAGGCATGATAATTGAAGTAAAATAAGGAAGGGTTGTATGAAATTGATGATTTACGTTAAGTAGGCCGAATGGGTCAAAATGTGGTTTTATTACTATACCGGAAGGGTTGTATAAGTAATTGATTACGGTACTATAACCGGGTATGGGTAGAATTGTACATAAGTACGCTAACCAAGAATTGGGGACGCGGATTAATAGTCTAAAGACTCGGTTGTGAGCCATGGTTAATGGACAAGCAATTTCGCATTTGAAATTGTATTGACAAAGATTGTTTTCGTATAAATGAATGACATGAATAGGTTTAACGCATACCGGGAATCGGGTGCATAAATCCCAAGTACGAACCCCGGATAATGTAAAAGTATTATAGTTATAATGTTTATGTAAGTTTTGGGTTAAAACAAATGAGTAGTTTGACGAAAACATGAACAGGTCGAATAAGTGAAGTCGGGTATATAAAGCCGAGAGCTTTAAGTGAATATTTTCCTTAAACCGGATGTTGGATTTCAAGTTCATATGATAGAATGTGAATTTACAAGCATGTAGGAAGAAACGGGAGGTTAAACGGGTAAACGGTTCAAAAGTTATGCGTTTTTAGTGCGTACGGACGACGAAACGGAGCTGCAGAAAAATGCAATATCTAGAGGGCGTCGCCGACGGGCTCAGGGGCGTCGTCGACGGGCTCTAGAAAGTCAGTTTTTGGCTGACGGGTTATTAGGCTGTCTACGGAAGTTTTGGGCTACGGGCAATTGCAAGGGCCGTCGCCGGCGGCCTCCCCATGTTCAAAAACCTGAAAATTGTTATCTAAGTTGATTTGGGTATAGTAGGCTTCGGTTTATTATCCGTGGACCACGGCAGGCCTCCCAAACATGATTTTTGATCGTTCTTTTGACGTTTATGGGCTATAAATCTAAGTCTAAGTACCATGTAATTAATATATGGATATATAAGAGGTATGTAAGATCTTGAACGTGTACGTAAGAGTGTATGTACATATGTGGACGTGTATTTAAGTATATATGAAGGCACGTATGAGTGTATGCAAGTAAGTAGAGACGTAGTAATGTATATAAGTATGTAGATGTGTATTTATGTATATGTGAAGATACGTATGTGTATATGTATATGTACGTATATAGAGATGTAGTGATGTATGTGCGTACGTAGATGTGTATATGGTATATATGAGGGTACGTATGAGTGTATGCATGTATGTAGAGATATAGGAAGGTATGTACGTATGTAGATGTGTATGTATGCATGTAAGAATGTATGTATGCATGATTTAGATACGTCAAGTAATACGTTATTAATAGTGTGACTTGAGAATGAAAAGTAATGCAGGTACATTATTGAAGCCTCACCAGAATATGGATACACAAATGAAATGCTTAAAGTTAGAAAGATAACGAAGTGGGAAGTGTACGAGATTGAATCTTGTTTATGTATTGTGTACTAATGTTATGAATGTATGTGGTGAGTGCAGGTTGTACGAATCACGGGCGGTTATCACGAGGAATAGAGATCGAAGATCGAGTCACAAGATAGATTGTACGGGAATAATTGAGTATGTACTTTAGTAAACAGGACTTATACTTTATTTTTGTAAAAGATACATATTAAAACGAACTTTCAAGTAGGTCAAGATGTTTGTAATGAAAGAAATTTTATGGCACGAATTTTCGCTGCGAATTTTTGTCAAATACGTATTAGGGTCTTACAGAATAGTTGCGACGGCAGTGTATTCTTCATCAGAATCGGTAGGGCTGGGGTAAGTTTTGGGTTCGATTGTTCTTCTCCGGTAACTATCAGTTGGTGTTTGTGCCTGTTTGGGTAAGCTTATTTTGGGCTACTTATAACTTATTTGCTTATTTGAAAAGCAAATAATCAAAAAATCTGTTTGGGTAAAGTAATAAGTGTTTTTAAAATGACTTTTATAAGCAGCAAATAAGTTAGTTTTGAAAAGTCATGAGATTGGGACTTTTCAAAATCTGCTTATAACTTTTCATCCACAAATTACCCAAATACCCTCTACCCTAATACACGCTTGTTTCTTCTCCACAAAAACATCAGGCCTTTCTTCTCCACAACCACAGCCGCAAACCACGCACCTCCCTCACACACCGTTCGGTCGCCGGTTCCCCCTCACGCCGCCGCCCCCTTACGCCCCCGCCCCCGTCACCAGGTAAGAAATGTTTCATGATTGTTTGATTGTTTGTCAGAAAGTTGTTCTATTTTTTCAATTTCTTGATTGTTTGTTTGTTTGTTTGATTTGTTCAATATCATGATTGTTTGATTGTTGGTCAGAAATTGTTTATTTATAAATGCTAGTTGTTCAATTTATGCAGGATTCTTTGATTTGGGTAGTTTATACATATGTTTAATCTTCATTGCTTTTGTGATTAACGAATGTGTTTAGATTAGAATGTTGATTTGGTATGTTTTAGATTAGGAATGTTGAACTTGTATATGTATATTATAGATAATGGAAGAAAACCGCACAAATGTTGTTGAATGTGAAACGTCAACTAAAAAGAATAAACCAAGAACCGTGTGGGATAATGCTTCATTCAAGGAGTTTATCGAAGTTTGCTTGCTTGAACGTAGAAAAGGAAATAGACCGGGTACTACCTTCAGTAAGCTTGGGTGGGAGAATATAGAAAAAACCATGAAGGAAAAAACCGGCAAAGTCTTTGAAAAAAAACAACTTAGAAACAAATGGGACTTCATGAAAAAAGAATGGAAGCTTTACGACCGCTTAATAAGGCTTGAAACTAGGATCGGTGGGACGAGGAGCTTAATCGAGGCATCGCCTGAGTGGTGGGATGAGAAAATAAAGGTAAGTTATACTTTTTTTTAATCATTTGTGGTTATGAACTTATGATTGCAACTTGAAACCCCATTAATTAACCTTTTCAACTTGTAGGAAAATAAAAACTTTGCCAGATTTAGGGGAGCAAATTTGGAAATATTCGAGTCGGTTTATGCTGATTTATTTCGGGATTCTGTTGCCGTTGGGGATCAGACACAGACTCCGTTACAGTTTTTAAACGACAACAATCCGAGCGATGTTCGAATTGAGGAAAGCATGGAGGGCAAAAGAGACAGCGATGAAATGAATTTAGGTGATGATGAGTCTTTGTTTACCAGTTTCGTTGAAAGTAGTTCAAGTAAAAGGAAGAAGGATGTTGCCAACAAACGTTCAACCAAGAGTAAAGCTTCATCGTTTGAGGAAAAGCTAGATGTTGTACTAGATGCCTTATCAACAAAAAGCACGCAAACTTTTCCACCAAATGATCCCTCGGCTACAATAGCGGATTGCATGAACATTGTCATTACTTTTCCCGACTTTGAAGAAGGTTCAAAAAAGTATTCACACGCCTTGCGTGTCTTCATCAAAAAGCAAAACCGTGAAGCTTTTATGTATCCCAAGACTCATGAAGCAAAGATGGAGTTCCTTAAGTTACTTATGGAAGAATGAGTTGTTTGACATTATGTGTTGTTTGACGTTTTATTTTATGTGTTGTTTGACGTTTTATTTTATGTTTTAGTTTGACATTATGTGTTGTTTGACGTTTTAATTTAAGTGTTGTTTGACGTTTTAATTTATGTTATCGTATGACATTATGTGTTGTTTGACGTTTTAATTTATGTGTTGTACAGGATGGATAGTGATTACTCCGGTTCAGATGACAGTGAGGAAGAACAAAGGGACGATGAGGTTATAGAATTTAAAAGGTTATGTGGAGTGGTTGTGAAAGGGATAATAATAGCTCATAACTTGCGTAACGCGCGTACACCATGTCACACTTCGGCTCGCACTGGGCACAAGTATATTAATGAAATTCTTAATGGCCATCCGAGACGGTGTTATGATATGTTTCGGATGGACATACCGGTTTTTAGACAGTTATGTGTTGATCTTGTTACTAAATACGGATTGAAACAAACACGTCATGTGTCTATTGAGGAGTCGGTTAGAATGTTATTGATGACTTTGGGTCATGGATGTACAAATAGGCTTGTGCAAGAATCTTTTAATCATTCTGGTGAAACAATTCACGGACATTTTTATAGAGTTTTGGCAGCCGTGCTTAAGATGAGTGCTGATATCATCAAGCCAGCAACAAACTATAATGATGATGTACCTGCATATATATTAAACAATCCTCGGTATTATCCAATGTTCGAGGTATTATCTAATGTTTGATGTATATAATGCAACAGTTATTTTAACAAATGTTTTAATTATGTTATCGTTTTGTATTTGTAGAACTGCATTGGCGCTATAGACGGGACACACGTGAGGGCATCGGTTCCATTGAAAGAGCAACCGAAGTACATTGGTCGAAAGGGATACGCTACACAAAATATAATGGCTGTTTGTGATTTTAACATGTGTTTTACATTTGTATGGGCCGGATGGGAGGGAACTGCACATGACACGAGAATTTTTAATCAAGCGTTAGATAATGTGGGACTTCAATTTCCACATCCCACGGGTGGTTAGTATACTTTTAGTAATGTCAATTTTATGCGTTTAAAACGAATATTAACTGTTTCTTTTAATTCCAGATAAATATTACGTTGTTGATGCCGGATACCCAAATACTAGAGGGTATCTTGCTCCATACAAAGGCACAAACATTCGTTATCATATAGCGGATTTTCGACGTGCACAAACTAGCGCTATGCGTGCTCCTCAAGGACCAAAAGAGACATTTAATTATTACCACTCATCGTTGCGAAATATCATTGAACGGACTTTTGGAGTGTGGAAAGCTAGGTGGGCGTTATTGAGAGATATGCATGTTGGTTTCACGTACAACCACCAAGTGAGTATTGTGATAGCATCGATGGCGCTCCATAATTTTATTAGGAGTGCCGGTGGGTTTGATGACTTATTTGATATGGCACAACAAGAATCTTACAATCCCAGAGGAGGTGGTACTAGTGACGAAGTTCACGCAGAAGTTCAGGCTACAAGTCGTACACATGGTGATGATCTGCATATGGCAGCGATCCGAGATATCATTGCGCAAGATATAATGACATTGCGGGGATGAACATGCAATCGTTTCTATTGTAGGGATGAATGTACTATAAGAACTATGGTGGTATTATTGTGCTTTTGGGTTTGTTTGTTTGTTTGTCGGTTTTTTTTTTTTTTTTTTGTGAAAGACATATAATTTATCGTTTCTATTGTAGGGAATTATGGTGGTATTATTGTGCTTTTGGGTTTGTTTGTTTATTTATTATTTTTTTTTTTTTGTAAAAGACATAATTTTTATTTTGTAAGGTTTTATGTTAATGAACATTTTATTAGGAAGGGGAGAGAAACAAAAAAGCTAAGCCAAACACTTCTTAAAAAATAACTTATTGACTTATTAAAAGAATGTCCTTTTTGGTAATTTTACATGAATAAGCTAAGTCAAACACTTTTAACAAAACAACTTATTGACTTATTTACTTTTTCCACCCAATAAGCTTATCCAAACACTTTTTTAAAAACTTCTTCTCAAAAAGTCGTAAGTAAGCTTAGCCAAACAGTGCTTTTTGAGTTAAATAAGTCATTTTCACAAAAAGTGCTTTTTGAGTTAAATAAGATTAGCCAAACAGCCCTTTGTAGGGTTTTTCCGCCGGAGTTCGTTCATATTTGCTATATATCTATTGTTTGTAACGAAGAATATAGAGAGAGGGGAGCAGGCCAAGGGCCCTCCGGCAGGCGACGGCGAAATCGATGACTTCTACGGTACTAATCTCACGGCTATCTCCTCTTAATTTTGTTTAATTTGATATTTCAATCTTGTAAATATGCTATTAGTTTTGTTTTTTTCACCCGACTACTGGTTATTTGTTTTCAATGAATTACTAATAATGAATGTATTAGGTCTCGTATTCATGCCTACCAGTTGTTTAATGAACTTCTTATGTGAAGAATAGGTGATGATGTATAAAGTTTGTTGCAGTGGTTGAAGAATTTTACAGGCAACTTGATTCTGGCTAGGCTTCTCTGTCCTTATCATTGTTTTTTTAATTATAACCTTTTTATTGCATCTCAATAATTTCATGCTAAAACTGGAAAACGGTCCAGCGAGCTAGGACTTCAGCGACGCTTCAGGGGTGTTTTGGGGATTCTGTGGTGGATGAAATGACGGTGTGCCAGCAGGTTCTGGTTGGCGTTGATGGTTTTGGCGGCGGTGGTGATTGGTGTCAGTTGAGGTTTGTATTTTAAGTTTTTGATTTCGATTGCACAATTAGAAGCTGATTGTTTTGAATTGAACGATGCCACTAACAGTTCTGATCCCAATCTTGCTGCTAAGAACAAAGTTGATTTGATGAAAAGCAATTCGGCTTCGAGAAAAGAGATTGATTCGGAAAACAACATCAAAGCGTATGCTCATCCTTCTCAGGTTTGATTAGAAAGTTTTTAGTATCAGAATGCATTATCGCACAATTTTGAAGCCCATTTTTATTAGTTCTTGATCTATTTGAAAGAAAATCTTTATGATTTATAAATTCAAGCACTATACAAATTATACCTTATTACATCAAGATTTTACAATGACATTCCACTTTTTTTTTTGTAAAAACTTACATTTCCACATCAAATTTTGAAGCTGCAAACAAAAGATGATTAGGGATAGAATTTCGCAGTGGTCAGCGGGACAACGACGTCCAGAAAAGGTTCCAATGAATTAGGTAAGTATCAAAAGGAAGTTTTGGACTGTTATGCAGCTGTGAGGAAACGGAACCCGTCGAGCCATTTAGATGATAGCGACAAAATGGACGACCCGCCGCAACGCGCGGGCATTCCTACTATAACTATATAAAGCAAATGTGATGGACGGAAATGTAATTTTGGCACTGATATGGAATTTGGTCTCTACTTCAAACTTCATAGCAACAAATTCATAATCTAATTCCCATAGCTGCCATTATTTATAAAAACATGATTCAGCTTGTTTTTTTTTTGGGTTTGGAAGAGTAATAATTTATTGTAGAATTTACGTGGTTTATAGTGTAGGGGGTTTACTTGTATTTTGTCTTTGATGATAAACCGAGACAGTGAAATCATCGGTTTTGGATAAGGACTCTGTACAGTGTGTCACGAGCGTGCTTTTAGAAGCTGGATCTGCAGTTGATGATAATCCATATGTGTCAACGTCTTTCAGTGTAATTGATGCGTTTGACATTCCGAAGTACGGCTATGATCCCATCAGAAAGATGTTTTCCAGTAAGTTTTCTGCTTGGGGTTGCAAATATCACATTTTTGCTGATTTATAATTAAATTATAACGGTCGAAGGTCAATAAACCAGAAATTTAAGTGATATAGTAGTTAACATGACCAGCCAATTTTATTACGAAAGTTACATGGGTTTTGGGGATATAAGGTTACAAGACAAAAGGACATACTAGGAAGTAAAGATTGATTATGGGTATAATCTGTTTGACCATCGATGTCAAACATGTGTTACAAATATGAAAAATGGATATTAATTGAATGAAACTTGTCATTTATATGTTTTTCATTTAATGTAGGCACACATGGAGACTTTCAATTCATGGTGATGCTTCTGCAAAAGCTCGGTTGTATAGAGATAGGTTTCTATTGTTGTGTCAGAGACTATCGGGGATTCCGCAATTTTCTAGCCCTTCATTTAACAGCGAATTAATCGGACTTGGGAGTTGTGAGGTTCTCTCTCTCTCTCTCTCTCTCTCTCTCTCTCTCTCGTATATATTGTTGCAAATGAACCTATTATAAATGTGTTATTAATTCATTTGTTATGTAGATATCTCAAATTAATCGCTTGTCGGACGAACTAGAATAAATTGGGTAATGGGTGTTATATCTCATTTGAAGATGGACACTATTACCTCGAAGACCTTACATCATTTGTTCCAGCCCCGTCCCTCTAACATGTTTCTTTTTTATATGCATTATTGTTCTCAGATTGCTTTGTAAGATGGTAGGAATTTCAATTTTGTAGTTAGGGTTGCTGTTTTACAACGTGCTTTGATCTAATATGTCAGTTATGGTAAATGAGTTTTTTTAATCTTTAATGGAAACATGTTAGATAGAGCATGTTTCGATATTGGTAGTTCTATTGTCATAATGTCTATTTCTAGAATTTAGAGGATCTAATAATGATGCCTAAGCAGGCAAAAGCGCCAGCTGCTGAGAAAAAACTAACAGAAGGAGTGAAATGGTATTTTGTTGCAGGGATAAACTTGTTATCTAATTTCGGTGCCAAATCAAAAGGGACCAAACTTAGACTCAATGATTTTGCCAAAGAACTTAGGTCATTTAGTATTGTTGACATCTCGGATACTTGCAAACTAACATCATATAACAATATTTTGTATCATATTTATACTCCCTCTATGAAGCTTCTGATATAAGATATTGTACTATTTTGGCTTTGGCAGGTCGTAACTTTGGACACGAAGGACTCTTTCACCTTGCAGATAGCTTAGCGTACAACCAGGCTAGATTTTAACTATTTTCTAAAATATAGAATCATGAATTTTCCCCTCTTTGGTGACCAGTTTTCTTCTATTACTTTAATAACTCTTTCATTTTTCATAATATCATTATATATATATATATATATATATATATATATATTACGAAGAATGGCTTTCCATGCTATTAGCCATGATTGTTGTTTGCTACTCAAGCAACTCCTAATGCACAATATTTTTTTAAATACTTTTTGGAAACTGCAAACTAATATTTGTACAATTGGTGAACATACATTACTGATAATGTTTACTTGCAATAACAATATTTATTATGTGGTGCTATCCGTTATCACTTATTCCCGTTACTAGGAGTTCTTGGACTTTGATTTGCTCTTCCACACTGCATTATCGGCCATAAAAGTGTGTTATTTTTGTCATAATAGACGCACCCGCAGCAACGCGCGGGCATTCCCACTATATACAATAATACATTACTTTATGAGTTTATACGTCCAGTTTGCGATATGCGCATATAATGTATATATATGTGGGCGCTTGGGGGGCAAAAGTGAAAGTGCACTAATTTTAACGTTATTTTACTAATTTCGTGAAAATAACGTTAAAAGAGAGGGATGGTTAATCATGCATCATGTGGTGGCATTGATAGCCGAAAGACAAGGGAGTACATGCACTAATCGGCCGTTGTCTTAATTGCTGAGTGTTGTGTGCCTTATGTCCAAGGCCTGATGCAAAACTACTATCGAGTCGGGGGTCTCACTGGAAGCAGTCTCTCTATCCGTAACGGGTAAAATGTAACGTTGTCTACATCTTACCCTGCTCATATCCTATTTTAGCTTTACTATTGGTAGAATTTACTGAGTATGATGATGATTACTTTACGAGTTTATGTTACTTCAAAAACTTTTAATGATGATTCAACATTTTTCAAACATATATTATGCATAGTAATATTATATTAATTACGTAATAGATTATTAAAATCTTGTTTACCCTGAAAGTATTGAGGATACTTTTAAATGATGATTAAGTGTATAATGTATTAGAATTTAGAAATAGTATACCTGTATATGTTATTTATTTGATAAACTAAATTAAATAAAATAGAAATCATGACTAAAAATGAAAATGAAACGATACACATATATTGTAAACGGTTTATTACTTCACAATAGAAGGGTGCATATAAAAACCCGGTTTGTTTGGACAATCCCATGCTCAATGTGGCCCATCATGCCGATAACACTCTCTTCAACCTTGGGCTTACGTGAGATCCTCTCGATAAGCGCTTTTGCTATTGTCGTGGCTAGGTTCTTCACTCCTCCTCGCCTTCTTAGCTTCTCCTTTACTCATGGTGTGGCTCACCGAGAAAGTAAAAACGCGTTTCCCCATCCTGAATGTGTAGTCAACTCTTCTCTTCATCCATGACATTGGTCAGATAAAATTGTCTAATAAGCTCTCGCACAAACTTAACCTAAGCGTTTTCTTGCATATGCTCACAAGCACACCGGCTTCATTTCTCTAAAGCTTCTATGACAAGCGTAGGTCTCTCCCTTCACTTTCTTGCGTTGGCTGAGTGTAAACAAGAATCATTAAATATTTATCGACTAAAAGGGTTAACTTGACCTATAATCATGGATTTTACGAGAACTAAGGGCAGTGGCATACCCAAGATTTATTTTCTGAAGAAGCAATCGGAGGGTTTAATCGAACTTTTAAGGGAGCGATCGGGATTTTTGTTAGATGAAAGGATAATTCATAATTGTCTCAAGCGTAGGTGTAAACAAAAATGTTTTAGTCTTTGTTAATAAAAGATTAGTTGGTGGATAAAGCCAATACAACATCCAATCATGGATGAAAATTAAACGTGATTGATTAGTGACTCAATTAAATTAAATATATCTTTAAATTTAGATTCGTTTAATGTGTGGAAAAAAAACTATTAAAGGGAACGACATGCACGTTAAATATGAGACAAATTAGCCCAACATTAACAACAAACAAGTTCCGGTTTAATTATTAAATTTTCAACATAATTTGTCTACAACACACACATTTACATGCCCTTTATAAACCAGCCCCATGTCCAACTTCCCAAAAGACCATAAGTTAAGTCATGTCTAGCTCAAATACGAGAGCCCGAAAGGATCAAGCTCGTCGTGATCACGAGCTCGATGACCTTATTAACAAGTTACAAGCATTGCTCCCAGCTTCAAGTTCCAAAGGCGACCAAAGGGTACGTTTGGTTGCAATTTTTCAACGTAAAATTTTTATTCATAGACATTCGTTGTGATCTAGTCAGCATTTCTAAGCCATGCACGCCGCAAGGCATGGGTGGTAATTTTTCTTTTCAAAAACCTTTTATATACTCGTATGTTGTTGACTGATAAACACTTAATAACGAAAACGTTTTAATAAAATTTAATGTATATCTTTGTCATCTCTCTTTTAAAAAAAAAGACATGAATTTATGTTTTCTTCGAAAAGAATTGAAATTTGAAGGAATTGAATTTGGAATTAGGATTCGTAAAGCTATTCATTTGTCAACCAAATGCATCACATTTGACAAATTAATTTCCATAGCAAATCAACTTCCCTCGAATTTGATTCTAGTTAATTTGACGAATTCCAATTGTTCCAAAAAGTTCATCATCATCATCATCATCATCATCATCATACTCAGTATATCCCATCAATAGCAAAGCTAAGGTATGGTCTGAGGAGGGTGAGATGTAGACAGCCTTACCTCTACCCTGTAGGTATAGAGAGACTGCTTCCAATGAGATCCTCGGCTCGATAGTAGTTTTGCATCAAGCCTTGGACATAAGCTAGGCAATTAATATCGGCGCTATCTCGGTGATATAGCGGTGCTATATCGGTTATCGGTCTTGGCACATAATATCGGTTCAGAATATCGGTAGAAATCTCGGTAGCGAGAATATCGGCGATATTTACCGAGATATCGCCGATATTTTGATATTCTTATCTCGGTCATATCGGTGAGAAAATTGGTAGGCCAGATTTTTATGTTTTTCTTTATGGGCTGCCAACAAAATACAAAGCCCAGTTCTTTCCCAGTTCTTTTATGCTTTTTTGGCCCATATATTATAACCTCTATCACATTTCGAACACTTAACACGACAACTGATGATGTCTGCTGAACCCTAATCGTCCCTCCCAAGCTCCTGTGCTTCAATCGGATTTTAGTGTTTTAAGTTATGATGAACAAATGAAGAATCGGGTGCCTTGGTTGATCTTGATGAACACTTCTTTATTTTGTTATTAATAATACATAGGTTCTAGACTTCTAGATATGAATATATATATATATATATGCATGATATTATAAATTACCGATATCCCACCGATATCTCACCGCGATAAACGCTATCTCAGATATCAATCCTTGACCGATAACCGATATTTTTCCGCATTAACTGCATAGGACATAAGGCACATAACACTCAGCAATTGAGAAAAACGCCGATCAGTGCATGTACCCCCTTTGTCTTTCGGCTATCAAAAAGTTATGTAAATCAAACTGCTCTCAGTGCAGCGCAAGTTTTTAGCATAATGAAATCTATAAACACACTCATATGAAAGAGGTTGTTTACATGACTCAAAACCATGACCTTTTTGGTCAGAAATGAGTAACCTTACAAAATGCTCAAAGAATAAGTACTAAGGGTGTGCGGAGTGGGACGCGGCAAACCTCGGCAAACCTTTTTGCCGATCGGCAAACACCGCCGCCGAGGTTTTGCCGTTGCCGAACAACTCAAGAATCGGGGGAGGATCACCGATGCGGGAAAGGTGATTGAGAGAGAGAGAGGGTATTGTGGGTGGGGTCCATTCCTATCTCAACCAATCACAACTTTTTTCCTTTTTTTTTTTTAAATAGTTTACCACTTCACCAAGTGTCTAAACCATTGCCAACACTTCTCACCAAAGTTTAAACACTTTTGACTGATTGACATGGCGCGCTCTGATTGGTCGGTTTTTTGGTTTGCCACTCCAAAGTGTTTAACCACTCCTTACACCCTAACAAAATATAATGATTTGTGGTTTACTTGCATATGAAGGAAAAGGTGGCAGCTCTAAAGATTATCAAAGAGACATGCAAGTACATAAAGAGCCTGCAAAAAGAGGTGAAGACTGCAGGAGAAAGGCTATCTCAACTATTGGATTATGTGGAAAACAATGGTCTTGATGTGGACATCCTCACAAATCTTCTACAAGAATAAACTGGTTTTTTTTTTTTTTGGTTTTTTTTTTATAAATATGTTGGTAATAAATTATAAAAATTTCTACTACTCGCATGTAATATGATAACCATATGGTGTTTCTTTTTATGTTATACAAATAACGGTGTGTACAATGAATGACGTGAATCCCAAACCGTCTTTTGGGGCCATCCCACGAAGGGTGACCTCTCGAGAAGTGAGCAAAACAGACAATATTTGTTGGTATGAAGGGCCAGGTGTTACAGAATCATTAACCAGATTACAAACTTCAATTTCCTAATCTATTTATACATGCATATCAAATAGTAATGACTTAAAACAAGGAAAGAAACTATAAGTATAATTGTAAGATAACATACATAAGTACTATCCCAAATTTAATTTCAATAATAAAACAACCAAAAAACACATAGAAATTTGACAAAATTGCCAACATTTAGTTCAGAAGGGAACCTGTTTAAACTTGTTTAACATCTCAGCATCCCATCACAGCACAATTATAAACAAAACCACTCGAACGCTTTCTAGCAAGCAGGTTCCATTGAGGCGGGTTTTCATCGGGTACCCAAGAATTCAACTCTATCATCCCTCCATAAGAAACCCGTGGGCCACCAATGACAACGAGCTGATCGCCACAAGCCCGAAACGCAAGTCCCCATCCGTTCATAGACCCTGCTCTTTCGGGCAGCCCGCCCACCCTGACCCAAAGATTCCGACCCTTATCATATTTTCTGACTTCTTGTTCTTCATAATACGCTGCGTATAACTCATTCTTCACAACCGCCAATAAAGGAGGTGCTTTGGTGGTTGCTGGTGCGTCTTGACCCCCTGCCTCGGTTAACGCCGGAAACATATTTGGAATCTCGGTCCACGTACGCGTTTCCATATCGTAAACTTCCCCGCAAGTCAGTTCGTTATTATTTTCTACGCCTATTCCACCAATAACGTAAAATTTCGAATCCATAAACACCCCTGAACACATTTTTCGAGGTTTATTCATGTCAGGTAGCGTAACCCAAGTCCCGGTCTCTGAGTTATAAAGCTCGGCCGAGCTCAAGATGTTTCCCGATGGACCGCAACCACCGGCTACAATCGCTAACTCACCGAGACTTGCAGATCCAAACAAACATCTAGGTGTGTTGGTTTTTGACCCAGGTGACCATGAGTTAGTTAGGATACTATATTTATACACTACATGTGTGTCTATTTCTTTACCAAACACTAGCAGCTCAGTGCCTACGGCTAAAGATTCTTTATCGGAACACATGAAACATTCATTGCAGTCCATGGTAGGCAGGCGCATCCACCTATTGCGGATCGGGTCAAACGCCTCCCATTCAAAAAGGTTACACGAGAAATAAATCCAGTGTTCTATGATACCCTTTTTCCTTCTTAGCTTATAAAGCTCACCATCGCGAACCAGGGTCCGAAACGTGCGGTTCAGTGAGGCGATCAAGCCGTAATCCGACCTCGAGCTGTGCAAGAGGCAGTTAATCGAGAGGTCCCGACCTAACTGACTGATTAGTGAGCTAGAATCTGATCGATCTTCTTGTTCTTGGTTATCTGATGGGCCGGATTCAGAAGGTGAAATGACCGAATTATCCTTTTCTGTCTCGTTTTCAGACGCTTTCCGTGATTTTCTCAACCTGGTTGTCGTTTCTCCGTCATCTTCAAGACAACGTTTTCCTTTTGAAAATTCGGTTACGCAGAATGCGTTATAAGCCCATTTGCTTTCTTGTTCACAAGCGCTTGGTAATTCTCTCGAGACAAGAAAAGCCGGACCCTCCAACATGATTCTAAACGAACAGACTTCACGAAAGAAAAAAAAAGATAGTTAAAAGACCAGTTTACTTGTGCAAACTAAACCGAATCTAAATAATGTGCAGAACAAACAACATCAAGAAGTACAAGATACCATCTTTGGAATTTTGTAAATAACTACTAGATGTTAAGCATCACACATAAAAACTATCATCAGGTTTTTAAATAAGAATACAAAGAACAGACAGATGCATCCAACAAGTCGACAACTACGAATCGACAATCGTTTTTCAGAAATTTATAACATTATCATACCTCTTGATGTGCCCTAAAACATTATTAAACTTTAAATAGGTTAAAATAACAGTTTTGGATAAAGGGTTATACTTTAAACTACATAAAAAACCAATTTGAACAAGGCAAATGAATCTTATAGGTCAAAACTCAAATAACATGAAGAAAGACAATCTTTAACCAATACCCACAAGAAAACCCTCAAATCAAAAGCCAAAACATGCAACATATGGGCTAAAATTGACATAAATCACATAAATTTGATACCATAAAATGAAAGAACAATTTGCAGAAAGCCCTAAACTAAAAATCCCAATTTGGGATGTTCTTGAATTCAATAGAAAAGTACCCATAAAAAAATCCAAACAATCATGCATCACTTCAATTAACATAAACATCCAAATTATTCAGCAAAAACTCCTAAATTAGACAATTCCCCAAATGGGTATCCATTAAACAAATGGTTATATTAAAAAAAAAATTAAACAAATGGTTATATAAAAAAAAATAATAATTTCACTATAAAACATAATCTTGAAAACATACTAATAAAAAGCTATAAACTTTGCAATCCAATCAAAAATTATAACAAGTTGGAACTACTAAAACAACAAAAGACCCACTAAAAATCAAATCTTTTTATCAATTGTCAAAAATCAAGAAACACTTATCATAACCTTTTTGTTACAAATTTTGGGATTTATCAATTAATTAACTGAGCTTAAGATCATGTAAACCCATCTACAAAATCCCACAAAAAAAATAAAAAAATAAAATAAGAAACAGATAGAAAGCTTACAGATTGCAGCAGAGAGATTTTTGATAATATATACACAAAAACGTAGATATATATCTATCCACATATGATATGAAATTCAGCTGTAAAATTAGTTATGGAGACACTTTAATTCATGTTTTCTCCATCCTGTCTATCCCTTTTTTTCTTGAAATGAGGCCCTCCCACAGTTCTTGATTTCCTTTTATGTAAAAGGAATAATTTTGAGAATATTTTAATTTGCTGTAATTGTTGTGATGGTTTGTGGTGTGGTGTGGTGTGGGGAGTGGGTGTTATTTATAATAAAAGTTAAAGCTTTCAATAAATTATAAATAGACAAATAGGAGCTCTGGCTTTAAGCACCATGTGTATCTGCCTGCTGTAGTATAATATTATTCTACTCATCAATTTGCAGAATACGGTATTATTATTTTTATTTTAAAATTGTAATTGGATTCTGGTTATGTAGCAATGACTAATTCTAAAAAATGTATATAAATGTGAAGTGGTGTATATTATGGAGAGGGTTCATTGGGGAACATTAAAAAAGTGGGGAACGGGGGAACACTTTTAAAAATTATACTTAACATGTTAAAAAAAATATTTTTCTCATTTTTTTTCGACGCTTTTTCTTATAAATACAAGTAGAAACATTTTTGATAAAAAAATCAAAAACTAAAAATATAAAAAAATGTTTAAAAACAGTTTTATCTTATAGAATTAACTTAACATGTTAAAAATATTTTTTTTTTTAATTTTTCAGCGCTTTTCTTTATAAAAAGGAGGAGAATCTAGTCGAGTAAAAAAATATTTTTTCTAAAAAAAACAATTTTTAGCCTTTTTTAATTTTTTAGTTTTTGATTTTTTTTATTAAAAATGCTTCTACAAGTATATATAAGAAGAAGCGCCGAAAAAGATATTTAAAAAAATAATTTTTAACATGTTAAGTTAAATTTTTAAGAGTGTTCCCCGGTTCCCCACTTTTTTAGTGTTCCCCAATGAACCTTACACTATATATATATATATATATATAGGGGAAGGTTCATTAGGGAACACAAAAAAAGTGGGAACAGCGGAGAACCGACTCAAACGAACTCCGATTGGACTCATTTCAGCGGCGTTGGAACCGGCTCGTCGAACCCTAACTAAGATCTTTTAACCCTAAACCCTAAATCTTAACTCCTAAACTCTAAACCCTAAAGCTAAAAAATAAGGCTAAAACCTAAGCTAAACCGTAAAATCTAAACTATAAACCCTAAAAGCTAAACCCTAAAGGCTCAACCTAAAGCTAAACCCTAAAACTAAACCCTAAACCCTAAGGCTAAACCCTAAGGCTAAACCCTAAAGCTAAACCCTAAAAGCCAAACCCTAATATATTTAGGGTTTAGGGGTTATGATTTAGGGTTTAGGGTTAAGAGATCTTAGTTAGGGTTCGACGAGCAGGTTCCAACGACGCTGGAATGAGTCCAATCGGAGTTTGTTTGAGTCGGTTCCTCACTGTCCCCCACTTTTTTAGTGTTCCCCAATGAACCTCACACTATATATATATATATATATATATATATATATATATATATAATGTGAGGTTCATTGGGGAACACTAAAAATGTGGGGAACCGGGGAACACTCTTAAAAATTTAACTTAACATGTTAAAAATTAATTTTTTAAACATCTTTTTCTGCGCTTCTCCTTATATATACTTGTAGAAGCATTTTTAATAAAAAAAATCAAAAACTAAAAATATTAAAAAAAACAATAAAAAAAGGCTAAAAATTGTTTTTTTTAGAAAAATTATTTTTTTACTCGACTAGTTTCTTCTCCTTTTTATAAAGAAAAGCGCTGAAAAATTTTAAAAAAATAAATTTTTTTAACATGTTAAGTTAATTCTATAAGATATAACTATTTTTTAAACATTTTTTTATATTTTTAGTTTTTTTATCAAAAATGTTTCTACTTGTATTTATAAGAAAAAGCGTCGAAAAAAATTTATAAAAATATTTTTTTAACATGTTAAGTATAATTTTTAAGAGTGTTCCTCCGTTCCCCACTTTTTTAGTGTTCCCCAATGAACCCTCCCCTATATATATATAGGGAGAAGATCATGCGAGAACCACCTCTTATTGCGAGAACCGCAAGAACCAATGTGAACACAACCAAAAATGCCTAAAAATAGCTAAAAATCACACAAATTTTTTTTTAATATTTTTTATATAAAAATCGCTACTTTTCGAAGAAAAAAAAAATTTGGCCACTAAAAGTAGCGATTTGAGCATAAAAAATATTTAAAAAAAATTAGATTTTTTTTTTTATTTTTTTAGGTTTTTTGGGGGTTTAGTTTTTAGCATTTTAGCTTGGGGGGTGGGGGGTTTAGGTTTTTGGGGGGTGGGGGAGGGGGGTTTAGGTTTTTTTGTTTTGGGGGGGGGGGGGGGGTTAGGTTTTTTTTAGGGTTTTTGGGGGTTTTTATGTTTTAGCATTTAGCTTGGGGGGGTAGGTTTTTTTAGCTATTTTAGGTTGTGTTCACATTGATTCTCGCGGTTCTCACAATAAATGGAGTTCTTGCATGAGCCCCTCCCTATATATATATATATATATATATAGGGGAAGGTTCATTGGGGAACACTAAAAAAGTGGAGAACAACGGGGAACCGACTCAAACGAACTCCGATTGGACTCATTCCAGCGGCGTTGGAACCGGCTCGTCGAACCCTAACTAAGATCTCTTAACCCTAAACCCTGAATCCTAACTCCTAAACTCTAAACCCTAAAGCTAAAAAATAAGGCTAAAACCTAAGCTAAACCGTAAAATCTAAACTATAAACCCTAAAAGCTTAACCCTAAACCCTAAAGCTAAACCCTAAAGCTTAACCCTAAACCCTAAAGCTAAAGCTAAACCCTAAAAGCCAAACCCTAATATATTTAGGGTTTAGGGGTTATGATTTAGGCTTTAGGGTTAAGAGATCCTAGTTAGGGTTCGACGAGCCGGTTCCAACGCCGCTGGAATGAGTCCAATCGGAGTTCGTTTGAGTCGGTTCCCTACTGTTCCCCACTTTTTTAGAGTTCCCCAATGAACCTCACACTATATATATATATATATATATATATATATATATATATATATATATATTTGTTAACTTCTTCGTTCCGACGGTTTAACGTTTTTAATTCTTTTGCCTCACTAGTTTAAAAATGATCGAAATATTCTCTAATGTTGCCATTTTATCATCATTTTCCTCCCCGCTTCTAACTCCGTCCAAAAGATATGTTAAAAATATGAGTATTTTGATAATTTTATAAATAAAAGTAAAAACATTTAGTTTTCTTCATATTTATTTATAATACATATGTCTATATGTATTTGAAAAATCATTCACTCTTTCTTTCTTACACCTCTCTACCTCTCTATACTAGACACCCCCACCACCACCTGCCACCAACACTAACAACTAGCCACCACCAACGCACACGGCTACCATAACCTGCCATCGACAACCACCACCACCTTAACCAGATGGAACGATCCCAAATCTAACTCAAAACCAGTTGTAGTAGTGGTGGTGGGCTTGGAACTACCTAATTAATCACCGGAGCTTCGACAACAGCCACCACCGTACCCCATCCATCATCGACAATAACATCTTCCCCAAAACCTAAATGTGTCGTCGCCACCCTTTTTCTTTGGAGTTGTAACCCGTGGCATCGTATTGATATGAGCAACACTCAACCAACACACTCAAATCAAACAAAGAATGTCGACTTAGAGAGAGTGTGTGTAAAGACAATTGGCTTAAAGAGAGAGCGAGAGAGAGGCATAATGAGAAATGGTACTAACCTGATGGTGTTTATGGGGGTGTTCTGGCGGCGATGGTGGTAGTGTGGCGGTGTGTAGTTTTGAACATAGTTGGATGACCGCTGAATTGTAAAGGAAATGAGTAGTGGTGTTGATCGGTAGGTGGTGGTTGGTGGTAGAGAAGGTAGAAAGAGAGAAATGTTTTATTAAGAACAAACACGAGTTGTGAGAACCATAAGAACTCCTAATTTCCGCGTGAGTTGGACCACCATTTTTTGCACTAACGTAGATGAAAATGTTATAAGCACATCTGTAAAAAAATTTGTTGAGTCGGTAGTTATGCCTGATGTAAAAATCACCAATAAAATTTTTTTACACCCGATGTAAATTTTTGCATGCGACATTTTTTTAAAATTTTTCAGCTGGAACAGGTGATTTTTTTTAAATTTAAAAAAAAATTAAAAACTTTTGGAATGCCTAGTTCTCATGGTTCTCACTATGTATGTTCAGGATCTAGAGAAAACGGTAGAAAGTGTGAGAACGGTGAGAACGCTTATGGTCGTCCGATCAAAACAATCCATGGACTAGATTGGGCGGTGGCGTTTTCGTAAATAACATCAATTATATTATGTGGGGCGCGCTTCATTAAGGGTAAAAGGGTCTTTTACCGCTCATATTCAAAACGCCATCAAATGATAAAACGCCATTCAAAAAAAAATAAAACGCCAAAATTAGTGATAAAACGCGTTTGATATTACAGGAAGATGAAACAACACAGTAATTGAATTTCAGTTATTAACATTTATTAGAAGAAATTTCCTCCTAAATTACGCGCCAAAAACATCATTATATAAACGAGGTAAAACATAGCTTCCATAATCACTTAAATCTATCCATTTCTGCCAAAAACATCTTTAACCAAAAACGCCAACTTAACCAAAACGCCAAAAATGGCAACAATCGTTTCGTGGAGAAACACTCTGGGAATCAGGCGATACGTCCTCCGTTTTGACAAACAGAAGGAGGGTGTATGTTAAGACGGTTAGGGCAATTCTGAAGATGGAAGAAGAGATACAGAGGGGAATCTTATCCCTTGGCATCGCTCTAGACAACGAATGCCATGAAACACATATGCTTATGAAAGCATTAACCAGGAAATTTGGACCAATCAAAGCAGATGTGAAGTCGGACCCTGTCATGACATCATGGCGTTTTGATGATGAAACAGACATGGTGACCGTTACCTACGACAACGGAGAGCAGGAAGTATACTGGCTAGAAAACATAATGACAAAGCAGCGTCTTGGTTTCATGAAAGAATTGCATAACGCCACTTGTACCAACACAGAAATAGACTCAAAATTGGAGTTAATGCAAGACATGTTCAAGTGGAGGCTTCAGAATCTTCAAAAACAAGAAGCTGATGAAGGTGAAGGTGATGACATGGATGAAGATCCAGATGAAGACTCCGAGGAAGAAGAAGATGACGCAAGTGATGGATATTTTTCTGATAAAGTACATTCTGACGAACGCTTTTAATTTTTTTTCCTTTTTTTTCTTCTTCTGTGTAATCTTCTTTTTTTTTAAGATAATTAAATGATATATTTCTCTCTTTATTAGCAAAACGCCAAAAAAAATACTAAAAATGGTTATTCCTTACAAAACGCCAAAAATAACAAAAAATATTTTTACTGCTTAATATTTTATTTACTCCGTTATTGTATTTTGTTATCTTGGTCTGCATAACGCCATTTAAAAAAACGCCAAACTTAGAAGATGGGACGTCTATCACCTGTAAAACTGATAAAAGCTGATGAACACAGTAAATACAAAAACAGTAACTGAAAAGATAATTACTTTATTACTATCATTTATTACAATAAAAAAGTGCCGCCTAAACTACGCGCCAAAAAACTCCTATAAGAGAGGGGTCTATACACAATGAAAATTGATCACACCCAGAAAACACAAACGCCATATCCTCTAGAAACCACTCACTTTAAAACGCCAAAAAATGTTGGTTAAAATAACCACAGATGGCAAAGCTTTCACTGAAAATGGATTCTTCTTCTGAGGGGGTTATCGTAATAATATTTTGCTAAATGAGTTGGACAAAATATTCAAGAAAAAGAGACTGATGACAGTGATATGCCATCATGTGAGCTTTGTTCTTGATGAATATCGGCATGGAATAAAGAGATCTACACAAGTGTAAAATGCTATTTTGAACTCCATTATTATAAATAGCATCAAGCAAGAGTTAATCTTCAATGACATGCCACCAAACAAGAATATCACACCAAAATACAGGATGCCACTAAGCAGCTTCGTCTGAAAAAGACGGGGTGTATGTAGGAAAGTTGGTATCTAGCTAAAGTATTAACATGTTTAACATATTTTGATGTTACTAATCTGATCATAAATCGAATTTTCGTATAATATCGTAAATCTATATCTATAATAAACAAAACCATTGGGGGACACTTGTCACCCTATGGTTAATGCCAAATAAGCATCCATGTTATCATACATGTGGCATAGCTAAAATTCAAGAATTGGACAAGCTTCTTTGGTACGTTTCTTAATCTTTCTCTCTCTCATTCAATCATTAACATCAAACGATTACAACCAAAACCCTAAACGGCGATTCTGCTACTCTCAATCTTCGTTCTTTAGAGATCTAGGGTTTCTCCATCATCGATCATTCATTTGTCTTGATAATCAAATGTTTCATTACGATGGTTCATATCACAATTCGCAAGAAGGAAGGTTAGATTCTCCAATTTTTATTCATTTTTTAAGTTGATAATCTTTATACGAACCGTAATAGATTATTCTTGAAACCTTAACGTTGATTTAACATATATTGGTTCATCGATTAGGGTTTTTTAAAAAACCCAAACTTTTTCATCTAATCGATCTGTTGTTTCTTCTTGAATATGATGTTTTTAATTTTTGAATCTGATTTCATTTTTATTGAATCCGATTTCCTTTTCTTTGAATCTGATTTCCTTTTCTTTGAATCTGATTCTGGAAGCCGACGACGGCAACGAAGTCTTTGTTATGTGTGAACGCCGTAATCAACGTTGGTGACGGTGGTGCCGAGTGTTGACATCACTGAACCCTAAATCACTAACAGAGACTATTTATTCGATTGGTAAGATTAAATGGTTTTTAGTTTTAATTTATGCTTTCATTTGAATCAACTGTTTGATTTTTCGATTTTCGGTTTTCTAATTAGGGCTTATTTAAGGTCGTGATTACTTATATTGTGCGGGGTTTTGGTTCTTAGATTAGGGCTGAATGGATCTTGATTTAATAATATATATTTTCGACCTTATGATTTTTGTGTGCTAGGTGACTTATGGTCGGGTTCTTATTAACAAACACACTGACTAGAGCGAGTACATCGATGTTGATGCCAACGATTGTTAAATCAGTGATGATGAAGGTAAGTTGTTCATTGCAATTTTTTGAATTGTATGACCCCAAGCTTCAGTTTCTACTCAAATTGTTTCACTGATTTCATCTATCTCAACAGGAATTGGTTCAAATATGAGAATCTAAATCGACTATGGGCAAGATCCAGTGCTCCGAGAAGTATTTTGATGATACATTTGATCATAGGTTGTAGTTTTTCATTTTTTTTCTTTATTAATATTAGTTTAATAGTTGTTTTTTGCCTATAATCCATCTGTTTAGTTATTAATATTTTGAAATTTTTTTATAATTACTTCTGTTTTGTGATTTGTAGGCATGTTGTTCTTACTTATGAAGTTGTGAAGCTTTTTCCAAAGAATTGACTTATATCCGAGGTATATTGTTGATTTTGATATGTTATAAGGGTTTGATATATTTATATCCTTTTGGTTAATCACTTTCTTGGAGAGAGAAATGGCTCAAGAGAAGAGAGATCAGGGTAGAAGGAGACCGATGAGTTTCCGGTGGACCACCGGCGGCTTATCCAACTAAAGACCAGGTAATGAGGTGATGTCGCACCTCCGATTGTCTCATGATCTAAATCTGTCGGAGTTATTCAATTGGAAGTGGATTTGAAATGATGTTATTTTTCTGTGATTGACAAAGCTCTGTTTTGTAGTGTTAATACTTTGGATCTGGTAATTGTTTTTTGAATATAAGTTATTTGAAATCTCAGATTGTTAAGGGGGTAAATTTCAGCGATTTTTCATCTTGGCTTTGGTATTGGTAACTGATCATCTTCAAACAGGTATGATTTCAGAATTTTGTTATCTTTTTATGAATTAGTTTTATGAATGACGACTGACGATTATGTGGATTAAGTTTTTCTGTTTGAATTACGATACATGTAGTTCTGTTTGAATTATGATACATGTAGTTCTTTTGTTTTATGAATGACGCTATATTCCAGATACTAATTGGATTTTAATGGTTCTTTGCATTGTTGTGCAATGCTTATGGTGAGTATATGTTTTCGTCAACGAAGTTGCTTATGGTAAGTCTAGCACCTCCGATTTAGTTATTAAATCAGTAAATCGATGTCATGCAACTGCATTTTCGGCTATATCTGGTGTTAACGACGGTGTTTGTTCAGGTTCCAGCCAGATTAGGGTTCCAGTTGATATCCGGTCAAGCTCTTTCGCCTTGGACGTCTGAAGTTAGAGGTGATGCTGGCTGCTGATGAAAGTGGCGGTGGCAATCGATGGTTGTGACGGTACCAATGTTGATTGCTCCCAAGGTTCGCCTATTAACTAATTTTGGTACCGGTATTTTCGGTATCGGTACCGGTACCGTGCTCATCCCTATATGGAACTGTATAAGTAGCGATGCAACTTGAGGACTTGGAGTGTGTTAAAATCAGGATTTTTTTATTTTAAGATCATGATCAAGTAATGATTAGAGTTAAAAATTCTTTTTTTTTACCTTTGGACTATTCTTTTTAGTGACTATATATATACAAGTATGCATGTATGTAGTATTAACTTTACTAAAATGTATATGATGTTAATTATCCTTGCAGATATGTAGGATGAACTTCAAGAGCATGCAAAATCTATTGATATGGCTAATGGTTAGCTTTTCTCTTCACGTTTTTTTTGTATTTTTAATCTTTGCTCAGTCTTCTATATATGCCTTTTTTGTAACTTTAAGTCTGATGCTTTTTATCTCCCATCTAGAAATTTTAAACTGTACACCAATTAACTACAGCAATTATGGCTTTTGATTTCAGGTTGGGGGTTGACAAGTGGACCTGGATAGCGAATTCCAGGCAGTTTTCGGTGATAAGAGCTCCGCTCACCGCCTACGTCATTTCATTATGTCACTCTTCACGCTTCAAGTAATTCGTCTTTCAATTGTTGGTGGTTTGATTATGTTATGATCAAGTGAACTTGTAGTATATTCATACTGAAACTGAAATCATTTATTTTTTAATAAATTTTTGTTGTTCAATCATTTTCTTCATAAGATTTGTTGGATAATCAGTAGGCTAATTGGACTTATTTATATAAAGTGAAAGTAGCAAAGCATTCATTTCTCTGCTTTTTTCACGTAAGGAAGCTTCGCCATTCACTGATGCTGTTCATAAAACGATTATTCGCCATTCGCTATGTTGTTCACAGAATTATTATAAGGTAAATTAGCTCACTGATTGTATAGTTCAGTTTCATTTTATTTTGATGCAAAATGGATGTGGTTTTTCAGTTTATTTGTGTAGTGTTATTAGAGTCGACTTTGGTGTGATCAAGTTGAGGATAATAGGATATTACTAACTAATGTAAACATAAATATCGAACAGGTGATTCATGAAGAGGCAGATAGTACTTAACATTGGCCTTATCCTAATGAAAGCGTTAACTAGGTTTCAGGTAATTCTTTTATTTTTTAGTCTTATGTTAATAAATTCAAGTGTTTTTTTTGTTTTTTCTCTGGTATTAAGCTTCAAGTTCAATGTTTGGGACATGGGTCAATGGATACTTTTAGTATTGTTCTTAACTGTCCTTTTAACAAATTCTCCAATTAGGTTGGTATCTTATAATATAGCTACTACTGGTTGGCAATATATATTTAGATCTTCTTCAGGTTACAAGAAGCCATTCTTATCATCGCCTGTAAAAGTTGGCAATATATATTTAGATCTTCTTCAGGTTACTAGATTATTAAATAAGTATTGATGTTTAAAACATATTTAGAAAACAAATCTAGATTGCAAATCATATAATGGTTCTAATGATCAAATTCTTATTTAAGCCTGCTTTTTTTATTTAGTGTGTGATAAAAAAAAGTTCACACGCCTTATTAAGTTATACACAGCAAGAGCAAAAAACTACTTTAGTGGTGACATGATGAAATGAACACACGGACTCCCCACCGTTGGCGCAACATAGTGGGGGCGGGGAGGGGCGCCCGATCCCCCGAACTTTTCGCTCAGTAGCGTCCGTTATGTAGTTTTCGCATAGTGGGGCGGGGATGGGCGCCCGACCCCCAGTCGGAAATCTCAAGCTTCGCCACTACTCCCCACATACAACTAGGGATTTTATTGTGATTTAATATTTGTATGATGTATCTTTACTTTTTTTTCTTAAGCATAAATTCTTATCTTACTCACCTGTACTGACTAATTATAGCATTGATTTTGCAATTTAAGGTGGCTAATATGCGATTGTCTGATGGCTTTTCATTCCTTTGGAATAAACTTTGGATCCCTGCTCGAAAAGGCTGAACCACTAAAGCATATGCATCAATGTAGCACTACGTAATTATGTCTTTTTTGTTTCTTTGTTTTTGAAGTTCTTTTCTTGTCCGCGAGTATGAATGAATTGTTTTGAAAGGTAAGCTATCTTACTTGATATTTTTATGAAAGAATTTCCCTTTTTTTTTTTTTGCTTATTATCGAGAAGGATGTGGCCCTACTTGATTTAATATGCATCAATATATTTGATGGGCTCTTAAATATTTATAATATTGGCCAACTCACAAACGCTATTCTTAATTACTATGTACATCCATATATTTGTTGGGCTCTTAAATATTTACAATATGGGTCGACTCACAAACACTATTGTTTGTTTTTTGAACCTTATAAGTAATAATTATTGTTTCATTAAATATGATAGCAAAGCCAGATTATTATAATCATAATCTGAGTGTTTTAATAACTCTTAAGATGTTTGAACTTTTATGCATTTGGAAGAACTTCAAACAACACACATCTCACCTGCTTAAGTTTTTCATGGAAGGCCTTATCCCACAAGAAGCCATAAAATATGTTGACTTGATCACTAAATGTACCGACGTAGAGAGCCAGTTTCATAAAAAGCACTTCTCAATGTGAGATTGGTTGATTTGGTGGGTCTGACAATGGGTCAAACGGTTCAGTTTGATATTGAGATGAACAAAATGGTTTATGCAATGGTACGAGACTACGAATTACTAAACTTTATAAATGTGTTATAGAGGCTGAGATTATATCCGGAGGAAACATAGGGACAAGAACATTTATTCCGCGAATCAGTTTGACACCGTCGGATAAAAGAATTCCTATCAAGTTTCAACGACGACAATTCCCTTAAATATATGTTTCGCAACGACTATAAACAAAAATCAAGGACAATCTCTATCAAGGGTTGGATTGTATTTGAAATATCCAGTTTTTTCACATGGTCAGCTTTATGTTGCGTTATCAAGAGTTAAAAGCAGAGCCGGTGTGAAGTTGCTTATACTAGACAAAGATGGGAATGTAACGAGTAAAACAACAAATGTAGTCTACAAGGAAGTTTTTTCCGGCATTTGAATAGTTTTCTGTTTTTTTCTTCCAATGTATGTATTTGTATAGAACGTTTCATTTGAAAGTAAATAATATAGTTTTGGTGGAAGCCCGCGTATTACGCGGGCATTAACCTAGTTATGTTTTAAAGTGATCAAAATGCCCTTTCGGCGCATAGAACGGTTTTAAACATAATTTCTTATACTAAACTCATTACCTACTGATGTAATATCATAAATAGGATATTTTGGGATATCAAGTCAGTTTATATTATGAGTTTAAGTACACGTTCTCGTACTATGTCGATAAATGACGATAATGCCCTTATGGCACCTAAATTGGTTTTAATCATGCTTTTTATACAAAACCTTTTTACCTACTGATATGTTATATTAAATAACATATCATGATCATATAAACCTAATCATAACATCAGTTTTCATAACACATCGCATAAATCGTCATTTAACGACTTTAACGTCGTTTCGGTGCATAGTATGATTTTAAACCATATTTACCAACCAAGACTTGTTACCTACTGATTTTATAACTCATTTAAAATATTTTTTACAGTAGGTACATGTTATAAACTCATAATCCCAAATAAGCTATCAAACTATGTGTGAAATGACCAAAATGCCCTTACGGTGCATAGTTTTGTCTTAAACTATAAACCACACGTATGTTTGATATCCTACTGATATTATGTCACAAATTAAGTATTTTTCTAAAATGTTTATGATCATAACATCAAAATATATGCAAGTTCCTTTTTATACGTCACATAATGACCAAAACGCCCTTATGATGCATAGTTTGATTTTAAAACCTTAACGGGCATACAAGTTGATATCCTACTGATATTATAACTTGTTTAAAGTATAATGACATATGGAACTTGTTCATGACTCATCCGGTTACCCAATATCGCTTTTGTACGTTCGGTTAAGCTTATGTGACTAGTTTACGTAAGTCAACCGAAACAGGTTTAACCTTATCATATTAATCTCAATTTCCAGAATGTAATTAGTTTACCCATATTATACAAGTCATCTTACTTGTTGGGTTTAAACTACATTCTATTCCGGTCATCGCTTAATCTAGCGTATCATACCGTTTATATCACTTTAAGCTAGCCGCTCTAAGTCTACGACTTAAATAGGACCCGTTAGCATTCTAATTGGTTATTATTATTACCATCATTCCAGACTAGAGCCTTCCAGTAAATGATACCTACACTTATTTAATTGAATACGGCTGAGTTACTTAAATCTTGCACCTGAATCGAGTTTTTGTTCAGGTAAATACTTTTAACTTATTTTCCCTATATGGGCTTGGGATACGGTAAATTATTACCGCTTGGTCGGGTATGGGATCACTTAGCCGGATTGTGGCTACAAAATCTGCATAACCCGTTTTAATCTGTTTTGTTTGATAACTTAAACAATGGGGGTTAACGCGACCGTGTCCTGGATATCCTCGGCTCGTTTAAGATACTAACGGCCACGACCTAAGCACGGCGTGTAGGCATACACCCGACAGATGCAAATGGTAAAATGTTTTTACCCACAAGTTGGGGATAACTCATTTGAGGGTTTATAAATGGTGTGTCGGTTAATCATATCTTGGTTTCTATACCGGTCCCCATATGTATTGACAAACATGTAAAGCCGTATACAAGATTAAAATTCTTAATTATCCCAAGTTATAAAAGATTTTCTTGTGCCATGTGCACTTAAATCAATTTTGATAATCTGGAAGCTGCTTCATAATGTTAGAAGAGGATCTTGCAAATCCTTTACATATGCATAAAGTCTATTGATCTCATTTTTGTACATTTTATGATCCGCCTGTGGATCTTTATTACAAGCCGTCTGTATTATTATTTTGAACATTTGGACATTTTGGTTTGTAATAATATTTTAAACTCCAAGACTTTCGTTGTACTATGTTGTTTGACTATGATGTTATCAACTTACGTCACGATACTCCCCACTCGGGCCCACCGGGATTTGGTTGTAAATTCGGGGTGTGACACCAAAGTTTTTTCATTTTTTTTTGCTAAAAATCCTTAAAAAATCAACTTGTCCAAAAAAATATTTTTTTTATTTATACCAGCCGTAAAAACGCTTAAAGCTGCTGTAAATGTTGATTCATGTTGATGTGAGCAGCCTTTTACAGCAACTATACGAAGCCGAAAACACAACTTCCAAATATTTTTTACAGCCGTCTTTGTGACATTTACGTCTAGGTGTGTGCAAATAATGAGGGCAAAACTTGCACGAGAAGTCGGAGTTCTCTAAGTTCTCACAACGCGTACGAGTTTTCTCTTGATCCGAATGCTATATATATATATATGGTGTGAGGTTCATTGGGAAACATTAAAAAAGTGGGAAACCAGGGAGCAGTGTGTTAGCATGTTAAATATATCTTAAAATTCAATTTAAAATTCTAAAAATTATTTAAAAAAAAATTCAGAGCTTTTGCATATAAAATCATTTTTGTAAAAAAAATTTACCTTTTTTTACTACTTTTTAAGATTATTTTATAATATTTTTTAGTTTTTGAAATTTTTAATTAAAAGGCATCTACATGTACTTATATACAAAAGCATCCAAAAAATTAAAAAAAAGTAAATTTTAACATGTTAAGTTGAATTTTTAACATGTTAAATGCATTGTTCTCGCCACTGAACTGTCTAGAAATTGCACAAGTATGAACATAAGGTACACGGTCTAGCCGTACATCCATGTCCAAAAGGTCAATTCAAAACTACAGTGTTTGAAACGAAGGTCCATGATTGATGTTATGGTCATATTGTGAATCATGCGTCCAAAGAGCACTCAACTTTGGGGATTAAAACAAAAGTACAATCTATGGTTAATGCAAAGCCTCGAATGTGAAGCAGCCGTTCTACCCCTATAAAATTTCGAGTTTTTTCCCATAATAGTGTTAGTGGAAAAACTATTTACCAAAATAGTGTTGTTAAAAAAGTATTTACCAAAATAGTGTTTTTGAAGATTTTTTTTGTTTCTCACTCCCAATCTAATTGGATGAATCCAATTCATTAAATAATTATTGATCTAACCATATTTTTTAAGAATAAAAACAAAACTTTTTTATTGAAGCTACTTTGAAACAAAAACATATTTTAAAAATTTAAAAATCTGTATTTGATAAAAAAAAAAGGGATTCTTTTAGTCACACATTGCGTTAATACCTAATTTTTTTTTAAATCAAGTTCTCAAGGTATGAGTTAGGCCATTTTTATTCCATTCATTAATAATATTAATAAACTTTCTGGTTTAACTAGTAAATAAAATGGCTTTTCTATATTTGATTAAAAATCTGTATTTGATTAAAACTTTCTAATATTTTGTAAGAATAACCCACATAAAAATAAAGAAAAGCCTTTTTTATTTACCGGTTAAACTTAAACAATTTTACAAGTTTATTTAATATATTATGTTTTAAATCAATATAACAATATATAAAATAATTATAACGTCCATTCTGTTGGAAATATCTTTAAGTAATTTTATTTAGTTTTAAAAATTATACTATACTATTGTATTTATTGAAAATAAAATATTTGTCAACGGAAATATATCAATGACAGATTTGAGTGAATTTTCACTTTTTTGATTGAATAACTTAAACATGAATACGAGGGGAAACTAAAGTTATAAGAATCATAGTGGAGCTTTTTTTTTTAATCAAATACAGATTTTTAGATTAGAAATATGTTTTTGTTTCAAAGTAGGTTTAATAAAAAAATTAATCAAATACAGATTTTTAGATTATAAAATATGTTTTTGTTTCAAAGTAGGTTTAATAAAAAAAAAGTAGTTTTCTTCTTAGATTCTAAAACAACCTGATTAGATCAATAGTTATTTAATGAATAGGAATTATCCAATTAGATTATGAGTGAGAAACAAAAAAAAATCTTTAAAAACACCATTTTGGTAAATACTTTTCTAACAACACCATTTTGGTAAATAGTTTTTCCAACAACACCATTATGGGAAAAAACTCATAAAATTTCTTAGAGGACCAAGTTGAAATGAGAAACACGAATGATCTTCAACAATGAGTAATCAAGAAACAAATTTCTTAGACATGTTGAACGAGCCGAATGATGATGGTGGTAATTAATGGTTGAAGAATAAGTGGGTGTTGGGGTTGGGCCACATAGATTTAGTACTTTACTTTTTTTTATTATTTTGTTTTATCTTTAAGGGTAAATAAGTAGTTTCACACATATTTAACTGAAAATCTAACGACGTTAGTTAGTAAGGACGACATATGCTATGAAAATTTAACCACCAGGATCAAATGTGTACTTATTAAACGTTGATGACCAATAGTGCAATATCTGCAAAGCACGCGGACCAACCAAGCAATTAAGCCTAACACAAAATATCCACTATACATCTCACCAATTGTAAACACATAACTACTAGACACAAAAAAGATTAATTAGAACAAACCACATAAATCCATCATATGTCATAATGAACACACACATTTATACTCCTTTTGATACCCTAAGAAAATACACATTTAAGTCTTGTGTTTAACCTTCCCTCGATTCACATGTGTAAAAACTACACATCCAAAACTCTTAGGTGTTTATAGTATGAGGTTTTCCAAACTATACTTCCATAGGTGTTTCTATAAGACTAATAAAAGAAAAGGAAAAAACCCGATAAAGACGGAATATCCACCATCAATTATAAACTCTTAATTTGTTAGCTAACTAAAAGGGAAGCAAAGCTTGTATAAGATTAAAAGTCAGTTAATGACTATAACCTTGACTTTTAAGTCTCAAATGTCGAACATATCTTAACTAGGGTTCCTATAATATTTGACAGCTCGTACTACCAGTATTTTCTACTTTGCCCACGATGGGTTATGCATTCGGGAACTCAAGAATTTGTTTTTTGGGTTGTCTCAGTGGAACTTTCCATGAGATCACCTATCCCGGTACTACTCTCACTTGGACACGCTTAATGATACGTTTTGTTTTAAATAATAGTTAATTTAATAACTTGGAACACGGTTATCTCGTTTTAAATTTATAAAAAATGATTATTACTTAGACTGAATACAACTAATAGACAAGTATACCTATCGTTTGTTGTAAAGTTTATGTAAGAACCAAGTGTCGAACCCAAATGACATGAATTTTATTACTCAATTGCCAACTTGCTAATTTATTATCTTTTGCTTGTTTTGTTTAATAATCTAAATATAAAACCAAAAAATAAAGACAAGTAATAGAAATGAGTGGAGAATATCAAGATCACAATAAGTATTGCTTTGTGTTTTCAAATCCACTTGGGATGAATTATAGTAAGTTATTGGCATATGGTGTGGTGAACCTAATTGAAAAAGACCCAGTTCCTAGCTAAGGTTACCCGATGGGTTTTTATTGAATTTACAAATTAAACTTTTGAAGTTAAAATGGAAGGGCCTCGGTTAAGATACCTCATTCCCGTAGCCTAAAGAAAAACTTGTTTATAAAGCTACCAACCTAGGTCTAGTTTAAAGACATCCTCCCCTCCTCCTACCACTACGACTACCACTACCACTACGAATACCACCACTACCACTACCACCACCACCACCACCACTTCCACCACCACCACCACTATTACCACCACCACTACTACCACTACCACCACTACCACCACCACCACCACCACCACTACTACTCTTCTTTTTCTTCTTCTTATAAAACATTACACCTCGCGACCTTTATAACCATGGTTCCTTTTTAGCACCAACAAAGACATAGATACTTGGTAGTCATGTTGCTAATGTGACTTGTTCTTTGTTAGGGTGACTGATCTTAATTTTGCGGGTGACGTTGTGATAATATATATATATATATATATATATATATATATATATAAAGACATATACATTTTAACATGAGTTCACCAACTCTTGGTGCGCGCCAAAGCCTAACATATATGCCATGTTAGACAAGTCGCCCAACCAAGTTTTGGCCTAACATTGATGCCTAGCATATAGAACATACATGCTCTAATGAAATTGTTGAACAGTGAGGGTTAATCACAAGATGTGAAAATCGAAAATGGGTTAACCACTACCAAATATAGATCCTGCTATTAGTATATGGGTTGTTAAACACCATGAGTGTACTAATAGGCTTCACACCACTAAGTTTATCAAGACTACTCTTAAGATCAAAGACCAAAACTGAAGAACAAATTCCATTAACAGGGAAGAAGGGTTGAAAGAATTGTCAAAAACATAACACACGACTTTGCTAAACCTTAAACATTTAATTCATACCAAGCTTCATTTACAACGTAAACAATACAAGAAATTTAGCCAAGAATGGCCATACAAACTTGTCCACAAGCAATGATCACGGAAAGGATCATGATGGATGAATTATAAGAATCAATAACTTCTTAAAGGTTGTTGATTAAAAGTTCTTTTTCTCTCTCAAACTAAGCTATTACAAGTGATTATGTAGAGTGATCCCAAATTCCAAGTGATCTCTCTTAATCAAAGCGTATGTGTGTTCAAAATGGGAGAGGATAATGTGGAATGGGATAGTGAAAATGGGCTGCAAAGGCTGCTATTTATAGGTTGGATGCGTGTTGGTATGCACGACCGTGCATAGGTATGGACGATTGTGCTTGTACTTGGCCCTGACAGTTTGTTGTCCTTTTTGTACCTGCACGGGTGTGCCCATGGTGGTTTACGCATGTGCCTTGCCAGCTGTCCTGATAGAAATTCTGATTCTTGTACTTTTGGTGTGAACTCATACATTTTGTTATAGGCATGGTCATGCTTAAGGTAGTGCACGGTCGTGCGTAGATATGTGTCCAGGCACGAGAGCTTCAGATGGTGTCAGCTTTATCGGATCTCAAAGCTTCTAAGGTTTGTCTTTATCTTCCACGATCGTGCCTAGGTGGTGCACGATCGTGTCTTTACATATCATGGACTTTTGCTGACCAAAATGGGTTGACTTGTTGACTTCTTGTTGTTGGGCTGGTATGCACGGTCGTGCCTATTTGGTACTAGGGGCGTTCAGAATTCGATTCGGATCCAAAAAAATCAAAATTCAACTTGATTCGAATTCGATTATCATGGTTTGAATGCAATTTTTTAAAAAATTTGATTCGTATTCGAGTCCATTAATTGAATTTAAATCAAATACGAATTTATGATTTTCAATTCGATTTGAAATTCGAACTCAATTTATACATATATTTAATATTTGTATATAACTTCTAAATGTGGGTCAAAATATAAATTACATCCATAATTGATAAGTCAATTCATAACATTACCAAGCCCAATAGCCCATTCTACTTATTTCAAAATTCTAACCTAACTTACATCACTACTACTACTAACCAACCCAACTTCTAGATTTTTGTCTTTTGTTATATTGATAGTTTATTCATTTTGTAGATTAGTATTTTTAATATTAAAAGTAATTAGTTTGTAGTGGTTTTAAAAGTAAAATTACAATAATCTACTGTTTATGGTGGATTTGAATTAAATCAAATATAAATTCAAATCCGATTCGAATTCAAGCTTCAAATACAACTACAAATCGAATCGAATCAAATAAATCAAATTTAAAACGAATACAAATTCTTGTATAAAAAGTAAAATTTGAAAAATTCATTATTCGATTCGTTGAACACCCATATCTGGTACTTGTTCTCATAATTTTGGATTTTTGTCTCGTTTTTGCTCGTTTGTCACTTCTTTTCATCCAGATCCGTTGGAAACTTGCAATTATCAAATAAGAATGATCAAGATAGTGTTTTCAATGATAAAGTCATAAAATTACCATAAAATGGGGGTAAATATTCATGAAAAATATATATAATTGATGCACATCACTTAACTATGGATTGTTCATCTGCTCCCTAGTCAATGCATCCAAAATGCGTTGATGATTTTAAGATGCATGACATTCCTTATGAACTAAGAATCTATCATGGCTCCATAGTGAATGCACCCAAATGCATTGGTGATTTTAAGATGCATGACATTCCTTATGAACTAAAATCTATCATGGTCATGACCAAATGTGAGATTTTCCTAGGGTGTTAGAATGGGTTATGTTAATCTTCTATGTATTGTTATAATTGGTAGATGTAAGTCCCACGTCAGTTGAGGAGGAGAATGAATTCTTCCTTATAATGAGGGTAGAAACCTTCTCTATTAAGACGCGTTTTGCATAGGCGAGCAATTTGTCAGAAGAAACAAAACTGTGAGTTCGTGGATGGGCAATTCATTGATGGCAAAGCGGACAATATTTTGGCATGTCTTACTTAGGATGTTACAAATGATGTCAGAGCCAGGGGTTGAGCCGGTGCGCCAGGGAGGACGTTGGGCTCCCCTAAGGCGGATGTGGATGCATTTCCCGCATCGGTTAAGAAGAAAAACAAAACGTTCTTTATAAGAAGGATGGGAAACTTCTCTACCATGACACTTTTTGCATGGATGAGCACTTTGTCAGTGAAAAAAAAACTGTATGAGTTTTTGAGTGGGCAACCAATCAAAAACAAAACACACACTATTCTAACATGTCTTACTTGGGATGTTAGTTCCAAACTACTCAATAGTACTCGTTAGAACGTTTGTTAAATGTGTTCTTATTAGTTATTTATTTTCTCTAAATTATTATTATTATTATTATTATTTTTATTATTATTATTATTATTATTATTATTATTATATACATTAAACCACAACTTAGTGCTACAGTAGTTATTATTCCCTTTGTTTTGTTTTTAACTAAAAATTGTCATTTATACTTACATATTTAATCTTTCTTTTTATGTCATTTAGGTAATTTACTCATCTATGAGTGGCATTTGTAATCAACCCACAAGACATATTGTTCATGCTTTTTTATTTTATGTTTTGACCATAAAGGTTTTGGTTCTTACACTTTTGCCCCTCTCAAATTTTGTTAAGTTTTTCTTTTTAAACCAAATTACATTATTACCCCCTAAATTTTAGTAAATTTATCAAATGTCTAGGACTCTAATAAAGTTAGTTTTACCGTTTTTAAACCGCTTTACACTACACTTCCCTAACTTTCATAAAGTTATCGCCTTAAATCTTAAACGGATTTTCCATTACGATGTCATGATTTTTTGCATGTTTCATCTTTTTATATATAGTCGCACGTTTCAGTCGTCCGATTTTAAGTAAAATTTATATGCAAATGTAGATGGAAAGAATATGCCTAAAAGGGTATCGACACATTAGAAATGAGTGAATAAGTGATTATATTATATTAGGTTTGAAATTTTTTTAATTTAAATAAATATCATTACAGTGACCATTTTGCTTATTATCAGGTTTTTTTAGCTACATGTAAATTATCAATTTATAATGTGGGATATTGAATGGCATCACTTTGATATGTATGTATTTAGTTATGAGTTTTATAATAGTTAGTGTTATTGTACTAGGAGTCTCTAATTAAGAACATAAATTGTTATCAATAACCATGTGCTTAATTACTTTAATTATTTTTGCTTTTCAAAACAAGTTGGTTTCTCACAACAACGCGCGAACGAAAACAACCTAGTTAAATGGAAAGGACATACATACGTATGCAAAACATAAAAAAAGATTTAACTTATTTTTTTCATACATAAGTGTTGTTAACAACAATGTTTATTAGTCGTTTACGATAACTAAATTGTTGGCTTGGTGACATGCCTGCATTTGGTTTTCTTTTATAGTTATAACCATACCATGTTGGATTTGATGATGAAGTTTTTATTTTATACTTGTAAATTATTGGTTAAACCGACTATATGTTTGTCATTGTAAGGTTAATGAAATGAAATGTTAGCTTTTGTAAAAGTTGACCGTTTGTTGCTCAGCTTAGGCATTTTCACAAAACAAATTACAGAGTTAGTGAATGTAGATAAAACAATAGCCGATGAAGATTTATCTGATGAAATGTAAAACATTTATTTATTTATTTATTTTTTTGGCCTTAAAACCATTTAAATGAGTTGAATTTAGAATATAACTTATGATAAAGGTAGCATGGAATGATCAGTGTCGTACCAATATATAGATTTATTTTTATTTTTCCAAATATAAAACAAGGTCTATGGCTATAAAGTTAGACAATTTGTAAAGTAATGATTCTAGAACTAAAACATCACCAATACTATCCATTCTTGGTGACGTAAAAGTGGCTTTTATAAGTGTAGGGATGTATTAAAAAATTATTTCAAAGTTTTATGCCCATTTATATATATATTCAATTGATGAATGTCTTAGGAACAGTGCCGGTTTTCAGGTAACACATTACCTACATCTGCAGGTCATCTGCCCTTAGAGCATTCTTATCCAAACCATCAAAATATGTGAGGGGTAGTTTTTATATTATAAAGGGTATAAAAAATGGTTGTGAGTGGAAAAGAGAGAAAATGTTACTGTTCATCTGTATATTTGGGGGGACACTGTTCACCCAGTATAATTTTTTAATATATATTGAAAGTGGTTGTGAGTGAAGGAGAGAGAAAAATGTAATGATAATATTATTTAATTGAAAATGAAAGAGAAAAAATATTTGTTTTTAGTGAAAATATATTGATATAGGAGTTGTTTTTTAGTGGAATGTATGTATAATTTGATGGATTGGATGAGAATGCTCTTACTCCCCACTTCTAAAAACACCTATCTTCAAACTCAAGCAAATCACAAGCTGCAACGGCTTCTTCATTCCACTCATCAGCCATCATCCTTTAGGGGAAAGGGAGAGAGAAGAGAGAGGTGCGGTGACCGGAGGGTCACCGCCGTCGCGCCACCACCACGGTCACCATCTCCACGGTGTTTCTGCTTTTTTAGGGGGGTTTTGTCTCAGAAGAGAGAAAGGAAAAAGAGAGAGGGATTTGGAGTCTCAGAAGGGCATCAAGCAACAGCGCTCAACACTACTCCGCTCTCAAACTTGACGCCCTCGACACAACCACAACCAAGTCGAAGGCTTTCGTTAGGCGATTACGACTCCAGCAGGTATGCTTTGACAATTTAGGTTACTATTTTCAACTTAGGCTGTTCATTAGGAAGAAAGCTTGGGGAATTTTTTAATGAATCGAGTAATTTTCTCAACTTTGGAGTCACAGGACGCTGATGTTCACCAGATTCATACGAGTTGCTAAATCCGACGATCCTGCCACTGCTCTTAAGCTTTGCACCACTGTTCCCGTTCGCCTCTTCCGTCAATCTGTCACCGCTACCACTATTGCATTTGGTAAGTTCCGTTTATTAAAAATGTGACCTCCGTTTATTAAGTCGCTATTGTTATTTATGTGTGCTATTTGTCTAGTGTTGAATGTTTTTACATGTGGTAAGATACTCAGATATACGGAGGACCTTTGAAAGTTTGAATCAATTTTGAAATGGTGTTTGTTTGTATTAGAATGTTTGTGTCTTTTAGTAGGTTGATTACAAACTTTGGAAATTAGATGGATTAACCTTGAATCATATCGCTGTTCTTAGACTCTTAGTTCTAAACCTGTATAACAGTTTATTTAGTAACATTTGACTTCATAACAAGTCTTACAAATTAAATATGCATGTGATTACAAGTGTTTTTGTATATTATGATCCAGCAACACTAGGTTTGACATCAGATAATAAGAAGTCAATATTCATTTCTTACAGGGTTATCATTTTAGTTCTTAGCATGGCATGATTAAGTAAGACACCGTATGGTATTTTTTTTTCGTTACAGGAAGCGTACGTTTTATCCCCTGTATATTGCTTATATTTTTGCCCAAACTTGAAAGCTGCATAGCACTGAGGGGGTCCATTGGTTTGCTTGCACCCCCCTTGGCCGATCGTCCAAGCCACTGTAATTTTGGTTCTCATTGTATAATAAAAAATCGCAATGAGTTGCTTAAGTCTGTACGCTGTGATTTTACGCCGCCGCAACGCGCGGCGGGTAAAAATTATAGTTATATTATATAGGACGACCATGATATTCGCGCATCCCATCCTTATTTCCACAACCCCCCCCCCCCCCCTAAACGTCACGCTTTGGCCAAAGCGTGGCGAGCAAAAAGACAAAGCAGTCTTTCACAAGTGTTGTAGTCTTTAACGAGTGCTTTGAACTGTCAGACTTTGTCTGATAAGTGGAGGTCTAAACGCCACACATTGGCCAAAGCGCGGCGATTTGGAGGCAACACAACTACTTATCTACTTATAACCACAGAGAAGTGAAGCTTTTTTTTCACATTCGATAATTCTTCAAATTTCAAAGAGTTTTTTGTTGCATTCGACAAGGGACTTTTCACAGAGCCTTTTGTTGTTTTAGTGGGATTTTTCAAAATACGATGTCGTGGTTTATCAACTACCTTTTCGGTGAATACTCTGACGAGTCCGTTGTTCCAGATTCTTATGAGGGGGCCGCTATTTCTGACTCGTACGAAAAACCTGTCCTGTCCAACATGAGGGAGGAGGAGGATGTTGTCTCTGGCATTCATTATCGGGACAATACTGTGCAGCTGGACTTGAATGTCCCTGTGGAAGACTCGGACGGGGTGCAGCTGAACTTGAATATCCCTGTGGAAGACTTGTATGCACAACACGACTATTCGAATTACGACTACGGAGGTGAACCATATCCATATCCTCAGTCTGAATATTTGTACGGTCACCCTAATTATCTCGACCACGGTTACGGTGGTGAACAGAACTTTGCAACACAAGACTATCCTGACCAGGGAGATGGTGGTGAAAAGAACTTTGCAACACAAGACTATCCGGACCAGGGAGACGGTGGTGAGCAGGACGATCTGTTAGTCGATGTGGATGGTTGTTACCCAGTTATATTCAGTTTTGATACAAATGTTAGGTTTTCGTCACGTGATGAGTTGGTGGCTTAGGTACAGAAGACGGGAAAGGAAAATGGTTACGTCATTGTTATTAAAAGATCGAATAAAAGAGGAAGTAATTTCAAGGTTTGGTTTCAATGCAGTCTTGGTGGGGAGTATAAGAGTGTAGCTACAGTGACGAAAACATGTTGCAAGAAAATAGGTTACCCGTTTGAGTTGATAGGGTTTACAGAATCAAGGGAAAGTGTTTGGAAGATAGAGGTGACGGAGGCGAGGCACAATCACACTCCTATTGAAAACTTAGAGGGTCACACGTGTCACACCCCAATTTTCGGTTTCTGCGGAAGCGTGTCACGAGGTGTGGCCAGAGCGGTAATCGTTACATTCAATCAAGTAAACAACATTTTTAAACCATAAAAAGATGTTCATCCATACATTAATTTAGAAACCATAATTTACAATACAGCTTGTTCAAAGTAAAATAGACTACAACTTAAACAACATTGTTCGAAGTTTAACACAAGTTTACAAAACAAGACAAACGAAAACAGTATGACATCTCAAAAGCTGAAGTTCTTCATAAAAACACGAACATATTCTCCAAAGCCGTCCACTAATTTCCTATAATACATGTTAGTTTTGAAAACGTCAACAAAAGTTGGTAAGTTCATGTTATTAGTTTTCGTATCAAATGAATCTTCAAACATTTGAAATAGTAAATTCGTTTTGTATAGTATAATGAAACTTGCACGATCATTAGTGTTTTGCAAGGACACTAATCTATATGCCAGAATAGGAGGCAACCAAAACTTGATGACTTATTTTGTGTGTGTCAGTGACACTAGTTTTAGACACAAAAGCACTCTTGTAGTGATCTGTCATCGTTGCCATTAAAAGTGGGGCTCGCCAAAACCCAATAGATCTATCCCATTGTTCCTCGGTACTTGTTTATTCATTAATGGTCCCTTCATTTAAAACACTTATCCGCATGTGATCTAAATAATTTCAGTTTTATCGTCATACTAATTGAAACATGTATACATCCCCGAAAGTTTAAAACTATAAACATTTAAAATCAAAGGGGAAACATGAACTCACAGATTTGCGTTCCGTGCAAATCTCTATTCAATTCCTGGTTCTTCGTTTGTTTCTTGACCTACAAGTGTTCTAATCTCATTAGACACTTACGTTTATGTTTGTTTTTCGTACAAGTATCTCATCTTGAATTTCGTTTTTGGTTCTTGTATTCGTTTGCTTTCTTTGTTTATGTTTATATATATATATATATATGGAGGAGTTCATGCGAGAACCACCCTTATTGCGAGAACCGCGAGAACCAATGTGAACACAACCTAAAATAGCTAAAAAAACCTAAAAAACCATAACCCCCCCCCCCCCCCCCAATAAAACCTAACCCCCCCCCCCCCAAGCTAAATGCTAAAAACTAAAACCCCCAAAAAACCTAAAAAAAACTTAACCCCCCCAAGCTAAAATGCTAAAAACTAAACCCCCAAAAAACCTAAAAAAATCTAAAAATTTTTTTTTAATATTTTTTATGCTCAAATCGCTACTTTTAATGGCAAAAAAAAAAATTTAAAACATTTTTTAAATTTTTTTTTTTATTTTTTGGCTTCGAAAAGTAGCGATTTTTATATAAAAAATATTAAAAAAAAATTTTTGTGTGATTTTTAGCTATTTTTAGGCATTTTTGGTTGTGTTCACATTGGTTCTCGCGGTTCTCGCAATAAGAGGTGGTTCTCACATGATCTTCTCCCTATATATATATATATATATATATATATATAGGGGAATGTTCATTGGGGAACACTAAAAAGTGGGGAACAGCGGGGAACCGACTCAAACGAACTCCGTTTGGACTCATTCTAGTGGCGTTGGAACCGGCTCGTCGAACCCTAACTAAGATCTCTTAACCCTAAACCCTAAATCCTAAACTCTAAACCCTAAAGCTAAAAAATAAGGCTAAAACCTAAGCTAAACCGTAAAATCTAAACTATAAACCCTACAAGCTAAACCCTAAAGGCTAAACCTAAACCTAAACCCTAAAGCTAAACCCTAAACCCTAAAACTAAACCATAAAGCTAAACCCTAAAAGGCAAACCCTAATATATTTAAGGTTTAGGGGTTATGATTTAGGGTTTAGGGTTAAAAGATCCTAGTTAGGGTTCGACGAGACGGTTCCAACGCCGCTGGAATGAGTCCAATCGGAGTTCGTTTGAGTCGGTTCCCCACTGTTCCCCACTTTTTTAGTGTTCCCCAATGAACCTCACACTATATATATATATATATATATATATATATATATATATATATATATATAGGAAAAATTACACTTTTCGTCCTTTATGTTTATATTGGATTTCAATGGATATCCTTTAACTTTAATAATTACAGTCACAATCCTTTATTTGTAAAATTCATTACACCATACGTCCTTTGACCCTAACCTAGTTAATTTTCATAGTTAAATCTAGTCATGTGGAGCTCACATGAGGGCAAATTTGTCTTTTATCTATTTATTTAAAATATATATCTATATATAAAAACAAAAAGTTCTATATTCTGTAACTCTGTTTTCTGTTTGAGTGCTTCTTCCCCAACCAGCACCCAACCAAAAACCCTAACTCTGTTTGAATGCTTCTTCCCCAACCTACCACCACACCACTACCCACCCTCACACCACCCCATCGCAACCACTACACACCACCACCACCATTACCGCCCCCCACCCCAATCATAACAGTTTCGATTCATATCACGAGGTCAACGCATCCTTCACTCTGAAGCTCACTATCACAGCATCTACTTCCAATCGCCGGTCAGAATTCCATTCCAGTTTTCGAATCTCTGTTTATTTAGTTTATTTCTCGAATTTGTATTACTATACGTATATTATATACATTCTATCATCATTTTAAACCACTCACGGTGATGTTTGTGTAGAGATGAAGTTGTCACCGAGGGAGGTGGAGAAATTGATGTTACACAATGCTGGATTCTTGGCTCAAAAGCGTCTTGCTCGTACAGATCTGTTGAATTGTGAAGCCGACACCAAGGATTACAAACTCTTCAATTGTATTCAGGTTCGTACAGATCTGTACAGATCTGTTGAATTGTGAAGCCGACACCAAGGATTACAAACTCTTCAATTATATTCAGGTTCGTACAGATCTGTTGAATTGTGTGATCAAATGGGTTCACTACCGGTTGAATTTACTTGTTTGGGCTTTGAGTAATAATAAGGTTATGTGGATGTGCAGAGAGGGCATCGGAATTCACTTTGGGTAATAATAAGGTTTTGTTGAATCTCCGACGAAGGACATAAGCAGGTGAGGGTGTTAGGTGGTGGCCGGAGTGGTGGTGGCAGTGGTGGTCGAATGGTGTCCGGAGTGGTTTATGAAGTTTAGGTTAGTTCATGGAAAAAGAGGGTGTTGACTTTAGAGAAGCAATATTGTTAGTTGACTTGTTTTTTTTTAATAAAACTATATTAAATATGAATTAAGTTAGTAAAATGACTAAATTACCCTTAATTGACCAGAGCTAACTGAAAATTTTAACTTGGTTAGTGCTAAAGGACCTAACGTGTAATGAGTTTTTCAAATAAAGGATTGTGACTGTAATTATTAAAGTTAAAGGCTATCCATTGCAATCTGATACAAACATAAAGGACGAAAAGTGTAATTTTTCCATATATATATATATATATATATTATACGCTCACGATGGGTGCACTTCCCCATATGTGTGTTTAGTGTTAGTAGAATGTCGTGTTTTATAAATTTAAAACTTGACTAAAGTGTTAAAAAGGGATTAAAATATAAATAAAAACATATCACACCTAACGCACATCACACATCAGTGACTAAGGTGTACGGGTGGTATTTATAGGCGAGTGAGAGAGTGTAAGGTGGTGCGCGATGTAGTGGTCAGATGGCCAGTCGTTCGGATGGCCATCCGATCGGATGGGTATCCGGACGGATGTACATTCGACCGGATGTCCATTCGGACAGCCGTGTTGTGCGAGTCAGTTTTCCAACTTTCGTTTCGTGTGTTAAGCGTTGCGTTGCATTTAAGCGAGTTGCGAGTAAGCGTTTGAGTGTGTGAGCGTTGGTTCGGTAACCACATATTTAAGCAATAATCACACAAATAATCACACATAACATATAACATAAATTTGCGTTTCGAGTCTGCGTTGAGTTTGCGTTGTGATGGCGTTTAGTATCAACAAGCGATAAAATGCGTTCAGATAGTAAGCGTTATAAATAGCGTTTAGACGCGATAACTGCGTTTTGAATAAGCCTTGTAATATGCGTTTAGAATTTGAAAACATGGTTTAAAATAGTTAACCCCTAGCGATAATCGAAATCTCGGGAGTACAAGTAATTAAGCAAGAAATGACAGATACAAGTAATGACTCGACTTTCCGGGTTGTTACAACAAGTTTGCTAGTAAAACTAAAGATGAAGATATGATGATCCAAGAACTCCTAGTGCTACCAAAGTGCTTCTAGTGTATCTTCAAGTCTTGTAAATGCTTTGAATCAACCATGCACCTCCATGTTTGCAAGTTTTCTTGTGTTTGAAGTTTCAAAAAGATGAAGATGATAGTGTTTGGTTTGGCTGATTTTTGGAGAGAGAGAGAGAGTAAGGAGATGAAGAGTTTGAGTGTTGTTGGAAAATGAAGGACGTGGAGTGTTTAGGGATTCTCTAGAAATTAGTTCTTACACTAATCATGATCATCAAGCTTCCAACACACAAGTTAGAGGTGAGTGGGCATGTGGGGGACCCACATATGCCGTGAATCATAGGGGGTATTTGCATTTTTTTTAAATCTTGTTACATATATAACTTTCTTGAACTTTGATAATTTATATAAAATTTTCTATGGAGTTTCAAGGTCCAACATTTTAAAGTAATCTGACACTAGGTAAAATTAATCCACCAAAATTATTAGTTCGTTGATCGGGTGAAAAATTTGGTTCAGGTCTTGTACCGGGTTAAATACTGACACTGTGTTTTATTTATATAAATCCATGACAAAAATTGTTTTTGCACATGTTTTATCATCCAAATTATTATTCCAACTTTTCGGACTAAAAAATTTATTATTTCTGGCACAGTTCCGGTACCGGCTTTGTTGTCAGGCAGTTTACTGAACTAACTGTGCAGCTTAACATAATAAGATTTAAGTGCGGACTTTGTGTCATTTTTAATACCCGTTATATTATTTATGACAAATTATATTTATTTTTGGGTTTTTGGACAGTTACTGTTTCGTTCTGCGGAATGCTGTACACTTCCGCAGGATCGCTGTATTTTTTTGCGAACTTGGACAATTTGGTTTTTAAATGGAATTTTCCACATAATAAAATTGGACGAAGTTTTTATGGAATGTTTATGCAGACATACCTTTATGTCTCGTTTTTATCGTGTCAGACTGTACCACGACTAGTACTGACAAATATTGTCTTTTCGCGTTTCTACCGTCAGTCTAGGATATAGTTTCTAATCGTAACGGATTTGTTATCATAATAAGCTATGATTTTTATAATTCCTATACTTTTAAGACTTAATCAAATAAAAATCAAGTCAAATATGCGAAAATAAATAATGTAATAGTTGTTCGGGTTGTATGGAATTACCGGAATTTTGTCGAATGTCACAACACTTATGCGAGAAGGCTTTCTTAGAAGGATACAAGACTGATTGAGCAGCTGGCAGAGCAAGAAATTCCAAACCGTAGCATCTGGCGAACGTTGACGAAAAAGAACACAACAAAAAAGATTATTCTGAAAGATGTACACAATGCTGTTCAGAAGATCAATGCCGGAAAGAGGGTCGGCGATTCTCCAATGCAGCAACTCGAAAACCTTCTTGTCGAAAACGATTTCACTTACTACATACGCGAAAATGAGAGCACCAACGCAGCGGAAGATATCTTCTTTGTCCACAAACGTTCATTCACTATGTGGTGTGCCTTCCCGCATGTGCTAATGATTGATGCCACCTACAAAACAAACTTGTACAATCTTCCGTTTGTGCAGGTCGTAGGTATGACGTCGACAAACCAATCATTTGCGGTTGCTCATGCGTTGATTTATGCAGAGAAGGCAGACAACTACATCTGGGTGTTGAAGAGGATTAAGTCTATGTTAGTGGACTGTATGGAGTCGCGTGTCATCATAACAGACAGGGACTTGGTGCTAATGAACACGTGTGAACAAGTTTTCCCAAATGCGAACAAGTATCTTTGTCAGTTCCATATTCAGCTAAATATCAATAAGAACAGCAAAGAGAAATTTACTGAGAAGGAGTGGAAAGAATTTCTTCGTTCGTTTTCGACATTATGTGAGTCTTCCACAGAGGAAATATACAGGTATAATTTGGCAAACATTGAAGCACAGCTGAAAGAAGTTGTTCGTGGACGCGAGTATTTATTACATAATTATTTAAATACTTTTTACATACATACACGCATAGCTGACAACTTATGGTTATATTTATAGAGGTTTTTTAGTATATGAAGAAATCCTGGTTGATCCGTACCATGAAAAGTTTGTAGCTGCATGGACTTACAAAAAACTTAACTTTCACCAAACTACAACCAACAGAGTTGAGGGCATGCATGCATTACTAAAAAGTCACCTTCCTAGTCATCGCAACACGCTGGTTAAACTTGTGGGGTTTGTTGATCATATGGTTGAGAAACAATATACGGAGATTAGTAGATGTTTTGAAACTAGCCTTAGAAAAGTAATGAACCACCACAAGGATCACCCCATACTTGCAGTTGCCATCTTTTTACTAGTTGTGGTTTGCCATGTGCTTATCGTCTAGAAACATTAGAATAAAATGGTATGTTTACCTATTGACTCTTGCCTTTTTTTATTATTTCACTACCTAATTGTCTACCATATGTTTTTTTTCCTAGGTGAGCAAATTCGAATCAATTCCATAGACGTGTTCTGGAAGAAGCTTGACTTCAAGCCGGCAAGGAGTATGATTGAAGATATCGATATAGACGCGGAATTTGAAAAACTGAAACAACAAATCAATCCAACAACACCTCCTCAAGTGAAAAAGAGCTACTTTGAAAAATTTAAAACTATCCTCAAGCCAGGAAAAAAATTCAAACCTCATGTTGTTCAAATGAACACCCTTGGTTATCCAACAAAGAAGATGAAAGAACAACGGATAACAGAACCTGGAAGAAAACGCTCTTATATACCGTCTACAGAAAGTTGGTTCGACGGCTCGGACGATCTGCCTCGTTACAGCTCGTACGTATCATCCGAAGACTTTGAAAGATTAAAAAACAACAACCGCCTAACGTTCACCCCAATTTCCCAATGATAACATTAGGCCATAAAACGGATATAGCTATCGGGGGCTATGGAGGTCAAATTCCAAAAGTGTTTCACCCATATATCTCGAAAATAAAGGATGTGAAACCAGATGGTCACTGTGGGTTTCGATCGGTGGCTGTGGGGTTAGGACAGAAACGATCAAAGTATTTGTCTATCCGGCGACAACTATTAACGGAGTTGCGTATGAAATAGGTTATTTGGAGGCGAGTCTTTGATCCTGAAAATGTAGAACATTATGATGAGTTGTTTAATAGGATACAATTTCAAGGAGTGGGTAGAGCATAGCCCAAAAATTGGATGCTGATGCCTGAGACGTAATTTCTTGTTGCTAAAAGATATGGTGTGATTGTTCACACTATCGACATTCGTGGCGACGACACAGTTTTCCCTCTGTTGGGCGGTCTGGATGAAGCTGAGGAACCTCATCAAGTGGTTGCGGTTGTGTTCGTCGAAGGTGGACATTTCATCCACGTAAAGCTTGAAGAATCCTATCCAATGCCTCCCCCAACCCTCTTTGGATTTCGAATAGATCAAAGAGTGCAGCTGGCTGGCATGACTTATACAATGAGCGAATCAACGCATATCGAAGAATAATGTACACACCCACGAACCGTAATGTTTTCCCAGATATTCAATATGTAGGTTAAGTATGTTTGTGATTGTTATTATTAAAAAATGCGCTTCTATAACCTTAATACGCCATAACAAACAATCAACGCACTAATATGACACGAACTGTACGACCAAGTGAAATCAAATAAGAATAACACAAGATCATGGAATACAGCAACACACGTGACCGAGCTTATATGGAACATTCCGTATAGACCATTGGTGTGTGTAAGGTGTAATACATTTTTATTGATATTTTAAGCCCATTTTACACATTAATCAAGTTTTAAATTTATAAAACACGATATTCTACTAACACTAAACATACACTTGGGCAAGTGCACCCATCATGAGCGTAGTATAGCGTTGGTAAGATACCAAGGTCGTCCAAAAGGTCGTCCAAGGACACAAGAGCTTTTAGTACCGGTTTATCCTCAACGTCTAATCAATCTAAATTTTTGAGAAAAGGTTTAAAACATGAAAATAAAAACTAAAAATGCAGAAATAAAATAAAAAATGTAGGATCGTATTGACGATCAAATGAGTCAATCTGAGCTAATATACGACAGTTTGAGTGGCGGAAACAAACAAACTGTTTTGAATCAGAAAGAAATGAGTAGAAGCAGATTGATTTTACTTTAAAACAGCTTTCTCATTCATATATTGACTTGACAAACCGGCAGAGTAACGTTACACTTCTGATGGGAACTGTTACAAATGAGAAGCTAAATCCACCTATTTATAGGCATACACCTTTCGCTTGAAACTACCATGTGATCATTCAAGCGAAAGCACATAAAACAAATATATAAATCCTATTTCATGCACTGACTTTTGTTTACGTATGACTTTGTAATAACATGATGTCATCTTGTGATGTCATATGGATGATGTCATCATCAAGAATGATGACATCATTCTGGTTCAGATCTGCAACGAAACTGAGACTCGATATAAGACGAAGTCAACAGACATATGCACCAACAGTCTCCCCCTTGGATGTTGACGGAGTCTTCTGTACGAGACGTTAGTATGTCAAAACTTCAGTTTTAATCAGTCTTCACACTCTCTCTTCAATCACTCTATTGCTAACAGACTCCCCCTTACTTTGTTTCGGGGTCGTAATCTGATATAGCACTCTCTATCTTCTCAGCATTAGCAGCTTTCACAGATTCAGGACCATCTCCTGGCTCTCCGTAGCAACAAGATCAGGAACCTGGCTTTTACGTCTACAGACTCCCCCTTTCGACAAGCTGGGATCGCTGTCTGGAATTCACTAGCTGCATACCTGCATATACTCTAACCAACAGTAAGATAAACTTTATGCTTACCACTTGAATTTAAAATGATTAAATTTGGTTTCAAATTAATGATCCATTTAGTCATTTCAAAAACATTTCTCGACTCAAATAAACTTTCCTAATCCAATATCATTCATCATGTTTAACACTTGGGATTTTGAAAATAAGCTCTTCAACATCAGTTGTCGAAAATCTTTTTGAATTTTTTCAAAAATTTATGCTAAAACACACTAAAATCTTTTTGGATTTTAGGAAATCAACTATATACAGACATATTTTTGTGAGTTTGCGTAAGAGGATCATATCAGTTTTTGAGACAAATCACTAGCACCGTTAAGCTTTAAACATTTTAAGTTCTAAACGATTCACATTGATTGACGAAATTGTTATCCACTTAAACTCAATCTAAAAACTTTCGACATGCTTACCGATATGTTAAGGTATATTAATTTGCACTAAATTCTTATGGACCCAACGATCTCAGCATATCCCCTCATCATGCAATACACTATCTCAAGTAATGCCTTTAAACTTTCATCAACTGTGATATGTGCGAAAACAACGTAGAATGTTTAAACATTAACAATCAGGTCGATACTTCCGTATACGCAGAGAAAGTCCAATGTTTAAACAAAATAAGAAATAAAAAACAAGTTGAAATTGTTTAGGCTTTAACCACCAGATCGATACTCCCGTATACGCAGAGGATGTCCAAAGCTTAAACGAAACACCAAAGAAAATAAAGCAGAACGTTTAGGCAATAACATCCAGGTCGATACTCACGTATACGCAGAGGATGTCCAATGCTTAAACAAAATAAAGAAATAAAACAAGTTTAAATCTTTGCAAAATGAAATGCACAATCACAGCGACTTTTTCAGTAAGTTATGAAAGTTCACAAACTGACCGGTTTTTATGCTCTTTAGCATTCAGCGATTACTGAGTTGGCACACAATCAAGAAGGACAAAACTAAGTACTATGCTTTCAACCGTGTTTCCCACTAGAACTAGGCTTTTTCATTTAAGTTTGTATCGTTATCGCAAATCTACTAGTCTAGCTGAGCCTATCGTCACATCTTTAGTGAGACCGTTTATCACATTTTGACATTTCATTTCTTTAGCATGCTGTGACAGTCCAACTGGTTTACTATCATTTCCTCTTTTTCACAACAAAACTCATTTTGAATTTTTCAATGTTTTTGGCATTTTCTAATTTTCTAATTTTTTTTTAAATTTTTCTCCCCCTAAAATCAAAATATGTTTCAATTTTGATTTTCTGGGAAAATTTGAAAACAATAAACTGTACAAAGTAAAGTGACAACTTGACGAGAATTGCTTCAATTCTCCATCCACTTGGCATAAACAATCAGAACTCCCCCTGACAACAAACTATTTTCCCATTATGATTTCAAAACACTTAAGTTTGTTTTAATCAAAATGGTTTTTCCAGAAAATTAGTTTTGTGTGTCGTTTCACAAACATGGGGTTTAATTCATCACACTGTTTTCAACCACTTATAGGTTTTTCCACAAAAACAATTTCCAACAATCATACCACTGGTAAGATAGTTAAATCAAGTACAACTTAATGTCCTTGATTAACCACTTGTAAGACGAAATATCACAGTTACCAACCTGTGAATTTCTCAAGAAAGATGCCGATTCCTACTCCCCAATTACTAACCTGGGAGTTCCGGCAAGTCAGGTTTTTCAGTTAAAGAGATTCACCCAAGCCTGACGGTCCTTGGGTGTTTTGAACATACCTTTTAGATTCATAAAATTCTTTAACTCCTCTTACCTTACCCTCAACCATTTTTCCAAAAATATTTTTTACTTTACTATTAAAAGCCTTTTCGACATCGAATTCTTTCTTTTCAGAATAGAATTGATTCGAACTTTTCACTTTACCAACTTTTTGTTTAAAATTTTCAGTTCGCAATGGTGGAAAGTTTGTGTCATCCATTGGCGGAACTGAATTTTCACTTTTGAGCTCAACTTGTGACTCCTCTGATTTTGACGAATCAGAATCATCGCCAGAACGTGGCTCCTTTGTTTCCAAAGAAACACATTCATCGCCAGGAACTTGTTCTTTCTTCACACACCATTCTGTCCTCAGATTTGTATCTGATGAATTCATTTTGCTTGATTTGTCATTCTTTGGAGAGCAAGACGATTTATCAGAACTCTTCTCTGTTTTACTTGTTGTATCCGAGGACAAAATCCTTTCGAGATACTCTCGTGCTTTCTTCCTTTTCTTTCTCAGTCTGTCTTTTTGCCCTTGTGAAAGTTTCACTTTCGGTTCTTTCACTTCTTGTTGTTTCTGTGCTCTGGGCTTTTCATCGACTTTGACTGATTTTTTCTTCCCTACTTTCTGAGATTCAGCCCTCGATCTTTCCATTGATCTCATTGGGCAATCTCTTGCAATATGTCCTTTGATTTGGCAGTTATAGCATCTCCTTGTCTCAAACCACTGATTCTGGCAGTTAACAGCAATGTGTCCTTGAACACCACAAGTGTAGCACACTCTGTTATCGTACCATTCACTACTATCACACCAAACGCTCAGATCATAGCATTGTCTGGCTTTGTGGTAATCATCACTCCTTCTGAAAGCTGGATTTATCTTTGAAGCATTGTGGTCAAACCTGCACCACATATTACCAACTTTTTGTGAGTTTTGATTTTCAAATTTTTGTGGTTTTTTATAACGATTGGATGACTGAACTGATGACCTTTTATTGTTGTTCTGAAACTTTTTCGAATTTTTAACATTTTGTTTTTGTTCTACATTCTTCTTAACAGGTTTTTGCTTTGAGCATTCACCTATTTCAGTCGAATGTAAAACAGTTTCTTTAAATTTTTCTTTTAATTCCAAAAATATTTTCTTTTTCTCTTTTTCATCATCAGCTTTATCATCACAATCTTCAATTATGACTTTGTCATAATTTGTGACATTGTCACTTATTGGAACAGAATTGATCGGTTTTGGACAGATATAATCTGGTACTGATGAATTCACAAAACCTTTCAATTTCTTTTCAAGCTCTTTGATTTTATTCCGAGCAATTTCAGCTTCATTTTCAAGCCGAATGATTTTTTGAAGATGATAATTTATTTCAATCTGTTTTTCAAGATTATTTTTTTAAAATAACAGATTTTTCATCTTCTAAAATCTTCATTTGACTTTGAAAATCTTTTTCAAATTTTAATTTTTCATTTTCAAAATCTTTTTTCTTTTCTTTCAAATTTTTGTTTTCCAATGTCAAACTGTTCAAATCAATTAACAGTTTGACATTTTCAGATTTCAATCTTTCAAAATTTTCTTGCAGTTCAAGAATCTGTTTATCATCAGATTTCTTCTCATCATTCAAATTCTTGATTTCCAATGTCAAACTCTCCAAATCTTTTAAGAGTTTGGCATTGTCTAATTCAGATTTTCTACAGTTTAAGCATTTCTCGGACATCATTTCAGCTTCAGCTTTCTTCTCAACCTTGATAGCTGAAATTTCTTTAACCTGCTCCTCTACCACTTGAACATTTTTCTCAGGTTCGAATTTTTCATCAATAGACTTCATTTTTCTAATCTTTTGGGATTCAAGTTCTTAAGCTTCGATCTTCTCGATAAACAAGCTCAAATTCAAGTCTAAATATATCTTCCTCAAAGCTAACAAATACGTTCCCCACATATCACCCGGTAAAACATTTGCCAACTTGTTAACCCACTCCTCATTAGTCTTGGTTATCTTCAATCTCCCCATCTCCAAAACTAGATGGCAATATCGGTCAATCAATTCTTTTGTAGACTCTCCCTTGATACCCGTAAAACCATCAAATTTCTTCTGTGCAATATCTGCTGGATTCTGAACACGATACGACTCACAATCCATGTTTTGTTATTGAAAGATTTTCAAAGACAGATTTTCAAACAATACGAAAAAAATTCACACATTCAAATATCAGTTCAATCACTTTATCAAACCACTGAATCAGATGAATATCCGATTGAGTGACAAAAAATCCGATGACAACAAATCAGGTGGGAATTCGCTCGTGCGAGTATCCGATGCTTGACAAATCACCTTGATGCACTTTTCACATGAAATCTGATTTATTCAATTAATGTTCACATAAACACTGACACAGAACACGTGAATTCAGTAACCTCTACCGGTTTTTCAAGCAGACACAGACACAGGTGTTTTTCAAGCGAAAGCACAGCAAAAATTCAAGCGAAACCTCAGAATATTCAAGCGAAAGCCTTAATATTCAAGCGAAACCTCAGAATATTCAAGCGAAAGCCTTAATATTCAAGTGAAAACCTGTGTTTCCAAGCGAAAGCCAGCTGTTCGTTCAAGCGAAAGCCAGTTTTTAGGTCATTTTTACACAATTTTCTTTGAATTTTAAGCTGATATACTCAAGGGTTTGTTAAAACTCAGTTTCACATACTCTGTCCAAAACTCAGTCCATTTTGTCCGTGGAACAGTCCAGAAATCAGATTTTGTGTAGAAAAAAGCTTTGATTCAGGTATATTGGCTCATAACTGGCTCTGATACGAATTGTAGGATCGTATTGACGATCAAATGAGTCAATCTGAGCTAATATACAACAGTTTGAGTGGCGGAAACAAACAAACTGTTTTGAATCAGAAAGAAATGAGTAGAAGCAGATTGATTTTACTTTAAAACAGCTTTCTCATTCATATATTGACTTGACAAACCGGCAGAGTAACGTTACACTTCTGATGGGAACTGTTACAAATGAGAAGCTAAATCCACCTATTTATAGGCATACACCTTTCGCTTGAAACTACCATGTGATCATTCAAGCGAAAGCACATAAAACAAATATATAAATCCTATTTCATGCACTGACTTTTGTTTACGTATGAATTTGTAATAACATGATGTCATCTTGTGATGTCATATGGATGATGTCATCATCAAGAATGATGACATCATTCTGGTTCAGATCTGCAACGAAAATGAGACTCGATATAAGACGAAGTCAACAGACATATGCACCAACAAAAAAAATAAAAACAAATAGACAAGATGAATCACTTGGATCCGACTCGCCTTTAATGTATCCTTTGATGATTTTCGCACTTTCGGACTTTTTAAGAGATTATCTTAGTTATAGTAGTAGGCCCCTCTTTTGGAGGTGACGTTACCCTCAACCCAGTGGTTTGAGTCAGCAAGGATACAATCTCAAATGGTCAGAATATTGAAAGATAATTAATTAAGTTATTAATGCGAAAAGTGGTAGGCCCCTCTTTTGAAGGTGACGTTGCCCTCGGCTAAGTGGTTTGAGTCAGTAGGGATACAATCCCAAGTAGCCGGTTTAATGTATTAATAGTAGTTTACATATGAGGGGATCAAGCCATTCACACCCCCGCCATCCAATACCAGCGGGTATTGAAAGAGGTCCTAGTAAGCTTGACCCGGGTCCTTGCAGGATCTATACACTGAATAAGGCAAGAACTTACTAAACCATTCCCGTAACCCCCGACCAGGTAGCCAACATATCTCTATATAGACCGTAGAGATATGAATGGTGTAAATCTTTTACTTTATATAGACAGCAAAATTGTCGCAACCCCCGATCCCTATCTCCCGGGAACGGGCGGCCGCGAGCCAGTTTCGGTGGTATCTGGTATTTATTCAATTTTGGCAGTGGAATTTACATCAGGATCGTAGTTAGGAAATATTATATCAGAGTAAAATACCACGCTTTTAATATATTAAACACATGAGAAAAATCCCAAGTTTCAAGTACACACATTTTCATAGGGATAAACCCTATTTTATTTAATAAAAACATCTATTTTGTTTAGGTAACTTTATTGCCACTTCTCCAAGCCTTCAGTGCTGTCCAGCTGGCTTCTATTTGGCTTTCACAGTTGTTACCTGAAACGCGTTTTAAAAACATTTTGTCAGTGGGAAATACTGGTGAGCGAATCCCAGTTTAATCAAGTTTAATAAAAGCCATTGTATAGTATTGAGGGCGGTCTCACAATTATATTTGTTTCCAAGTCATATCAATTACCACCCATGGTACTGTCAACCCGACTTGTGGAAATGTTACCCCTCGCAAGGCAGTAACAAATTTTGTATACAAAACCCCAACATACCGACGATAATTGTATCCTTACAAATACTCAATAACTGTTTAATATATAATTAATCGTGTGAGGTTTTGTGAAAACAATTTACAAAAAGGAGATTACTCACATTGCTGTCTTAGATTATCCTTTAGGGTTTCCTGGTGACAATCTATAATTTACACAAATGCACACGTGTTAGTATAATAACCCATTTTAACATTAGTAATACCCTCCCCGAGACGGCATTCCAACGACTACGTCGGGCAGAACCACGACAGCCGTTACGAGACCCTAGATCAATCGGGCAGCGTATCAAATACGTATCCAGGGGTTATGATACTTACAACGGAGCAGAACTTCGTTATTTAGGGGGTATTATACCCGAGAATTATATTAAATCTTCAGAATTTAGAGAAAGAAAACGTTCGTGAGCGAATTTCGACTGAAGGCCCGATGACCTCTTATATAGGGCTGAAATCTGGTTCTCTCGCGGCCCGCGTAAGGTAAGCTTAAGGCTTACGCGGCGCGCGTAGTAGGGGTCTACGGCGTAGCTGATCCGGGTCACAAGCATAGGTTTAACACGTTGATGACACGTGTCGGCTCAGGGTTTCGCCGCGTTGATGGGCTGTCGCGCCCCGGGTAGACCCTTATGTGGTCTTACGCGGCCCGTGAGTGATATAAAATTTTTGTTTTTATTTTATTTTTAATGTTATATTGTATTTTGAGCTCGGTTTTCACATACGGGGTGTATTTTAGGACATATAGGGGTATTTTAAAATATATTAGGGTGTCAGAAAAATTCAGGAGGGTTGATATATCCTCCCCACCTTGTTTTAGAGCTCGTCCTCGAGGTCTACTGGAACAGGTGTGGATATTTTCTTTGCATATCTGATTCAAGTTCCCATGTGTACTTTGGTCCTCTTTTGGAGTCCCACTTCACTTTGACCAGAACTAATCTCTTGTGCTTGAGGTTCTTGACTTTCCTATCTTCAATCTGTAGAGGCCTTTCTACAAACTTGAGTTGTTCATTTGCCTCTATATCCTTGAGAGGCACTACTAGTGATTCATCAGCTAAGCATTTCTTGAGATTAGACACATGAAATACATCTTGTATTCCTGCCATTTCCTCTGGCAGTTATAGCTGATAGGCTACAGGTCCTATTTTTCTAATAATCTCAAAAGGTCCAATATACCTGGGGCTGAGCTTTACCCTTTTGATGAATCTCACCACTCCTTTCCAAGGAGAGACTTTCAATAACACTTTGTCTCCTACCTGAAATTCCAACGGTTTTCGCCTGTTGTCAGCATAGCTTTTCTGTCGATCACATGCTGCTTTTAGCCGTTCCTTGACTTGGATGATCTTGTCGGTCGTCTCCTGCACTATCTCAGGTCTAGATAGTTTCTTTTCCCCAATTTCTGCCCAACAGACTGGGGTTCGGCACTTTCGTCCATAAAGTGCTTCGAATGGTGCAGCATTGATACTTGTGTGATAACTGTTATTATAAGAAAATTCTATTAACGGTAAATGATCATCCCAATTACCTCCGAAATCAATTACACAAGCTCTAAGCATGTCTTCCATCGTCTGAATTGTCCTTTTGCTTTGTTCGTCCGTTTGCGGATGATAAGCTGTGCTTAGATTCAACTTGGTTCCCATGGCTTTTTGGAAACTTGTCCAAAAATGATAGGTAAAATGGCTATCTCTGTCAGAAACAATTGATAAAGGAATTCCATGTAATGAAACTATTTCATTTACATACAATTTAGCTAACTGTTCCATACTGAAAGTTTCCTTCATCGGTAGGAAATGAGCTGACTTAGTTAGTCTGTCTACAATCACCCAGATTGTGTCATTACCTTTCTTTGTTTTAGGTAATTTAGTAACAAAATCCATTATTATCAATTCTCATTTCCACACTGGCATTTCTAACTGTTGTAACAATCCTGAGGGTTTCTGATGTTCAGCTTTAACTTGTGAGCAAGTTAAACATTTAGAAGCATAGGCTGCTATGTCCTTTTTCATTCATATCCACCAGAAATTCTTTCTTAAATCCTGATACATTTTATCATTTCCAGGATGCATCGTATACTTAGACTTATGGGCTTCTTCTAATATACGATGACGTAGGTTTCCTAATTTAGGTATCCACATTCTCTTCTTATGGAATCTCCAAATTCCATCTGTTCCTTGTTCTAATTCCTTGATCATTCCTTTTAATTTTACAGTATCCTCCTTGATTACTGATTTTTATGCTTTTCTAATCTGTTCATTTAAATCTACTTGTAGATTTAATTTAAGAGAACGTACCCTTTTTGGCTTTTCGTGATACTTTCGGCTTAAAGCATCCGCCACTACATTTGCTTTTCCTGCATGATACTGGATATCACAATCATAATCACTAAGCATCTCCATCCAGCGTCTTTGTCTCATATTCAACTCTTTTTGTCCAAAAACATACCTTAAACTCTTATGATCAGTGAAAATAGTAAACTTACTACCATAGAGGTAATGTCTCCAAATCTTAAGGGCAAAAATTATAGCTCCTAGTTCCAGATCATGGGTTGAATAATTCTCTTCATGATTCTTAAGTTGTCTAGAGGTGTAAGCTATAACCTTTTGACGTTGCATTAACACACATCCATAACCTAATTTAGAAGCGTCACAATAGACTACAAAGTCTTCAGTTCCGTCTGGTAACGCTAATATGGGTGCATGGGTTAATTTTTGCTTAAGAATTCTAAAGGCTTCTTCTTGCTTTGGTCCCCATTCAAACTTAATGGATTTACAGGTTAACTTAGTTAAGGGAATGGCTATTCTAGAAAAATCTCGAATAAATCTTCTATAATAACCTGCCAATCCTAAGAAACTTCTAACCTCGGTTGGTGACTCAGGGGTCTTCCACTTGGTAATTGCCTCGATTTTTTGTGGGACCCACATGAATTCCTTCATGATTAACTAAATGTCCAAGAAACTGTACTTGTTCTAAACAAAACTCACACTTTGAAAATTTTGCATAAAGCTTTTCCTTTCTTAGTAAACTTAGAAGTGCGTGCAAATGCTTTGCATGTTCCTCTTTACTCTTAGAGTAAATGAGAATATCATCTATAAAAACAATGATGAATTTATCCAAATATGGCTTACATATTCGGTTCATCATGTCTATAAATGCAGCTGGCGCATTGGTTAAACCAAATGGCATGACAGTAAATTCATAATGGCCATACCTCGTTCTGAAGGCGGTCTTAGGAATATCCTCTTCATGTACCTTTAATTGATGATATCCTGACCTTAAATCGATTTTAGAGAAAAATCGAGCTCCTTGCAATTGATCAAACAGATCATCGATTCTTGGTAATGGATACCGATTCTTAATAGTGACCTTGTTCAATTCGCGGTAGTCAATACACATACGCATTGATCCGTCCTTCTTTTTTACGAATAAAATCGGTGCTCCCTATGGCGATGAACTTGGCTGTATGAATCCTTTTTCCAACAATTCGTCTAACTGTTTCTTCAGTTCCTGCATTTCGGCGGGTGTCAATCGGTAAGGTGCTTTGGCAATTGGTGTTGTCCCGGGTAGCAGGTGAATTCTGAATTCAACTTCTCTATCCGGCGGTAGTCTTGGTAATTCTTCTGGAAATACATCTGAAAACTGAGATACTACTGGAATATCTTTTAGTTCTTTTCCTTTAGTGTTAGTGATTATAGAAATCAAATACACTATAGATCATTTTCTTATATAGCTTGCAGTTTTCATCACAGAGATGAATTTTGTGGACCTAGATGGTTTATCTCCTTTAATTGTGATCTTTTCACCCTTTGGTGAATTACTTGAATTGACTTTTGATCACATAAAATACTGGCTTTATTGGCTATTAACCAATCTATTCCTAAAACAATCCTGCCAGATTCATTGGGTAATTTGCAATAAATTTTTGGTTTAAAAATTCTATTCTTGCTCCCTGCAAGATTTCAGAAATCCTAATAGTTTCTCCGTTAGCGGTATCTACTAGATATTCTTGTGGAAGTTTAGTTAATGATTGATTAAGAAGTTTGCAAAATGAAGTATTAATAAAACTTTGGTTCGCACCAGAGTCAAATAATACTTTAGTAAAAATATCATTAACTAAAAACGTATCGGCTATCACGTCCGGAATCATCTTGGCTTCATCTGCCGTCAGAACAAATGCTCTAGCATTTTTAGTGTTCTTGTTGTTCGTAGCTGGAGCCAATTTTGGACAGTTTGGCTTGATGTGATCTTTTTCTCCACAATTAAAGCACAGTCCATTACTAGATTTTCTCATGCAGTCTTCTTCCTTGTGTCCTGGTAACTTACAGAAATTGCAGTGAGTGGAGCATTTTCCCGAATGCTTCTTCTTGCAAGCCTTACAGTAAGGTGCAGAGGTAGAACCTATATTCCTATGGTTAAAATTTCCAGAACGGAATTCTTGGGTAAGTCTCTGTGCTAGGTTCCTCCTTTGGTCTTCTTCTCGTGTACGCACTAATTCATTAGTCAAGGTGTTTGTTAATTCTACAGCTTCTTCTATGGTTTGAGGTCTAGTTGCCTTGACTACATGCCTAATCTCCCCCAATTAATCCCCAGATGTAACGGGAGATTAATACTGGTTCAGGTGAAGTAAGGGTTGACACTATTCTAGCATATTCAAAGAATAACTTAGTGTATCCCTTACTATCCACACCAGTCATCCTAAGGTTTAAGAACTTATTGGCTATCTGTTCCTTTTCATTGGGAGGGCAGAATTTCCTTTCTACCATATTTTTAAATTCCTCCCATTCCATATTATAAACCCTATCACTTCCTATAGACTGGAGGATAGTGTTCCACCATTCTAAGGCTGAATTCTTAAATAGATTGGAAGCAAACATTATCTTGTCCTCTTCCGCACATTTGCTTATTTTTAAGACTGCCTCAGTCTTTTCTATCCAGCGTAGAGCTGCAATGGGTTCTTCATTGCCCGAGAATTCTATTGGTTTACAGGACTAGAATTATTTGTAAGAACAACCATAAGGCATGGTTCTTCTTCTTTTGGGAATGGGCGCTTGAAGTACGGGTCCATTGTTCACGCTGTTTTCAGGTTCAGAGGGTCGCTTGCTATAATGTCTACTTTTATTATTAGCATCCTTAACCGTTTGAAGAATATATGGCATTGCATCTATTATTCCTTCTGCCACTATGTGTTGGATGGCACTGTTATCCACTTGGTTTCCATTATTGTTGTTTGGATTTTCGTTACCGGGGTTATTGTTACTCTGGTTATCGTTATTCAGATTTTCATGATTCACTTCGTCGGTCATCTGAATTTTAAACAGTTACCACGTATTAATATCACAAAATAATATTTAATATAGCCAATCACATGTCACGCATTTTGGTCAAAAGCGTCGATCATTGCGACTTTACTCTATTTTTATATAATATGCATCCACTACAAACCAATATTGGAAATTAAAATTACAGTACCGACTGAAATTTAAAATTACGCTACTAGTAGTAGGCATCCATAGTTTTTTTTATACACATACACACATATTTTATTATTATATTATTATTATTACTACCATATCCACCATCACATTCAAGGATATGGATTCATCCAGAAATCCATATTGCGCTCGTCGTACTTCCAGACGAGTCGCTCTCCCACCTATCTCATCCTTTCACTACTCTCTAAAATTTCCTCACCAAATGTCCTGAGTTCTTGTACATTTTCTGCACTCATTGGGGGTGCATGTTCTAGGACTGGGTTTGGAATCTGGGGTGCGGGTTCCTGGTATGGAGGTGTAGGTTCCTGGAATTGGTAAGGATTCTCTAAAATCTCCCTAATGTATACATCGTTATCGTAATAGGGATCTAAAGGGTCCAAACCTGGGTAGGCTCCTAGATTCGGCATGGGCATGTCTTCGTGTATCGGGTGACGTTGCACATAGTCCCTATTGTCGTCCCACCAGGGGTCGTAATTTGGGTCTAAGGGATTTGGTGCTGGTACCCTAGGTATTTCATCCGGGTTGAAATCATGCATTTCTACTTGATTTTCAGGGTTCTCTATTTCCATTGGTTGGTCGGGAAATGGTGGTTGTGGTTGTGGTTGGGGTGCTATCATTTGCTCCAGGTTAGAGTCAGCTGCAGTGGTTGCTAAGATATGGAAATTAGCTAAACTCCTATTAATCATGCCCGGGGCATGGGCATCGGTTTCTCTTTTGGCTGCTGCTAGTGCTCTCTGGTCTTGTAATTTTGTCATACGTTTCCTACGCTCATGTGCTCCCCTACTGAACCATCCTTTCTTTTTCTGAGGGAATGACTATTCAGACTAAACCTTAAACACGAATATTCCTTCTTCATTATCAACAGAGTACCCCAAGAGGGCAGACTGAGAAGATGCGCCTCCGCTTCTAGGCGAACCAGACAATTGACGGTACGCGTCAGATGGTCCTTGGTCGCTCATACTGTAAACTAACAAATAGTCAAATAACACACAACAATAAAATACAATTATGCACGTATTTCCGTAATTTATTTCCTAACAGATTGAATTTTGGTGTCAGCAGAACGCTTCTGTGGCTGAATCAGTGGCTTAGCTCTGATACCACCTTCTGTCACAACCCCCGATCCCTATCTCCCGGGAACGCGCGGCCGCGAGCCAGTTTCGGTGGTATCTGGTATTTATTCAATTTTGGCAGCGGAATTTACATTAGGACCGTAGTTAGGAAATATTTTATCAGAGTAAAATACCACGCTTTTAATATATTAAACACATGGGAAAAATCCCAAGTTTCAAGTACACACATTTTCATAGGGATAAACCATATTTTATTTAATAAAAACATCTATTTTGTTTAGGTAACTTTATTGCCATTTCTCCAAGCCTTCAGTGCTGTCCAGCTGGCTTCTATTTGGCTTTCACATTTTGTTACCTGAAACGCCTTTTAAAAACATTTTGTCAGTGGGAAATACTGGTGAGTGAATCCCAGTTTAATCAAGTTTAATAAAAACCATTGTACAGTATTGAGGGCGGTCTCGCAATTATATTTGTTTCCAAGTCATATCAATTACCACCCGCAGTACTGTCAACCCGACTTGTGGAAATGTTACCCCTCGCAAGGCAGTAACAAATTTTGTATACAAAACCCCAATATACCGACGATAATTGTATCCTTACAAATACTCAATAACTGTTTAATATATAATTAATCGTGTGAGGTTTTGTAAAAACAATTTACAAAAAAAGGAGATTACTCACATTGCTGTCTTAGATTATCCTTTAGGGTTTCCTGGTAACAATCTATAATTTACACAAATGCACACATGTTAGTATAATAACCCATTTTAACATTAGTAATACCCTCCCCGAGACGGCATTCCAACGACTACGTCGGGCAGAACCACGACAGCCGTTATGGAACCCTAGATCAATCGGGCAGCGTATCTAATACATATCCAGGGGTTATGATACTTACAACGGAGCAGAACTTCATTATTTAGGGGGTATTATTCCCGAGAATTATATTAAATCTTTAGAATTTAGAGAAAGAAAACATTCGTGAGCGAATTTCGACTGAAGGCCCGATGCCCTCTTATATAGGGCTGAAATCTGGTTCTCTCGCGGCCCACGTAAGGTAAGCTTAAGGCTTACGCGGCGCGCGTAGTAGGGGTCTACGGCGTAGCTGATCCGGGTCACAAGCATAGGTTCAACACGTTGATGACACGTGTCGGCTCAGGGTTTCGCCGCGTTGATGGGTTGTCGCGCCCCGCGCAGACCCTTATGTGGTCTTACGCGGCCCGCGAGTGATATAAAATTTTTGTTTTTATTTTATTTTTAATGCTATATTGTATTTTGAGCTCGGTTTTCACATACAGGGTGTATTTTAGGACATATAGGGGTATTTTAAAATATATAGGGTGTCGGAAAAATTCAGGAGGGTTCTTATAAAAGTAGTGCCAAGACACCACAGACAAATGATAAAGAAAATTCACCTTCAACATAAGAAACGAGTTATTAAAGTCTTTAATACAAAACCAAATAAAAAGTGCCGAAAGATTAAAAATCAAAAGTAATACATAAAAGACTTGTCTTCACCAAGTGATGTAAGAGGCTTAGCCAAACATGGCCTTTGATTGGCAAGAACTCTTACGATCAATCTTGGATCCCGAGACTACTACACACACTCTAAGGTGGATGATGGATGATTGTGGTGGATGTGGGTGTTGTAGTGGTGGTGGAGTGGTGGCAAAGTGGGAGAGTAGTGGTTTGCCAAGGAATGCCTTTGAAGTGAGCCAAGCACCCCTATTTATAGCCTGCACAGAGTCCTGGCCAAGGCCCCGTGTCCAGCCTTTTCTCTTCCTTCATTAAATGCATGTGTCAGCAGAGGGTTCCACACGGCCCGTGTTCAGCAGGCACGGCCCCGTGGGCAGAAGCGTATCTGTACTATCAAGATTTTGTAAGATTCTACAAATCATAGCGTTGACCACTCCCCGTGCTGAGCTGGGTACGCCCTCGTGGTGGGCGTAGAAGCTTCCACAGCTTTATCTTTTCTGCAGACACCTGACCACGCCCCCGTGTCCAGCGGGCACGGCCCCGTGGTCAGTCTTCTGTTTCTTTGTTTTTTGCTTTGGGGATGCTGCCGAGGGGTCGGGCATGTCACGTTTATTCCTTTTCTTTGTATTTATGTTGGTTTTGGCTGTATATTTGTTCCTTTTGCTCGTTTAAGCTCATTTGGTCCTGTAAATTCAAAATGAAGACAAAAACACATTTTTTCCAACATTAGTACTAAAAAAATGTTAGTTTTATGCCTCATTTGATGTAATTTATATGTTACATTTTACACACATCAACCATAAACTTCCTTAATTGACGTGCAATGGCAAAATACGTCACCTTATGACATGTATACGTGTGTTTTTCAATTAAAATGAAATTAAAAAAAATTAAACAAAAAACCAAAACGCCCCGCTATGACCAAAACGAGGCGGTTCGAGTTTAAATAACTTACATTTTTAACCCAAACCAGGCTCTTTGGGTTAAAATGAAAATTTTAAAACCTAAAGCGTCGCGCTTTGGGCAAAGCGGGACGTTTTGACCCCACATTTAACCCTAAAGCGGGGCAGCTTCAGTTCTAACTCAAACCAAAACACCAAACATACACAAAAGGTGCGATTTCCACACACTAAACGATTACGAGCTCGTTTGAAGACCATTTTCAACGATTCAACTACTCAAGTGTGCGATTTCTAGGCCCGGTTTAGTTACATTCCTTTATATATTAAGTTGTTTGTGTTTTGAATCGAATTTGGGGGAGGGGGTCCGACGGCTTGGTGGGCTTGTTTGAAGAACAGGGGCCGAAGCGCCTGGTTTAGGCCATAGCGGGGCGCTTCGGTCCTTTTATTATTTTTTTGTTATTAATTAGTCTTTAAAAATGTTTTTAAAATTGTTTATTAATTTGTTATTAATTTTTTTAAATAGTTTATTAAATTGTATTTAAGTTGTTTTTAAATTGTTTTTAAATTTGTTTATAAAAGTTGTTATTAAATTTGTATTTTTTAAAAACAAAGATATGGATTTCGACCTGGAAATGGATTTGGATGACGAGGAGGTACAGCAGGAGGAGCCCCAAGTTAATTTACTCGATGGTCACTTGTATCTGACTTTCCTGTTAGGGACAGATAGGCATACGAGGTGCGCGAGGCTGTGCGTCATGGAGATAGGGGCACATGTGGGGATTGATTGGGAGCTTTTAGAGACCGTGGGTGAGGCCGAGAGAGGGAGGGGGATAGTTGGATTGGAAACTCCGTTTGCGCGTTTATTCCAGATTGTGACAGAGGACTCGTATCGTGAGATTACGGTCGAGTTTTTATCGTCATTCATATACGCACCGCATCCGGATGATTATGTAGAGGACCCGGGCCATCCGGTGCACAAGATTACCTTCCGTTTGGCCAACCAGGAGTTTGGGATGAGTCTGCGGGACTTTGTCATCCATTCAGGTTTGTACACACACGCCGAGCTTGATACAGATACTTACACATAGGGGGTTAGAGCCTTAGACAGGCAAACCCTTATTAGTTTTTGGATGGCTATTGCGAGGGTTCCCTTTGGGAGATCCTCGCAAAAAGCCTCCGCAATCATAGACCCCTGTACATACCTTCACCTCATCATTGGGTCATCAATCGTGCCCCGGTTTCACAGCCGGGACAAGGTCAACACGAGTGACCTTTTCTTTTTGTACTGCATGTTGCGGCCCCACCCGTGTGCGCTCGCTACGTCCCTGGCGGAGTACTTTGCTTCCGCTGGGTTCCTGGGAACCTACATGTGGTTGAGTGGTTTTGATGTATGTATATAACCAAACAAATTCAATAGATAAGCCAATTGGTCCAACCAATTTACGATTTTATCACCAGTTTAAAATTACGTTCTTACCCCCAGTTAAAAATAAAATTACGATTTTGCCCCTAGCTCAAAATTACGAATTTGCTCTCAGCTTAAAATTATAAAATTATGAGTTTGCCCTCATTTAAAAAAAATACGATTTTGCCCCAGTTAAAATTTGTAGTCTAGCCATCGTTTTAGTTTTTCTTTTCCCTAGCTCAAAATTACGATTTTGCCCTCAGTTCAAAAATATGATTTTGCTCCCTTTTCAAAAATTACGACTTCGCCCTGAGTTTAAAATTACGCTTTTGCCCTCAGTTCAAAATAAAATTATGCTTTTGCCCGAGCTAAAAATTAAGATTTTGCCCTTAGTTCAAAACTATGATTTTGCCCAAATTCAAAATAAAATTATAGTTTTGCCCCCCAGCTTACAATTACGAATTTGCCCTCAGTTTACAATTATTAGTTTGTCATCATTTAAAAATTATGATTTTGCCCCCGGTTAAAATTTATAGTCTTGCTAAGTTTTTTTTTTTTTTTTTTTTGCAAAACTATAATAGCTTTTATTTTACTTGGTTGAATCAATTTAACTTTTGTGTCAAGCAGGTGTCTAGCACTCGCTCATTGATTGGTTCTGATAAAATACTGTTTTGTCCCCAGCTCTAAATTATAGGCTTGACATCGTTTTTGTTTTTTTAGCAATACTATGGTAGTGTTTTGGTCTTATTGGTTGCCTCGATGTTTTTTTTTTTTTTTTTTTTGAGATCGTGTTATAAGTAGTATATACAAGTAACTAAAATACATACGTACATGTTATGAAACTAAGAAATATTCGGCTTAGCGCCCCGCAACGCGGACGGGGCATCCGACTAGTTATATATATTGATGACGAGCGATGATGAATAGTAACGTTATTTTTATAATAATATATAGCATTTTATTATTTTTTTATTTTAATATTATCTTTTTTTTTTACTTAAAGTTAATATTACCATTCAATTTTCAATACTTGCCAAGTTACATCAAAACAGAAGGTAGTCGGGCAACAAGCTGCGCCGCCACCCATTTCTGAATTGCAAACCCTAATCTACCAAAGATAAAACCCCGTCCCCCTGAGGTTGAGCAATTGTTGTGGATGACCCGTTGGACCCTGGTCAGGAATTGGATAGCTTCTGGCGCTAGGGAGCCAAATGTGTCAAAGACAAAAGGGACAAAAACATGCTGGTTCTCTACACAAGCTTTAGCATGTTTATCAACTTTCTTCGATTCTGCCTTTCTTACTGCTTGTCCAGCTACAAACCCGTTTTCTCTTAAACCAGCCAGAGGGGAAACCCCCATGAGGTCCACACAAGCATGTTTCCCCTAGCCCAGCCAAAGACGAGCAGATCCGCTGGTCGTAAAGTAGATCTCCCTTCCATAGGGTCGGTAAGGAAATTGAATGGTAATATTAACTCTAAGTAAAAAAAAAATTAAGTTTCAAAAAAAAAATATTATCATAATGGTTTATTATTATACTTATTTTTAATAACATATTTTTATTTATTTTTTTAAACATATATTTCCTTTACCATTTTTTTAGTAATTCTTTTTTTTCTTTTTTAGAACATATATTAATTTATCGATTAATTTGATACTTCTTTAATAATCTACGTTTATAATTTTTTTCTAAAGACTTAAGTAATTAGTTGTGCTTGATTTTTTCCCTGACATTCTGTTATAAATTTTGTAAAAAACGAAGTTGTACTCAAAATAAAGTATTTATTTGGTATCATAAAACGGTACGATGATAAACTAAATCGTTGTAATGGTTTAGCTTTTTAAACAACATACTTTATTTTCAAATCACGTTCATTTTACATTATCATTTGCTTAGTTTCGCCGCAAAGCGCGACGTCAAAAAAACTAGTTCATGAGTAAAGTACAACCAGAAGGGAATTTTTTGCTTTCTTCAAACCATTTTTTATAAAACATAGAGTAAATTACAATTTGTTTACTTGTGGTTTGAGTCAATTTTCACTTTTCCTTTTTATTTCAAAAATTTTTTGTACTGCATCATGAAACTTGTATTTCCTTACAATTTGTCACCTCGTGATTTATTTTCCGTCACTTCTGTTATCCTATTGAAGATACTATACATTATATATAATTCATACAACACTACCGTCATTTGTATTTTCTTGCAATTTCTCTCGCTATTGAAGATACTATACATTATATATAATTCACACACATACAAACATTAGTCATTTCACACTCATCATGGACGGAAAGTTAATAGAAGTGATGAAAAATAAACCATAGGGTGTCAAATTGCAAGGAAATACAAGTTTCATGGCACAGTACAAAAAGTTTTTGAAATAAGGAAGCAAAGCGAAAAAATGACTTAAACCACATGGAGACAAATTGTAATTTACTCTAAACATATAAAAAACATCACTTCCGGATCCAACAAACTGACAACCATGTATTTTCATAAAATTACACTTTCACCCCTCATATGATCTTAATATCACTTCAGTCCTTTAACTTCCCCGTGTCAATCCGTTCACCACCAAATCTGGGCATGACACCTCACTGCAACTCTCTCTCCATGCTAGTAGAAGGGGTGGGCAGGGGCGGATCCAGCCCATATTTGTGTGTTCCCAGAAACCCAGTGCGTTTGGAAAAAAACGGAAAAAAATTAGTGAGAACTTTGTAGAATTTAGAAACAATTAGTGAGAACTAAAGAGAATTGACCAAAAGAAACCCATTTGAATAAAATCCTACATCCGTCACTGGGTGTGGAACCCGCTCTCCCCGCGGGTAGTACGAGATCAACGATCGCATTCAAACACAACCACACTCCGTTCTTTGGTAATCATTACCCGAAATGGTTTGCCGATTTGAAGTCCCGAGAGACCGATGACGGTATACCTCATCAGGTACCTATACCAGGGTACCCGGGTACACCCTGCCCACCCTAATGTCGTATCACGCCTTTCATTTCCACATCCCTTATTATGTAGCATTGTTATATAATAATAATCTACTATATATACGTGTGTGAATTATATATAATGTATAGTATCCTTTGGCTAAATTTATAGGAATACACACCAATCAACTTTTCATAGGTTTGTGGCAAATAACAAGATGGCCCAATCAGAATTTGGCAAGTGTGGAGTGACCAAGCATATTGGCTTTCCCTTTATATTAATCTATAACTTGGTGGGGCTCAAAAGGGTTGATAATGTGTTTAACATAGTAGATCATCCAACATGATATATGTAAACAATTATAAAGGAAAAGAAATGATAATCCAAGGGGGTGCAAAGTATTATATATAATTCGGTGTTGGTTATAAGTTAATGGACATGGCGGTGAATAGGACAAAATCTACCAATAGTGGTGCAATCACACTTTGCGAGTCATGACCAAACAGGTCAAACTAGGGACCGAATGTGTCGTCGATTTGGTTACCAGCTATCAAATCAAGTACAAATAAATTACACAGTTTTTAGAATAAGCGGTATGGGGGCCGGCTTAGGCCCGTCGAGGCCCGGCGCCGGTCCCCCACACCGCCCCCCTCATCCCGTCCCGGCGTATCCGGCTGCCCACAGACGAAGTCGACGGGCCTTGATATCTCTCTCTCTCTTCTTTCTCTCTCCTCTCTCTCTTTCTCTCTCTAAATAATCAAATAAATTATTTTTTTTAATTGTTTTTATAAATTATGTGGGCCCCATCCTCCACCCCTCTCAAAATGCAATGAGGCACATCCTTCATGGGATGGTGATGTGGCGCCTACGTGGCGGCCCATTCTCATGGGGATGGGGCTCTCCATACCCTCTAGTCTTAGTGAACCGCTCAGACTCAGCGGTCAATGTAGAAACTTAGTTCACATTTTATAAAATATAATTACAAAATATATAATAACGAGACTCTTATTATTCATAGGAAATATCATAGTACAATACCGGTTGCAGTAACTAAATAAAAGGAATATAAAATATAATTATATATACTAATCTTGATTCAAGCTGCATCTCTGGTGGGTCCTTCACGTGCACTTGATAGCATCTTAGACTCGAGTATTCATCATCTTGAGTCTTGAAAAATACTCCTTGATTGCAACAAAGAACACACTAAAACGTTGACAATTTTGGTTGAGGCACGTGTTCAACACGTCTTAAAACAGATTTCACGCCTCTACCAAAGACGACGTGTCTGTCTCCCAGGGTACAACAGCCGAAGCAGTTTGTACTGCCGGAGATGGAACCTCCACAACTGAGTTTTTCATACGATAGGTAGGTGTTACCCTTTGAACCTTCGCTCATGAAATGCACTTAGCCCACTAGCTCTGAGTAGATCTCAATGTCTTTGAACTCGCCTTCCGTTTGTGTAGACGACAATACACTTCACACAACACTCTCCTTAGTCGGGTCATCTCCTCATAGTAGTGTCCAATAATGGTCGTTGAATACTTTCCTGGTTCTGCGAGAGCTCTAGGAATTGTGTCCTCAATTCCATTCAAAGCGACCCCACTTCTCTCTAACATAGGTGATTCTCCTTAGATCATTAAAAGCATTGTGGTTATCCTGATTTATCCAAATCATTTACCACATATTATGCTTAGCCTCACTCTTTGTCACTGAATATCATAGGAATAGACTAGGACGTATTTAAACACCCTTTTTATACTTTGGGGGTATGTATAACCATATATACTAGCTTATGCATGTCATTTATGCCCCTACAGTGACCACCCTTAGGCATATGAGTTAGTTGTCCTATTGAACTTAGATCTTGGGATCTCCAGTCAACTAAGTTCGGTTTCCTTCACACACCCTTTTTCCATGGGCTTCAGTCTCATTCCACAACTTGATCTCTAATAAAACCTCAGGTTGTTGGATCCATAACATTAACAAATAACTTTGCGTATTTGAGACTAGTTGTCATGATGTGTTCTTAACTCGCAAGTTAATTTTGCCTATTGTCAACTTCTAAGACTATAACCTCAGTGGCCATCTAAATCTGGTTATAATATATGTCTTTGTAAGATACGCGTATCATTTAAGGCAAACACATCTCCATTATACACTACGACCTTTGTGTCCTCCACTTAGTCGTCTGTTTGCAATGTTAGATTGGATTACAAATCCTTATTACCAAACTTTTATGATACAAATGCAAGACACCCCTACATTTAAGCGTTATAGGATATCATCCAGATGGGGTAATGAAAACCGTTTCTACATACCATTATAAGGTTGTTTCTAAATGGATCCTCCCCCGTATTTCTTGCCATTTGATCAACATTTCCGTAACTTCACTTATGACGGCATACACATATTATTGAACAAGATCAACCTCATTGTATCAGTGAATTCAACTCATCTTGCATTAGCTTACATAAGCTTCTGAATTGACCAAAGCAACACATGCCATTGTCATAAGTTTATAACCAACTTAGAATAATTCTAATTTAACATCTAGAATAAACCTAGAGAATGAGTTCTCCTCATTAGATTTTCGAACAAACTCTTCAAAAGTTACATGTCTTTTCCTTATAATAAATGAAATTCTCCCTCAACTTTGTCTGTACATAAATTCTTTTTGTGTTCATACACTTTTGAATGTTTAGAGTTAATTAGTCTCCATCAAGACCCATAATTAATCAAGCAGTAGTCTAGCATGCTTTAGACTACAATACTTTAGCATGTGAACTAAAGATGAATCATTCCGATTCTTCACAACCTTAAGGATATCATAATATCACTTTGCAACATTCATCCCTTGTTAAGACAAAATAATGAGACTTATTCATAATCCTAAAACATCAATATTTAGGAAGGTCTCACAAATTATTGTATATAGCACATAGCTAATTTTTATCATTCAATTAAGGAACATAACTTGTTTACCTTTGATCTCCAACGCTTTACCATTGACTCATAAGGACTTAAACATAAGTCTTAATCCAAGTCACTTGGCGAACACATTCATCACCGACAAGATGAATGCTCCTAGTCTACAATCACTATTATGTGTGAGATAGAGTCAACTAGATCGACACTCAACAACATGGCATTCATAATTTTGCCAATAGTGATTTGTACACATCTATTGTTATTCATTAGGAGATATGTATATGTAGGATGCTCTCCTAAACGAATATAAAATCTCCATATAGTTCTAACAATAATCAAGTGGTAGATGTATCTACGTATAGCTCACTCGGAACAAATCTCGCAAGATTTATCAAAGGTATACAGTAACATATAGTACCTTTTCTTTCATACGTTAGAATTCACACTTGTGAATTTTCCAATCACTTCTAACGAAGTATGTCGACATGGATCTCGTTTGTGTATTTCATCTCAATACACTGAGTGCGTTTTTTCATTATTCTCTCATAATGTGGTTATACATTTGATGTTTCGTCTTTTACTTTTAGTCAATGCAACAACTCTCAATTTGTTGATGTCCAATTATGTTCATGTACTATCCGTTTAAAACCATATTCTTTTAAACAATGTATACTTGACGTTATAATTACTTTAAAAAAAATAATTTATACGTCACAAACATTAGTGATTTATTTCCTTGTAAAAACTTGCATGTGTTACCCGAATATATTGAACACAAAACAATAAGAGTTAATTACACAAATGGGTCCTGTGGTTTATACATATTTTCGCCTTTAGGTACTAACTTTTTTTTATAACAGGTTTAGGTTCCATGGTTTCAATTTTGTAACACCTTTGGGTACTAACACCAAAATTAGTTAATTAATGACTAAAATACCCTTGCATTTTTTTAAGTTTATCAATGTAACACATTTGGGTACTAACACCTAATTTTATTTAAGTTTAAATCAATTTTACAAAATCTATTTATTTTTTTCATCTTTTTATTATATCCCTTAATTAACATAAAATCTATTTATTATTTTTATTTTCAAATTTTTATTAAATTTCTTATTTAACATAAAATCTACTTGTTACACCAGTATTTTTTTAAATAGATTTTTAAATAAAATCTACTAGCTATATAGTTTTATATAAATTAAATTTTTTACTCGTTTTAAATAATATAAACCTTACTCGTTTTGAATTTTGGATTGAAATGATTGATAATAATAAATATTTTCCATGTAAAAAAAATTTAAGCCTTTTTTAACTCGTTTTTTTGTTCATTTACATTTTACTATTTTACAAAGATATTTAATTTACATAAAACTATATAGCTAGGTATTTTAGATAAAACTATATAGCTAGGTATTTTAGATAAAACTAAAAAAAAATTTAAGACTTTTTTTAACTCGTTTTTTTGTAAAAAAAATATTTAATTTACATAAAACTATATAGCTAGTAGATTTTACTGGTGCAAATAGTAGATTTTATGTAAATTAAATATTTTTCTAAAATAGTAAAATGTAAATGAATAAAAAAACGAGTTAAAAATGGCTTAATTTTTTTACATGAAAGATATTTTTTATTATTATTATTATTATTATTATTATTATTATTATTATCAATCATATATATCCAAAATTGAAAACGAGTAAGGTTTACATTATTTAAAACGAGTAAGAAATTTAATTTACATAAAACTATATGGCTAGTAGATTTTATTTAAAAAAATCTATTTAAAAAAATACTGATGTAACAAGTAGATTTTATGTTAAATAAGAAATTTAATAAAAATATGAAAATAAAAAAATAAATAGACTTTATGTTAATTAAGAGATATAATAAAAAGATTAAAATAAAAAAATAAATAGATTTTGTAAAATTGATTTAAACTTAAATAAAATTAGGTGTTAGTACCCAAATGTGTTACATTGATAAACTTAAAAAAATGCAAGGGTATTTTAGTCATTAATTAACTAATTTTGGTGTTAGTACCTAAAGGTGTTACAAAATTGAAACCATAGAACCTAAACCTGTTAAAAAAAAGTTAGTACCCAAAGGCGAAATTAGGTATAAACCACAGGACCCATTTGTGTAATTAACTCAAACAATAAAATACATTGGAAACTGAATCATAAGTGCCAAACACTTTTGAAATATAAACGGAAGCACAGACGATATGTAAACATCAAATATCAAAGTGTTTTTATCTTCAACACTTTATAATCTGACCAAAATTTTCTCAACGATATCGTCCCATGACATGTCTAGAGGTACTCCCTCGGTAAGACTCCATGCAATTGTAAGCACAAGTTCTCCATTTCATCTTAAAACTTTAAACTTGGACAATTCTGCTCAAAACAACACCAAGCTGTTACAAAGGCTACATTTAAGTAGTAAACTTGAACAACTAAATTTGTTCACAACAACACCAAGTTGTTTTCCACCAAATAGTATCCACGATATTGTTACTTTGTTCAACAAATGCTACTTCTAGCAAGAGTAGCAAACCATTTGAATTCTGAAAACTATGCAAAACTTTGTTTTAAAATATTTCCTTAGTTTTACAATGTACAATATTAATAATATCAATTAAAGTTTATCAAAACCCAAAATATCAAACGGTTTTATATTGTTTAGTCTTACTACGCATGTACTAAACGTTTTCTAACACGCATGTTGAAAAAAAAAACATAACGAGCACTTTATAGAATCGAACGATTACATAAAACGTTTTCTATCTCATCAAGTTAGGCACATAACCTACTTTTAATACAAGAGACATGTGGTGGAGAAGAGTCTCACTTAATTAGAGATTTTATTAGAGACATAAACTCTAATACAAACTAATAAATTGACATAAAACTCTACTCAAGAGTTTATCTTCCATATGAAGAGTCTAGTAAATAATTTTTAATTTCATTAAATTCATATAAATAACAACACCATCACTTTATGGTGATTTAATTCTTGAAGCCAATCAAACAATTAACTTCAACTTCAATGTATGACCTTTTATTTATAAACCATACAAAGCATAATATAAGTGTTTATATTCATTAAATCAACGCTACAACAAATTACTTATATAAAATGTTTACATAAAACATTTCAAAGCATTTCTATTTTAACCATTTTTAACAATCATGTTAAAATGAAAGAATTTTTTATGCTCACATTAGAAATATTAACATTTCCATAAAATGTTAATTCGACTTGCTATAAACACATATATGGTTCAAATAAATAAGTCATTTCAATACACAATAAACAATTAAAAAAATTGATTCCATTAATTCGACTTGCTATAAACACATATATGGTTCAAATAAATAAGTCATCTCAATACACAATAAACAATTAAAAAATTGTTTCCAAACTAACGCTTTCCATGAACGTTTCTAACACACATGCTAGAAGACAAATGATTACAAAAATCATTATAGGTCTTATAAACTTTTTTTTAACACTCATTCTTTAAATCATATTATATATATAATATGATCATTTCTAACAAGCATGTTAGAACATGAAACGTTTACAAAAACGTATTGTTTATAAAAATAAAGTTGGTCTAACGCACAAGCTGGAGAATTTAACGTTTACAAAAAACGTATGGTTTACACTAATAAACCCGATCTAACACAAATGTTAGAAAAATTAACGATTCCAAAATCGTTTCAAAAACCAAACGGTTGAACCAAAACTATTCGTTTTGTACCACAGTATAGGATTTAAGATGGTATCTCAATCTCAATAAATCCAAATACAACAAGTTGTACTACATACATATTTCCAAAAAAAAAAACATTTATAAGATCATAATGTCTAAAAAAAATATATATTTTTTTTTATTATAAATCCTTTCGTTAGCCCAAAAAATATATATATATATATTTTTATAAGATCATAATGTCTAAAAAAATTATAAATCCTTTCGTGAGACCAAAAAATTATAAATCCTTTCGTGAGCCCAAAAAATATATAAGATCATAATGTCTAAAATATATATATATATATATATATATATATATATTTTATCATAATGTCTCTCTCTCTCTCTCTCTCTATATATATATATATATATATATATATTTATTATAAGTTATAAGGTTTTAAGATTGTAGCAACAATCTTACAAAATCTGTTTTAAGTTTGTAGGAACTCGGTTTACCTTTTATAAAATATAATTACAAAATATATAATAACGAGACTCTCATTATTCATAGGAAATATCATAGTACAATACTGGTTGCAGTAACTAAATAAAAGGAATATAAAATATATTTATATATACCAATCTTGATTCAAGCCGCATCTCTGGTGGGTCATTCACGCGCACTTGATAGCATCTTATTCATCATCTTGAGTCTTGAAAAATTACTCCTTGACTGCGATAAAGAACACACTAAAACGTTGACAATTTTGGTTGAGGCACGTGTTCAACACGCTTCTCTTAAAACAGATTTCACGCCTCTACCAAAGACGACGCGTCTGTCTCCCAGGGTAAAACAGCCAAAGTAGTTTGTACTGCCGGAGATGGCCATGCGCCTAAGGTTACACCGGATAAAATTATAGTGTTAGAACTTGTGGAAAATTATGGAAAATTATGATACGAAGGCGATGAAATCGTATAAAGAAAACATATCTCTCTAAGTACCCAACACATGAGTCTTCAAGTATTTCATCTTTTCTAAGAAATCGTCATGTATTTATGAATTTTCCTTATATCATATCTCTTGTATTTCTCTAGTATACTTTTCATATGAGGCACATAGTATCCTAAATATCCAAGAGTCTTTTCAAAGAGTTAAGAGTCTCAATAATTATATACTAAAACTCTAATAAAACCCATCAAATGTCATCAAGAATTTCACCATATAAAGAGTTAACAGTCTCAATAATTATAGACTTAAACTCTAATAAAACCCATCAAATGTAATCATTAAACCTCTACATAAGAGTTTCGCTATATGAAGAGTTTAATTAGTAATTATAATTTCACTTAATTATAAATTAACTAAATATCCATTCACTAATTTTCCAGCCGTCAATACTTGTGGAACCCAACTAATATTGTCTTCTCCCTTTACTGGTTGACCGGTTTATAAGTCCGGGTCTTCTAATTAAAATACATAGTTTTGATTTTCAAAACATTGTATATAACATATAACATACATACATACATACATGATCTCTTGTGAGTATTTAATTGTATAGTCTTTATAGGTTGATTAGTAAAGTAGGAATTTTCATAGCACTTGGTAGCATAGAGCACCATTTGCCTTTCCTCTATGATATCATATTCCCTCTGTTCATTATTGGTACACCATTGTGACTTTATGGTACACGGCACAGATTATGCAATATGTCATTGTCTTTAAAAGATGAAATAAAAATGTATTTTTTATAGAAGCAAAAATATTCTTTTGTACAATAACCACATGCTATCGGTCCTCATTTCATGCATTTGCCTTTTTAAAATACCAAATAAAAAATAGCTTACTTGAGTTAGAGTTACGTGTTAAGTTATAGTCCATTACAACAATGGGATAAATTCCTAGAATGGATTAATGGAACAATTGAGGCATTACTTTAATCACCACTATCAAAACATAATCCCACCACTAATAGGTTTTTATTGGAATATTAAACGGATTTTAATATTTCTAAAACATCTTACCCAATGACCAAAATAGCAAAATATTTTTTTCTTCTCATGTAGTATTTTTGCTTGTTTTGTATCAATCTTTTTCTTTATCGTAATATGTTGTATTGTGGTATATTCACAAATGATTATATAAATATCTACACCATGTCTCCCCACTTTGTGGCCTAGTGGTAGGAGGTTTGGATTTTCCAATAGAAACTAAAGTTCAATTCCCACTTGTGTTATATTATGGTGGATACAGGCAATAAATGATTCGGACTAGGCCTTGTGTGAGATTGCAATTCAATTCTTAAGTCCAACCGGGTTTTCGTCCCACCGTGTGTCACGCCAGAGAGTTTTGCTCTTGTGGTGGCACAACGACTGTCAAGTAGTAGTCGGCGGTATGGTTTCCTGGGGGAACGCCAAAAAAATCAAACTTTGAAGCCGGTGTAGACCCGGTTAAGACAACATAGTCTGGTCAGAGTAGTTAATACGTAGCTCTCCGATTTAAAGAGTGTGATAACCTTATATATATATCTACACCATATTAAAACATATAAGTTCAATTTCAAAACAATCTATCAATGTATTTGTAATAAAAAAAATGACCTATCAATGTATTTGTAATAAAATAGGGAGTAAACTTCCGTTTTGCTCCCTATGGTTTGGTCACTTTAATGATTTTGCCCCAATCCTTTAAAAATAGCCAGTTTACTCCCTGATCTATGAAGCCTTTCATGATTTCACTCTCCGCCTCTAACTCCATCCAAATTATTTATTAACTGAAAGGGTATTTTGGTAATTTCAAATATAAAACTGAGGGTATTTTAGTAAAACTATAAATAAAAGATTATATTATATATAATAATAAAAAATAACAGATCCATCATCTCTCCCTCTGCACTCTCTCTTCTGCATCCCCCAAGACCCTCATCTATATATACAACTTGTATATCTACACCCTAAACATTTTCCCTCATAACAAATTAACAACACCCCCAAATTATACGAACAAAAAGGTTTTGACATCAAGAAAGAATCTCAACTTTGCGATTATCTTTAACAACACCCCCCCCCCCCCCCAAATTATCTATTAAACCGCTGTCACCACCGGGTTTGAGAAGAAAGGGCTGACATCAAGGCAAGAAAAAGGTGTTGAGGCTGGGAACGATGGTGAGGAACTACCGGAGGTCAGTCGCGGGTAAAGTGTGGCCAGAGGTGGCGACTGGTTCGAGCTCTCTTTTTCTCTCTCTCTCTCTCTTTCTCTCGCATCCCTCTCTCATTTATCTTTGTGATGGTGGCCAGATCTATGGAGTTTGCGGTGGTGGAAAACCCAGATATGTGGACGATGGTGGAAGGTGGTAGTTGTGGTGGTGGCCGTGGGTGGTGATTGTGGTGGTGGTGGTTAGTTCGGATGACGGCGGTGGTGGTGAGGTCCGACGGCGATTGTGATAAACCTTTAGCAAAAAAAAAAATGGAGGATGGTTGTTGAGGACTGGTGGTGATGGCAGTGGCGGGCTGATGGTAATGGTGATGGCGGTTTGGTGGTAATGGCAGGTAGTGGTGGTAGTCGATTAGCAGCAAAGGGATGGGAGAGGTTGCAGGTGATGAATGGTGATGTACTGGTGGTTTGATTTTCTTTTTTGAATGAAGAATGATGGTTTGATGATACATAACAGACAAAAATAGATTTATCAATAAACAAATTGATTTTAGGAATTAATAACAAACAAATAAATACTTACATTTATAAAATTACTGAAATGCCCTTTTACTTAACGAATACTTTGGATGGAGTTAGAGGCGGGGAGTGAAATCATGAAAGGCTTCATAGATGAAGGAGTAAACTGGCTATAAAGGTTTAGGGCAAAACCGTTAAAGTGACCAAACCACAGGGAGCAAAACGGAAGTTTACTCTAAAATAGGAATAACACCCGCGCGCGTTGCGGGGCGGGTACTTCATAAACATCAAATTGATTAGTCCAAACGTTATGCAATGCGCTAACCATATAAAAACATGTGTCCGACGTACCCAGCCGAAAAAAAAACGTTGAACTCCACACGTACGTTGTAGCGTGTTAACTCGCAAAATTTAAAAGGAAGCGTAAAAGAAATCCTTGCGAAAGATGAAAAGTATGGTGACCAAAGTTAAAAATAAAAATATGGTGTGGTTAAATCGCCAAAAATATTACGTCAAAAAAAAAAAAAAACCAAATGGGTTAAAATAGAAAAGATGAAAACCTTTTGGGTTTGAATTGAAAAATCATTTTTTTTTTTTTGTAAAACTCCATATGCAAGTATTACAACACTATATAGCCTTACAATGTTACTAAATTATAGTATGGGCGTGTTAACTCGTAAAATTAAAAGGAAACGTAAAAAGAAATCCTTGCGAAAGATGAAAGGTATGGTGACCAAAGTTGAAAATAAAAAATTATTGTTGTTAAATTGCCAAAAATAAAAAGCTTTAGGTAAAAAAAACCAAATGGGTTAAAATAGAAAAGATGAAAACCTTTTGGGTTTGAAGTGAAAAATCAATTTAATTTTTTTGAAAACTCCCTATGCATGTATTACAACACTATATAGCCTTACAATGTTACTAAATTAATAATTTTATAATATAATATAAATTTATAATTATCTTCATAGCAGGCCAACCATACAAAGCTTTTACTAATTTATAACAATCTTCATAGCAGGCCAACCATACAAAGCTTTTACTAATGTTATATGACTTTACTAGTAATAATGTTATATGACGATTGATTTAACTTTTAAAGATATTTCTCCAACAAATTTATTAAATTTGTTGAAAAAACTGTATCCTTCAGTCAACCAACAAATTTATTAAATTTGAGCTTGGACCTAAATTGAAGCTCATTTAGTAAGCGAGCTTGAGTTCGAGCTTAATATATGCGGCTTGACTAGACTCAAAATCTTGAGTGAACCTGCTATTTTTAAAGGACAAGCAAATTAAATTAGAACAAAGACCATGCTAAACCTAGAATTTTCCCCATAGCTGAGTTCTACTCCTCAACCATGAAAAGAAAAAAGTTAAAGAATATACGTATCGACGCATGTAGGTACATCGTAAACTACATATATTTATCTACACATGTGTACATTCTTTTTTGGGTAAAGGGTTACCCCGATGATTTTATAACATAACCAAAACATTACAAGTAGGAAGGCTGACTATGCCCCTAATTCTCTTCGTGACATACCACAAAAGAGTAGACAAGAAACGACAACCAAAACAGTAAAACTAGTACAAAAAGAAACAATATGCTAATGCCTTCATTGTTCTTCAAAGTACTCTACCCCATCAATCTTCCACTCATCCAAGAATCGCCTTACATTATCAGCTACTTTACACATGTGTACATTCGCATGCTACATATATGTATATCGTCAATCTGCATATATATTTTTTTGTTTTTTTATATTTTTACAATAATAACCTTTTAATAAATAATTGACAAAAAATTTCATATATATTACTTGGTTGATAATGATTCTCTCAAGTTCTCAAATAACAAGTGGTTCTCTTAGGATCCTCACCCATGATTATGATAACATAACTATATACATATATTAGATTTTTTTTTGTCAATAAATAAAATATATATTGAATTATAATTAGAAGCTAATTACATATGTAAATAAATTAAATAATTAATAAGTGACATACAAGTCAAGCTCAAGCTTGAAATTGCACTTACAAGCTAAGCTAGAGATTTAGAGGAAAGCTCAAGAAAAGACAAGTTTGAGTTTGGGACTCTTTAACTTAAAAGAGCCAAGCTCGAGCTTAGGCGGCATGCCAGGATCAATGCGACGAGTTCAATGTTTGAATATCTCGTAAGTTGTGTCTAAACCCTTCGGGTTTTTGGCTATCCTTGTATATCCGTCATGAGTGCCTCAGCGAGTAATGTTAAAAATGTATCAAAGAAGTATTAGTTATTAACTCAATCAAGATCCAGTTACACATTTTATTTAAAATATACAGATTGTAATAACAAGCACTATGTTACAGCAAACTATTTACAACATGCAACACCTATGTAACACATTTACACACTGTATACACCTGGAAATTTATACATATTCACTCTGACCTCTAGCAAAACTTATACATGCTGTCTGCAAATGGGACACGACCCATGTCGAGTTAGCCACGTATCCACACAAGTCTGGTGAAACGAGTGTCGACAGCGTGGCAAGCACCGCGCAATTTCACCTACTTCAATATCCTGACATACAGAAACACCTTCTGTTAGTGAACAAATACAAGAATGAAAACTAACTCATGTAAAGTTTTCGGAGCAACATGAACCTGTAAACAAATTGTGCAAAATATGTTTTGAAACAGTTTAGTTTCATGGGAAAATTGATGACATGGCAAGCGTCTTAGCGAATCCTTTGACAACCCTCTGTACGTTACTTCTTCGTTCCAATCAAGTACCTCGACAGGATGCAAGTCAGAAACATTCACCTTCAATAATGTCGAAAATTATAAGCTACAAAAGTATAGTAACACATTATCATTATTACATCATTCGCTAAAATGCTGCTAAAGAGACACCACCCCCTTAGTGTACACCATCCCACTTACCACATCATATGGGCCGAGACAGAACGGAAAAATGTCATGTATGGGTTTATCAGTCATTTCTTTGCCAGTCAAAAGTTCAAAACATCAAACACGTTGTATGATTTGGTCCTCACACGACCAATATAACCATTTTTCACTGCATCATAAGCCCCATACGATTATCATACATCACATTTTGATCCCTTTTCCCTCTATCATACAACCCACAACCATTTTCCCGTTGCATCATGCATCCCATATTCATCGCTTTTCGCCTATCGTACAACCCATATGACACGTCAGTGGGCGCCTATTTTATAAATAGAGATACACTAGAAAAAAAATTACAAAATTTTATATGTATATTAAATACCTTGGTATATATGCTATTTTACATGTATATTTAACAAAAACTAAAATCCAGCTATTTTATAGCTATATTCAATTGTTATTTATATTAAAAAAACAAAAAAATAAATAAACTGTCGCTATCTATCTATAGTCAATTGTTATTTATATTAAAATTACAAAATTGTTATAGCTATATTCAATTGTTATTTATATTCAATTGCACCTCTCTGAGAACATGGTCCATGATAGGAACTCGTGGAGACGTAGGATTAAGGTTAAGGATTTCTAGGAGAGGTACAATTGTGTTTTTAGGTGTAGTGTATGGTCGTAGATATGTAACTATGTGTATAGGCTGTTTTGTGTTGTCACACTTGTTCTGTTTTACCATGCACTCTTTCACAACTCATGCTACATTGGTAGCTTCATACACACACACGCACACCTCATGTTCTATTTATTTCTTTCCTGAGTGTTTTGGAGCAGCCAGGAAAGAAATAATTGTGTTCTGGAGCCGTGGGTCTCTCTGGAAGCAGCCTCTCTATCCCTAGGGGTAGAGGTAAGGTGTGCCTACATCCCACCCTCCTCAGACCCTACAAATAGCTTTGCTATTTGTGGGATTTTACTGGGTATGATTGATTGATATCTATCTATCGTCACAACTCTAATAGCGAGCCGAGACCTATACGCTACGTAGCGTGCTATAGCGATCGCTACGCTCGCAATTGACAACTATTGTCAGTGGCGTTATATGTACCTGCCAATGATAAGCGGTTAAAAGTTCAGGAGGAAACCGTTCTTCCGCAAATCTTCCACGAAGAAGCTCCTCCATAAAATCTGCCTGCAAGACACATAAATTCACGATTCATGAAATATATAAACTTTTTATTAATATATACACAGGGTGGGGTTCTAGAGTGAACACTAGTGTATTTGTGAACTGAGTGAACAAATCCTGACCATTGATTTACATCATCAAATCGTAAAATACGTATTTTCATCATCAAATCATGACCATTGATTTACACTTGTGTATTGATAATCAAGGGCCGATTAGTTCACTAGTGTTCACAATCAAGGGGTTGTGCACAAATGAACCTAACCCTATATGTGTGTGTGTATATATATAATAAAATAAAATAAAAAAACCACCATAGATGAGTTTGTTGTGGCAGAGGAGGGGTGTTGACACCAATAAGCACGTGAAGCCTGCAAAACCTCGACAGACAAAACAGCCCCAGCAATGGCACCTAACCCAGCACCACGAACAACACCACTGTCAGAAGCTCTACCTGCTATAGCACCAGTTATGGCACCCGTAAACGCCCCAGCTGCAGCAGGAGGTCAATTTATATGTTGTAAAACAATTAAGTCGGAAACAGAAGTGGTGAATTACCGAGAGCGAAGAGACCGGTGAGGGCACCGGAAACAGCACCGGAGATGAATTTGGGGATGGAATAAGAAACCCTGATCGCTTCTTCTTCTTCTTCTTCTTCAGAAGCTCGTTCCATTTAGTTTAGTTTGGTGTTTAAGTATCAAATAATGAAGAAGGGTTTGCTTGTGAGAGAAGAAGAAGAAGAAAGAGGCGTGGAAGAGTAAATCGATGGCGGAAACGTGGGGAGAAGAAGATTGCACACGGTAAACGATGTATTCATTTACCCATTTCAGTTTCTCTAAACTTTTTTGTTTGTGTGGCTTTTATTAATTTCATTATCTCTAAAGTTTTTGAGTAACATGTTATTTTGTCGTGTAACCAACGTTGTAAAAATCGTTAGGCGTTAGTCGGTCGGTGGGTTAGTGGTGCATAAAAAATCCAAACCCGGACCCGAACCCGAAAAAATAACCTGAAACCGGGTATTGTAATAACCGGGTTTTTAAAACCCGAATCCGACCCTACCTATGGGGTAGGGACCGGGTATGCATAATGTCATTAGAACCCGAACCCATAACCAGGTTTTTTCGTACCCGTATTCTACCCGGTTTTTAGGAATACCCGAGTTTAACGAATACTTGGAACCGGGTTTTAAAATACCCGGACCAGGTTTTAAAATATGGGGTCAACTTATTCTACAAAGGTTTCTAATTGTAAAAAGTGTAAGAAGGATTTATAGAGTGACAAGTGTCCAATAACCTAAAACTAAACCCACTATATCACCACCAAAAACCTAAACACCCACCCCACCCCACCACCACCCAAAAACCTAAGGGGTTTTCTATCTGCACACCCTCCTGTCTATCTACACACTTTTTGAATTCAATACGCATCGTATAAGCCTATACGATGCGTATTGAATTAAAGTAAAAAACATGGCAGACTGACAGGTGCAGGTTGTGTCTGGCGGCGGGTTTGATACGCATCGTATAGGCCTATACGATGCGTATCAACCCCCTGTTTTTTTGAATTTATTTTTTGTTGTGTTGTGTCGAATGCGAACCCGAGAAACGAAAGGGATTTCGAGCAGTTGGTCGATGATATGATTAATAAAGATCTTGACACGATTATTTCCATTTTCAAGTATTATTAAAACCGTTCAAGCCAACCAGTCTACAATGTGGTTCCCAATTTGCGGAACTTAATCCCAGATTGTCTAAAGAAACGCCTTTTCAAGTTTGCACAGTGGGAGAAAAGACCAGCACCTCTGTCAGTATTGTCCTTTAAATTCGCATAAACATATATTCGTTTCATAAACTCCTCCTATAAATCGACCACAACTCACCCGATACGTCTTCTCTGGATCACACATGATAAAAGCGCTTTTTAGACAATCTGGGTCACATATCCGACAATAGGGCCCACGGATCTTATGCCCACCCGAGACTGACCTCTGGATCACACATGATAAAAGCGCTTCTTTAGACAGTCTGGGATTATGTTCTGTTTCTTCAAGATTTACGTCTGATGTCCAAGTTTGATCACATGATAAAAGGGGAAATCTAATGGAACACCTGATTGAGAGAAACTTCTTCGAGCTAACCGCCGATCACATGATAAAAGGGGAAATCTAACGGTGGCTATGCGAAATACAAATCGCAACCGCAACCGGTTTCTAACTTTATGCTTGCATCCACCACAGTGAATATTATCTATCTATGTGTGTCACATCCATCCTGTTATAGCAATCGATATGATTAATTTTGGGGAAATCTATTTCGACACCCCATTGGTCTATCTACACACCTTGCATATTTTTTCCTAATTAGCGTTGTTAACTACCAAAAGAATGCATACACAAATAGTTCTAGTGGACGAAGCAAAGAGAACCTGATTTTGTTGTTCAGTACTTTCTTGTGCTAAATACAAAGCCGATTTCAACTTCCATTGATCAAATAATAAAAACCCAAAGAATGCATACACAAATAGTTCTAGTGGACGAAGCAAAGAGACCGCCTTCTTAACAAAAGTATGTTGTTCCAAGATCAATTCCAAGATATCAGTGTTCTTTAATCTATTAGAACGATCCTTGTTTTGAGAACCTGATACTGTTATAACAGCCGAGACGATTCAAGTGAGTCCTATGAAGCAAGTGTCGGTCTATTCAATTGAGAGGAATCATTCCATTACATCTCTGTTGAAAACAAGTGGTTGTAATGATGGAATCCTTGATTTGAAGAAACACTTTTTGAGAAATTTATAGTTCAATACGCATCGTATAGGCCTATACGATGCGTATTAATCGATGATTTTACTGAAATACCCCTGGTTTTCTGATAAATTCAGGGGTATTTTTGAGAAAATTCAAAGATTAATACGAATCGTATAGGCCTATACGATTCGTATTAAGCAGATATACGATACAATATAGGCCTATACGATCGTATATGGTGTTATTTCAAATTTAGTGTTATCGTGTTTCCCTCGGTTCGACGCGAGACCGTCGTTTTTTGCCGAACTTTCGCATATATTGTCGTTTTATTACGTATACCTTCAACAATAGTCGTTTTGGTGCCGTTCGGTTGCGTTCGAATATCTTATTCTATGATTACGTACAGTTTTGTTTGAAATCCACTTGAACTCCATAGTGCCACATTATATGTATACGTGTGTGGAAATATCGTTAGTTGCGTACTTTGACGTATTTTTGCATATTTTGAAGTATTCTAACATATTGTTGCGTATGTAATAGTATATTTGACGTATTTTAGCGTATTTTAGTGTATTTTAGGGTATTTTTACGTATTTTAGCGTATTTTAGCGTATTTTAACGTATTGTAACGTATTTTAGCGTATATTAACATATTCCTGGTCACAAACTGTGGAGAACTTGTTTGCGTTATCCATCAAACAAAAGTTTAAACTTATCGTGTGTTGCAGTTTGGAAAGATGACCGAACAGAGATCTGAATAACTAACTGTGGAGAACTTGTTTGCGTTATCCATATTAAATCAAACGTTCATGTATCACAAGGAATGACCGATCTAAGGCAGAGAACCTGATTCAGATACACAAATTCGATTTCAACAAATCTTTCAAGGTCTTAAGTGATGGACAATTGGTTAAAAGATGTAGAAGAGTTTGTGTAGAGATCTTTACAGTATGGTTTCTCGACAAATGAAGTATTAAAAGATGTTAGTTTCTTGACAGTATGGTTTCTCGACAAGTGAAGTATTATCTGACAAAACTCAAAACAATTGTACTTGCTACGTCAGATGTTAGCTCAGAAGTTCTATAACACAAGGTAAACCGACCTCTGGATCACACATGATAAAAGCGTTTCTCGACAAATGAAGTATTAAAAGATGTAAGTTTCTTGACAGTATGGTTTCTCGACAAATGAAGTATTATCTGACAAAACTCAAAACAATTGTACTTGCTATGTCAGATGTTAGCTCGGAAGTTCTATAACATAAAGTAAACCGACCTCTGGATCACACATGATAAAAGCACTTCTTTAGACAATCTGGGATTATGTTATGTTTCTTCAAGATTACGTCTGATGTTCGTTTATTCTCTTTAATCTATTAGAACGATCCTTGTTTTGTCTACGGAAACGGTGGCTATGGGAAACAAAAGTATAGACCTATACGGGTCGTATTGGTTTAAAAGTCAAAAGTCAAATCTGCATGTGTTAGTTCTTGTCTGGCGGCTGACTTTTTCAATACGCATAGGGCCTACGGATCTTATGCCCCTGGTGAAACTGTTTGAATTTGTGGATTTCGGTTGGTTCAGAAACTTAACAGGAGAAGCAACTAAACAAGCGATGAACGGTATTTAACGTACACACCGCGTTCGAAGATCCTTGCATTAGACACAATTTGTTGTAATTTGTGGATCAACAGAAATAACTGAAAACAAGCAGGCATTGATTTTGCCAAGATTGAAGGAAAGAATCTGGCCATAAGCATTGTGGATTCTCAGCGTTATTCGAATGTAAGTGGATTGAGGGATACGCTTATCTATACTGGTCAAGGTGGGCATGGTTTGTTCGGGAGTAAATCACCACCCAAAGATCAACAACTTGTGATTGTCGGGTACTGCTAGTTATTCGGAATGTTTCGAATCATCACAGAAGACGTGTCGGGTCCTGCTAGTTATTCGGAATATTTCGAATCATCACAGAATAAGTGTCGGGTTCTGCTAATTATTCGGTTTGGAAAGTGGACGAAGCAAAGAGAAACTGATTCTGTTGTTCAGTACTTTCGTGTGCTAAATACAAAGCCGATTTCAACTTCTATTGATCAAATAATAAAAACCCTAAGAATGCATACACAAATAGTTCTAGTGGACGAAGCAAAGAGACCGCCTTCAAATAATGTTTCCTAGATGTTTGAAGATCAACAAATGTCCAAAGTGCTGCTTCTTTGTTCGCATGACGGAAAGTTGCTACCGCGTGACAAGAAGCTACCTTGCAAAAATTAAAAAATTAAATCGACACCCTCAATACGCATCGTATAGGCCTATACGATGCGTATTACTTTTTGGCGGGGGACAATGGCAGCCTTTGGCAGGCATAGAAGTTTGAACCCACCTCAATACGCATCGTATAGGCCTATACGATGCGTATTGAGGGTGTCGATTTAAGCCCCAAGGTGTGCCAATAATACGACCCAAACCTGAAACCCCCCCCACCCCACCCCCCGCGCAAAAAAAAAAAAAAAAACAAAAAAAAAAAACTATACCTCACCAAAAAACCTAAGCCCCACCCCTAAAAAACCTAAAAAAAAATCTAAAAAAAACTAAACACCCACCCCCACCACCACCCAAAAACCTAAACCCCCACCCCCTCGGCACAAAAAAAAAAAAATTGGGTGGGTGATTGGGGGGGGGGGTGGGGGTTTAGGTTTTTGGTGGTGGTGGATGTTTAAGGTTTTTTTTTTTGTAGTGGGGTTTTTTTGTGTAGTGGGTTTTTTATGTTATTGGACACTTGTCACTCTATAAATCTTTCTTACACTTCTTACAATTAGGATCCTTTGTATTTGATCCTAATCCTTAAAATATGTTCATCATATTTAACATTTAACAAAAAAGAACAAAATGATGGAAAAAAATGCCCACAAACACATTTTGTTGCTTATTTCGCTAATCGGGTTTTCAAATAGCCGGTCGGGTTTTATCAATACCCTATGCGGGTTTTTCAATACCCGAACCCGGGTACATAGGGTATGGAATTCCTAGCCAGAACCCGGACCCGAACCCGATCTTGGTATTCTCAATACCCGGAAACTAAGAACCCGGTCGTACCCGAACCCGGTTCCATACCCGGAACCAGGTATTCCAAAAAACCCGATTTATGCACCTCTAGTTGGGGTGACTATCGATTAATCGAGATTAATAGGGATTAATCAGAATTAATCGGATTGAGATTTTTATATGTATTTTTTAGTTATATATGCACACACATTTTATATGTATTTTTTTTAAGTAGACATGTTTTAACCCCTGATTGACCCATTTTTTAAGTAATTGGCGGAAATTTATAAGGTTTGGTCAAAATTTGGCCGGGATCTGGCCAAAATTTGACAAGAATAGGATGACTATTGACCGCCTAGAGATTAATCGACCATTAATCGCTAAACCTCCGAGTAATGATTAATCGGCGACTAATCGGAATTTTTACAACCATGCGTCTAACCTTCAATTCATTACATGTTATTCATTACATGTTATATTGTTGTCAAAACTTCAATCAAAATTCAAATTCAAAGTCTATGTAGAAAATTCGTCTTCTTGGTTTTCACAGTGGTTGTTTTTTTAATAGATGTATGAATTTTTTTGTTTGAGCGAGGTTGGATCACGTACATAATGAAAACTTTGTCTATAACTTGGTTTTTCAAACACATCATCTATAACTTGATCTTTTATAGGTAAGTTCATAAATCTCGGGGGTCGGTCAGAAAACCATGATATACATTATATAAACTCTAAACCCTAAACCCTAAATAACGAAAACTTTGTCTATAACTTTGTTTTTTTAAATGCAACATCCATAACTTGATCTTTTATAGGTAAGTTCATAAATTTTGGGGGGCTGTCTAGAAAAGCATGATATACATTAGATATATAATAATAAAATATCATTCGTCCATGCTCACCCCTCTCCTCAACATCACCACCGGATATTGGTATATTTTCACCCGCCTTCATCTTCGAGGATAAATGCACAAACCATCACGTTGACGAAAGCCCCTTTTGTCACACCCCTTTCTAAGGCGGAAGCACGAAGTGTGATCTGAAAGGTTCTCATTGCATACGATAAGTAAACATACTACATGAATGTAAACAACTCCATATTGCCATTGATAGTTTAAAACAAAAGTTAATTTTTAAGTTTACAACACGACATAAGATAATTGTTCGAAAAGTTTACAACTTCATTTCAAAAACAAATATCAAGGTTTTGTTCATTATATCTCCGCAGGAGGCGGGATATAAGTTATAACAAGCAAATCCTACAAAAGTGGCAACGAAGAATTGACACACAAATACTTGAAACATAACGACCATCTTGAGCAAGGAGACCGCGCCTACATCCACTTAGTTACCTGAAATACATGTAAGTTTTGGAAAATCGTCAACATAAGTTGGTGTGAATTCATGCAGTTTTTGTATAGAATGTTTCTATACTTGTATGAAAACATGGTATGTAATTTTGTAAAACGTATCTGTAATTGTGCTCTGTAAATGTAAGGAATACGAGATCGCTAATGTTTCGCGAGGACATTAACATATGTCACGACATAGGAAGCCACCAAACCTAGGCATTTTTGTCGAGATCGAATGAGACACAAAAGCACTCTTTGGTAGAAGTAAGCCAAGAGTGAGGTTGTCTGAAACCCATTAGATCTAACCTTTTCGTTCCCCAGTCTAAATGTATACGTTGATTAATGGTGCTTATGTTACCCTATTCGTCACATGATCTATGTGTCATTCCTTAGTTTTGTGTTCTACATACCATTGTACATGTATTCTCCCAAGGTTTAGAAAACAAGTAAAAGTTTAAAAGTGGGGACATGAACTCACTGTTTTGCGTATATTGCGTCGTAAACTTCTCCGAGTTTGTCTCGTAGGCGTCGTGACCTATATGTGTTCTATGTATGTTAGTCACTAGACTTGTGACACACGAAGTACAAGTCACCATCTTAAGTTAAGTTTTTGTTTTGTGTATGTTCATCGTTTGTGAGGGTCGTGCCCTTATTTGTCCGGTCTCGCCCGTTCGTCGTGTTCTTGTATTTTGAATTTATATTATTCTCCCGTAAATATATATTTTACTTCCAAAAAATATATATTTGTATATGTAATATGTAAAGATCAATAAGTGTTAAAAATAAACTATATTTTTAACTTATCCAACATATGTTACTTATATTATTTTTCAAAAATAAATATAAGTATTTGGTTAAATAATATTTCCAATATTATTTTTGTGTAAGTATACTTAGGGAAGTATACTTGTATTTTCATGTAAATACTTGTATATTTTGCATTATTTGCCAAGGATCAATACTTTGATTTTTAATACTTTCCGAAATTATATTTCTTAAAAATAATACATTTTTAAGACTTGCGTGAAATATATATATTTTGTTATGCTTGTAAAATATATATATTTATTTTGTCATTTTTTCGATTCTTGTATAATTTCCATCACTTGGTAATAGTTATATATATTTGTCCAAATATATATCTTTATGTCCAAAATTGTCCATTATTTGTTCAAGTCCAAAATTGTCAAGGAATATATTTTTATAAATATACTTTCGTGTATTTGTCCATATACCCCTTTCATGGGTTATTTTTGTATGAATATTCTTAGACATTTGTTATGTATTTTTATGTGTATTTTGTTGGTGATACTCCTTGGGAGTATTTAGTGTATTTTCATGTTCCTAATACACTACTACATAATATACAATTAGCACAAAATTTGGTGATCACTAAATATATATATTTTCCCTAAAAATATATATACTTAATATTGATTTTAACTTGAGGAAATCCTTATTTCTTAGCTTGTAATTTTGTACAAAAATTAGGAAACCTTGATGAGTATTTTTAGGTGAATTTTTTGGGAATAAGTTTCACCAAAACTTATATTTTTCTAAGTGTCAAAATTTTATAAAAATTTTGACATAGTTTCCCCTAAAAATGGAGGTTTCCCATGTTTTCAAAACATGTGTTTATTTTCTTTTCATCATCAAAAATCAATCTACACAATTTTCACATGTATCATACACTAATTTCATCATGTAAAACCTTATGATGAACTTGATTTTTGTTAAAAATGTGTAGTCTTTTAGATCTACACTTTACATTCATGTATCTTCCAAAAACAAGTGTTCTTGTTAACTTTCTACAAACTTTATATGAAACTTTAACTTACTAAGTAAACCATCCATGAGTTTTAGGGTTTCAAAATCATGAACAACATATTTTAAAACCATTTTTAAGTTCATTTTGAAGATCTTTATGTTCATTATCAAGTTTCATCATGGATCTTTCAAGATTCATGCTTAACATACTTGAATCTTTCAAAAGTAAGCTTCTTGATGAACTTCTTACAAACTTTTTATGAAGTTTAGTTTCATAAGTTAACTTTACATAAACTTAGTCACTTCAAGAACACAAGAACATGCTTTAAAAATCATTTTTCAAGTTCACATAAAGACTTTTCAAGTTCATCTTCAAGTTTAACCATGGATCTTTCAAGATCCATGCTTAAACTTGTTAGATCTAAAGCTTCTAACATGCTTTAACATGATGGATCTAAACATAAACACAAGATTCAACATTCACAACTTCATAACATACATCAAACATCACTAAAATCACTTGTTTTTCTTTAGATTATGTTAGATCTTCATATCTTCATCTTTTAAAGTTTAGTTTCTTAGATGGTGTAACTTGTACATAACACTAACATGAAGTAAAATAGAGTTTAGTATGCTTACTACTAGCTCTAGTGGCTAGGGAAGTGGTACAAAGAAGATGAAGATGAAAAATGAAGAAGATGGGTGGTTAAAAGCTCCTCCAAGTGGTCCTTGAGCTTCCTTCACTTGTAGCCTCCTTAGATCATCTTCCTTCACCTTTGTATAACCTTGGATTGTTTGATTTAGGAGTGAAAATGATGGATGTATGGTGAGGGGGTGGCGGCCGTAAGGTGTAGAGAGAAGAAGGAGAAGAAGATGTTGGAAGTTTGGGAATTATGATGATGAGAAGTGTTCTCTTGGTCTTATAATCATCATTTTCCAACAAATGTTTAACCAAGGGTTATTATGTCCAATATCAACAGCACACATGAAATATTATAATCAAAAGTGGGTGTGGGTCCCTATGGGGCCGGTTTCAAATGAGGGGGGGGGTAGAATGTAAAATTTGGAAGTTGAGGGACTAGAAAGCAAGTTAGGGGGTTTATGTTTAAATTAAGTGTGTTTATGTGTTTTTTTATGATTTTTAAGGTGTTTTATCACCAATACTAGCTTTATATCATAAAAACAATGCTTCTAGTCTAGTTTTGATGTTTTGGGTAGTGTCCGGTTATTCATTCGGTTACCGGTTCGTTAAAGTGCTAAATTGCGCAGTTTTACAAGGTATGAAGTACCTTTTGTGACAGTTTTCTTTCCCAACACTTTACAAGTTATTCTGGACACTAAAACACAATTTCTGCATGTTATTTTATGGATTAAATGCCGTTTTTGCTGAATTTCTGCAGAAATCTGCATTTATAGTGTGTTTCGGGTACTTGTTAGTGTCTGTCTTAGCTTCCGGAAAGTGTTTATGTTAACCCTTGTTCCTACACTTGGGTTTTAATGTGTTTTTGATGCTGGACCTACTCCTAGGCCCTAAATCTATTGTCTGATTGTGTTCTGCTGAAACGCTGATACAACTTGTCTTACCGGTGAGTTTACTAGTCATTTCGACGCAACGCTTAATGTAATGCACATTGCAATAGTTGAAGTATAAAACATGCATGAATTCTTATGTAAAGCAAGTAAGCACATAATGTTGACGTTTAAGCACATAATTGCATATAATAAATAATTATTAAAATAGTACGAAAATTACCGATTTTGTGCCAGTTGTCACACATTTGCATTGTACCTTTATTCAATGAACATTTGGTGTTGATAGATTAGAGCGTACATAGTGTTTTTCAAAATTAGTATACACTAACTTGCTTTTAGAGCATTCGCATCCTATCCATCATCTTCATCTCTGTAATTACACTAAAATCACTATTTTTCTCTTTCCCTTTCAATTAAATAATACATTTTTTATACCTTTATTTTTACATTTTCTCTTTTCTCTACTCACAACCACATTCTAAAAATATTAAAAATGGTGAATTTCAAGGATTGTCCTTTATGTTCAAAATTGACGAGTTTTGTACTTTATGTTTTCAAATCATATACGTTTTGTTCTTTAAGCCAAACTCAGTTAATTTTGTCCTTTAAGCCAAACTCAGTTAATGTTTTCTATTAAATCTGAATATATGCTCTGCACATGAGTGCATTTTTGTCAAGCCATATTTAAAGGGACTAATTGTGTAGATAATATAAATAACCACTTTCATTTGATAGTTACCATCATTTAAACACTTACATATTTCATGCCAATTTTTATAAAATTTCGGCATGACCCGTTCGTAATACGGATAACCGTTACGGTAACAAAACCTGTTTATAATCCATTTTACAACTCTAAACTTGAACATAAACAAAACAAGACACTACGATTGTTTCTAGAAATTGAAGCTAAAAAAAATGGGCCTACATTCCGCATAGTAAGAATGTTTAGAAAATTTATGGGCGTTACAAACCTTTTTAAAAAATTAAAATCTTACCAAAAAAAAAAACCCACATTCTTCTCCAACTCTTCAAACCTAACAATCTCCACTCATCAATGAATCTCTGCAACTATAAAGATACATTCATACATATATGTTTTTTTTCTTGAACAACAACCTAGAGAGAGAGAGAAACAGATTGAGCAAATTTTGGTCTCAAGTCACAATCAACATCATCCATCACTTCCAGATCCAGACTTTGGACTTTTACGATACTGTTAGGGGTGGATTTCAAAATGATCAGTGATCCTTATTTACTGTTGGGTTTAGTGATCCTCAATTCTGTCTGAAGTAGTGATCCTCAGAAGTGTTGCAGGATCAGGATCATGGATCACTATAAGGATTCCTGTACTAACGATTGTCTACTTTGAATTCGTAATTGTTTTGCAGGAGTATCAACTTGGACTTGGTCTTGGCGATATTCCTGGAGAATATTCTAAGTCTATTTCGCACGTGCTTGGCCAGAAATGGACGTTATGGAGTCGTGGAGGACTTGCACCATTTGCGGACAGTTAGTTAGGCTAGATATTTTCTAATTTTAAGGGGATAGCGAGCTATATTTTTTACAACACTTGGCTATTTTTGGCTACACACACACACTCATACAACTGCTCTCATCAGCTCTCGCTAACACACTTGGCGATTACACACATTTTCTACACAATACACTATAGTGATCCTTGTAATCAGCTCGCTATCATCCGAAGTTGTAATACATTTCTTGTTTAATTTGAGTTGGTGATCGGTAGTTTCCATCACCTGAGGTTTTTTATGCCGGAGATCATTCATTGATCAAGGGCTTTTTCCTCGTATAAATCTTCGTGTCACTTGTTCATTACACTTCATAGTGATCCTTATTGTTGTTCATCAATTCAAGCATCATACCTCACAACAGAAAGTTTGGTTACATTGTCATTGCTTGATTTTTGACCAAAACAGTTTGGCGCCCACCGTGGGGCAATTGGTGCTTTGTTCCTAGAAAGATTCGTATTTTCGTGGTCATTTCGGTTCGCTACAACCAAACAGATGGCTTCCTCAGTGAAGAATACTTCAAGTTTGATGCCCTCATTCAGTTCTTCACAAGGCGTTCCTCATTTGCCTCCACCATCTTCTGGATCCCAGAAGAATGCTGAGAATGCTGCGAAGAAACCAACTCCTATTTTCCAAAAACCACCTACTTCTTCTGTTTCAACTAATCCTACTACTAATGATCTTTATGCCTTGATTTTGCAGATGAGGAATCATGCACAAGAGCAGGATAAAACCAGCGAAAGGATCCTCCGGGAGATCGATGAAATCAAGAAACAGAAGAAATCAGTGGAGGATCACTCCCCTCTGATGCCAAGGTCGCTGAATTTCGACACTCCAGTCCTAACTTCCCAACACTCAGCAGTTCCGGACGTGCAATACTTGGGTGACCTACCTGGAAGGCGTTATGGAACAACAACAATGAGTCAGGCATTTGGCTCTTACTTCCAGCCGTAGGAATCCTCTTCTCAACCATCAGGATCCTCCTCTCAGCATCAGGGATACTTCATGTAAGGAGGATATGTGGGAACGCATGCAGTACAAGGATCCTCCCAGGTCCAAGGATCCTCCCAAGTACGAGGATCCTCCCAGGTCCAAGGATCCTCCCAGGTCCAAGGATCCTCCCAGGTCCAAGGATCCTCCCAGGTCCAAGGATCCTCCCAGATCCCAGGATCCTCTTTGGTCCCAGGATCCTCTTTGGTCCCAGGATCCTCTCTGGTCCCATGATTCTCCCTTGTTCAAGGATCCTCCCTGGTCCTAGGATCCTTTCAGTTTCAAGGATCATCTCAATTCCAAGGATCCAACCCCCTTCGAAATCAAGGATCCTTGAGAAGTATGCAGCCTCAGAACTCGGACGTTCATCAAGGAGACTTCATACCAATGCAGACCGTTGCCTCCTCTGGTCCTTCAATCATGCCAGAGTCTCGACAAGATGGATTCACATCCGCAATTCCAAACTCGAATCCTGTGGGAGGTAACACTTTTAATAATTTATATAACACTAACCATGGCTTTATGCAGGATACATGTATCAATCAGGCCATGGCTAGGGAGCTACAGAAGCTAAAGGATATGATATCGAGTGTACCAGGAGTGGTTAAACCCATTCCTGAGATTGCGGATGGTAGCCATAGGATATCTTGTTTTGCACCACCTTTATGTGATGCTGAGATACCTAAAAGATTCCAGATACCATCAATGAAGCTATATGATGGTTCAACGGATCCAGAAGAGCATGTAGCTCAGTACAGGGAGAGGATGGAGATCAATCCAATTCCTGAAAGGTTAAAAGAAGCATGTCTATGCAAGGGATTTGGATCCACACTTACAGGATCTGCTCTTAAATGGCTGCTAAGTCTTCCCCCTTACTCTATTACTTCATTTGCTAATTTAGTTAACTTGTTCAATAGTCAATTCTCTTGTAGTAGAAAGTTTGAACGATTAACTAGTGATTTATATAGGGTAACACAAGGTCAAAATGAATCGCTTAGAGATTATATCACTAAGTTTAGTAAAGAATCCTTAGATATTCCTAATTTGGATATTGCTACGGCTGTAGAAGCCTTTAAAATGGGATTGCTTAGGGATTCATTATTCTATGATGATCTTGTTATGACACCTTGCAGGAATCTTGATGAAGTAAGGACTAGGGCCCTTAGGTTCATCCGCCTAGAGGATGACAAAAGGATCCAGGACAGATTGACAGGATCCTCAAAACAGGATAAACAAGGATCCTACTTCAGGAACAACAAATCCAAGTCCCACAACAGATCTGATAACCAGAATGTGCACGCAGTGGAACAAGAAGAGGATGATGAGGATTATCCTCCTATTTCTAAATATTGTTTTTCTGTTGATAACAATGAACTAATCCTTGCAATGCAGAATCTAGGTGAGAAAGCTAGGTGGCCAAGGAAAAGTGATAAACCAGCTGCTACAAAGGATAAATCCAAGTGGTGTGCATATCATGAGGATTTTGGGCATCTCACTGAAGAGTGTATTGCACTTAGAAAGGAAATTGGTTACTTGTTGAGCAAGGGGCATTTAAAGGAACTCTTGGGACGAAAGAAGTCAAGGACCCAGGATCCTGAAAGGATCCCTGAAAGGGCTCCTGCTCCTCCAGTAGATGCACAAGTCATAAATTTCATATGCGGTGGATCAGACATCTGTGGTACATCCTTCTCAGCAGCAAAACGACACGCTAAGGAAAACAAGATGGATAATGGAGACAGACCCATCCGGACCTCCGTTGTCACCCAGGATAAAGTCATTACTTTTGATGAGGATGATCGTCTTGACATCCAGGATCCTCATCATGACGGTCTTGTAATTACATTGTTTATTTCTAACCACTTTGTTCGCAGGATCCTTATAGATGGAGGAAGCTCTGTGAACATCATTCAGCTGGATGTTCTTAAGAAAATGAATATCCCAGAGTCTGATATTATCCCAAGATCCTCAGTACTTGTGGGATTCAGTGGAGAAACAAAGAATACATTGGGGGACATCAAACTCCCAATCTATATTGAAGGATTGCATTCTTATCAAAAGTTTTGTGTTATTGATTGCTTGTCGTGTTGTAATGTTATCCTTGGCAGGCCATGGATACATGATATGAAGGCAGTCCCATCCACCTATCATCAGTGTGTAAAGCTTCCAAGTCCATGGGGAGTGGTGAAAATTGAGAGTGATCAACAGGAGGCTAAGAATTGCTATACCTCATCAATGAAACCAGCCTCAAGACCAAGGGAGCAATAGCAATTAAAGTATCCTTCAAGAAATATCTTGGAGGCAAGAGAACAGGATTTGAAAGAAATCCTCAGGGATCCTAATGATCCTGAATCCAAGATCTTCATAGGGTCAGGGATCCTTAGCGATATTGAACGGGAGCTAGTATCTTTTCTCAAAAGAAGGAAAACCACCTTAGCCTGGAAACATGAAGATATGACAGGTATATCTAAAGATATAATTACTCACAAACTTGGCATTGACAGGTCATTCAAGCCGATTCATCAAAAGGGGAGGAAGTTTGCACCTGAAAGAAATGCTATTATCCAGGAAGAGGTAGATAAGCTACTTCGAGCAGGTATGATTAGAGAGGTTAAGTATCCAAGATGGTTAGCCAATGTGGTTGTTGTTCAAAAGAAAAATGGAAAGTGGAGGGTATGTGTCGACTTTACAGATTTAAACAAGGCATGTCCCAAGGATCCTTTCCCATTACCCCACATTGACTCCATGGTGGATGCTACCGCGGGTCATGAGTTGTTAACCTTTATGGATGCTTCATCTGGATTTCAACAAATTCAGATGGAACCATCCGATCAAGAGGATACAGCCTTCATGACCCCAACTGGTATATGCTGTTATATTGCTATGCCATTTGGACTAAGAAATGTAGGTGCAACTTATCAAAGGCTAGTGAATATGATGTTCAAGGATCAGATTGGACAAACTATGGAGGTTTACATAGACGATATGGTAGTAAAATCCAAAAAGGCTGAGGATCACCTAAGGGACTTGGAGGAAGCATTCAATATCCTTGACAAATATAACATGAAACTTAATCCTTCAAAACGTCACTTTGGTGTTAAAGCAGGTAAATTCTTAGGATATATGGTGACAAAGAGAGGCATTGAAGCCAGTCCAGAACAAATCAAAGCTATAGTGAACATCAAGTCCCCCGCCAATGCTAAGGATGTTCAGAGGCTAACAGGCAGTATTGCAGCTTTAAACAGATTCATATCCAAATCCTCAGAAAAGTGTAAGGAATTCTATGACATCCTAAGGAAGAACAAGAAATTCGAGTGGACTGAGAAGCATGAAAGTGCCCTAAGAGCTCTTAAAGACTACCTATCCTCGGCCCCGGCCTTGATGAAACCAGAAAAAAGGAGATGTGTTATCCTTATATCTTGCGGTATCCTCAAAAGCAGTAAGTGCCGTCCTTGTTAAGGATCACGAAGGTACACAACATCCTGTCTATTATGTAAGTAAGAGTTTACTTGATGCTGAATCCAGGTATTCACATTTAGAAAAAAACTTATCCTTGCATTAATTATGGCATCTACTAAATTGAGACATTATTTTGAAACTCATGCCATTATTGTCAAAACTAATTTTCCAATTAAGAATGTCCTCAGGAAACCTGAAATGTCAGGAAGGATGGCTAAGTGGGCAGTGAAGCTTAGTGCATATGATATAAGATATGAGCCCAGGACAACCATTAAATCCCAAGCATTAGCTGACTTTGTGGCAGATTTCAGTAGTGATTTGCAAAAGGAAGCTGAATTAGAAGTCCAGCAGCTAGAGGAAACCAAGGATCCTTGGATACTGTTCACTGATGGATCCTCCAATGTAAATGGAACAGGGCTTGGAATACTACTAAAATTGCCACAGGGGGACATAATACCCCACTCCATAGCTTGTGAATTTCAAACTACCAACAATGAGGCTGAATATGAAGCCTTGATAGCTGGTTTGCAAATTGCAAAGCACATGAGGATCAGGTACCTTGAGGTACATGTAGATTCTTTGTTGATCACTAATCACTTTAATGGATCCTATGCTGTTAAAGGTGAAAAGCTAATCAAATATTTGGAGATAGTCAAAGAATTGGCACTCTCTTTTGTATCCTTTAGTTTGACACAGACCAAGGGAAGAGAATGCAGAAGCTGATGCATTAGCCAATTTAGGATCATCTTTGAAGATTCCTAAGGATATCAAGATCCCTATTATCCATATCCTGACCCCTGCTATCAAGGATCATGTAGCTATGGAGATAGGAGAAGATTCTGCAATCATCCCTAGTGATGATACCCAATCTCATTCAGGATCATGGATACTCCCAATCATGAGATACATACAACATGGAGAAATCCCTACAGAAGAAAACCCAAGGGCTTTCAAAATTAAGGTATCTCAATTTACAATATTAAATAATATGTTGTATAAACGATCTCTTGCAGGACCATATTTAAGATGCATTGAGGATCCTGAAATTCAAGAAGTCCTAAAGGATTTCCATGAAGGAGATTGTGGAAACCACACTGGGGGCAGGGCATTATTCTCAAGGATCCTGAGGACAGGATACTATTGGCCCACTATGAAGAAGGATGCTGTGGAGTATGCCAAGAAGTGTGATCCTTGTCAGAGGCATAGTAATATCCTTCACCAACCAGCAGAGCTCTTGCATCCTATATCCTCTTCTTGGCCATTCATGAGATGGGGAATGGATATAGTTGGAAAGCTTCCTAAGGCACCTGGTGGAAAAGTATTCATGCTTGCTATGATTGATTACTTCTCTAAGTGGATAGAGGTTGAAGCCTTTGCTCAAGTCAGAGAAAAGGAAGTTATATCCTTTATTAAAAGAAACATTATTACTAGATTTGGTATCCCTTCTGAGATTATTTGTGATAATGGATCCCAATTTATTGGGAACAGAACTACTAACTTTTGTGACAGTTGGGGGATTAAGATGATAACATCAACACCAGTCCATCCACAAACTAATGGTCAGGCAGAGTCATCCAACAAGATCATCATCAACAATTTGAAGAAGAAGCTTGGATCCAAGAAAGGAAAATGGGCAGAAGAACTACCTTATGTGCTTTGGGCTGATAGGACAACTCCCAAGAATGCTACAGGCCAAACTCCATTTTCTTTGGTATTTGGGGCAGAATCAGTGATCCCTACAGAGATGGTGGTTCCAACTGCAAGAACAAGCATTCGTGATCTTGAAGAAAATGCTGAAAACTTGATTCAAGACTTGGATACTATAGAAGAAATCAGGGATTTAGCAAGGATAAGGATGGCCAGCTATCAACAAAGGATGGCTGGAGCTTACAACAAAAATGTCAGGCTCAGGAAATTCCAAGTTGGGGATATGGTATTAAGGAAAGCATTTCAAAACACCACCAATCCTGCTGATGGAAAGATAGCAACAAAATGGGAAGGCCCCTATTTGATTGAAGCTGAAGCAGGAAAGGGGGCATATCGATTGTTAACAATGGAAGGTGATTTGCTACCAAGAGCTTGGAATGCTGTCCATTTGAAGAAATATTTCATGTGATCATGATCCGTGATCCTTACCAGACAAATATCCTTGAAGGATCCCCACTGACAGATGATCCTCTTTCTGGTAACATTCCAATCTCAAACTATTTCATTCTTTTTATTCTCTTACAAGGATAAGGATCCTGCGTCCTTTATCCTCCTTTTACTTGATTCTAAGTTTTGAAGGTTCAGGTATCCTTAACTAAGGATTGAGTATCCACAGAAGTATCCAGTTATCCTTTGGGCTTGACCCCAGTTCTTTGGGCTAGTCCCCAGTTTGGGCCTGTCCCCAGTTTCGCCAGTAGCGGACGATGATCCTGGTATAGTTCATGGCAATGGGACCAGTACCCGCTTTAGGGGCTGACAATTTCATTGTACTAGCTATATTCAGGATCCTACGTATAATGGTAGACGTACCACCATACATCCGTTCCTAAGGTTTCTAACGTTTTCACGTTAGCTAAGGTTTTGGCATTTTCATGTCACTAAGTTTGGATAGTCGCCAGTGAGGGCCATACTCCAGTTTACATACGATCCTTTGGGCTTGTCCCCAGTTATCCTTTGGGCTTGTCCCCAGTTATCCTTTGGGCTTGTCCTCAGTATATTGGGCTTGTCCCCAGTTACTAACATTCATCTTATATTGGCTCAGTCCCAAGCAATATCTTATTTCAGGTTTGTGAAGATAAACGACCAAAGATTCTTGATCCTTACTTTCAACTAAGGTTTGTATCTTGGGTTATCCTAATTTTAAGTGTTAAAGGATAGGATCCTAACTTGGATTCTCAGGTATGATCCTTAACTGTTTTGATTTTATTCATTATGTATTTAAGTGACACTTATCCTTTGACAACTGAACTTATGATCCTTAAACTATTTTTTATGTGATCCTTGATCATATCCTTAACTCTTAAGGGATATTTTTTAAATTTTTTCCTTACTTGATAAGTTTAAACAACATGAACATCACAATAGATTGAAAAATAAAATAACCATAAGGATATCAACACAGGATATAGCCAAAAAGTTAAAGTCATTTTATTCACAAAAGCTTAAACCCTTTTAAGGTTGTCAAAATTGCCAACCCACGTTTCTACCAGCAAAACGTGGACCGTCCACATGGGTTGGCAAAGGGTGTCCATTGTTCATAGGTCTAACAAGTGCAGGAAATTAAAGACGGCAGGATCACAATGGCTTCATCCCCCAAACAGAGGATCCCTCCACCATTTGTAATCCTACCTATTGTTCAAAGGATAATCCACGATCCTCAACCCTAATTACTATTGTTCAAGTACAGACCAACCATTGTTTATCAAAACATCATCAAAAAAAAAAAAAAAAAAAAAAACCATAACCAAACTAAAAAATGGGCTCCGGCTACGTCTAGAAATGTCCTTCATCGCCCATTCAAGCAGCCTACACCTTCGCTGCATCATCATCCCCTCCAGCTCCAGTATCCTTTGCATGATCTTTGCCACTACCACTAGCCTCAATTGCCAGAACCTCATCAGCCTCATCCTCATCCTCCAATTCAGCCAGCCTAGCCTTCCAGCCTTCCACATCCCAGCTGCTCCTATCAAAGGCAGGATCCTGAGCTTCCGAGGCCATCTGCAATTTGGTCTTGTACATGGCAATGGCAGCAGAGACCTTAGCATCCTCCGTGATCTCGCTCTTCTCATAATCAAAATTAATCAGGATTGTAGCTGTCTGAGCTTTGGCATCTTTGAGATCCTTTTGGAGGTCAGCAATTTTAAGATCCTTGAGCAATGCGACTTGTTGGAGGTCAGCAATCTTCTTGTCCTGCTCCTCGACATGCCCAACGTAGTCTTCAATCTCAGCAAATTTCTGCAAAGTAGATAAAGAACAGTTTAAGAACAGGTGATCCTCAAATAAGCTGGATACCTAAAGCAGGGACAAGGATCCTTACATCGTTGAAGTATTCAAGGAACTGGTGGCGGATCAGGGGCAGACCTTGCAGATCCTCAGCTTCAGAGGCTTTTCTTTTCTTGCCACCCCTTCCTTTAACGGGTGCCTTGGGGATCGAAGCAGTTGGGCTGGCAGGAAGCTTCTTCTTGGAGGATCGTACGGTGTCAAGCTCAGTGACACAAAATTTGGAAGCAGGTCTTGATGACTTTCCAGCGCCTACACACCCAAAACAGATAAGTGTCCTTATTCTATTCATATATAACTATTTATTTAAACATTTGAATATAAAAAGAACAGGATACTTACTTGACATGGTGACAGAGCCTGAGGATACCTCTTGAGAATCCTGGGTGTTTGTTTTGAATGATCTCGTGGCAGGATCAAGTTTTCTAAAAGCAGCAAGTCTCCCCTTGGTGGCAGCTGAAGGAATAATATGCGAGAATGTGATAGCTGTACAAAAGAAACAAAAGCATATTAGTAATCATTATCAGAAATGAGCTTACTTAGTGATCCTTCTAAGGATCCTCCTACCCTACCATGGGTGCTCCATTTCCTTGGCAGATCCTTTCCATCCGGGATAGAATCCCTTCTGACGAAGAAGAACTGCCGTTTCCAGTTGGTATCATTTTTAGTAGCTTTAAAGATGGGATGTTCTTTTCCGGGTTTACGCTTGAATAGATATCGGTGGGATCCAAACGTTGTGAGATCATACATCTCAGCCAACTCCGACATTCCCAAGTCAATTCCTTCTTGCTCAATGATCCTTTCAAGGGTATACAAGACCCTCCAGATCATTGGCATAGCTTGAATATAGGAGATGCCGGTGAGGGAGAAAAAGGATTATGTAAAGGCTGGAAAAGGATAGGTATATCCTATTGTGAATGGTGTGACAGGAAAGGCTACCCAAGTTTCAGAGACATAATCGCTTAAAACGGTGGGATCAAATGGTTTGAAAATGGTGTTCGCCGGGAAACAGTGGCGAATTCTGTCTATTTGTGGATCAGAGAAACACCATATTTCTTTCACTGAATCTTCAATGATCCCCTGGCTCTTGAGAGGACTTTCCTTCTTATGATCCTTGGCGGGTGAGGATCTCAGCATCATCTTGATTTGAAGAAGGTGAAGAAAGATGAACAGAGGAAGAAAACATAAAAGAAGAAAAGGAAAAGAGTTACCTGCTTGATCGTCGGATGAGAATTTAAAGGGAGTTCTCTTGAATTTGAATGATGATTGATCCCTATCTCTAACTCCTATTTATAATAATGATTCTGCAGGATAGTCATCTCATTGACGTCATGATCGTAACGGCTAGTCCGACTCCAACGGCTAGTTATCTGATTAATTCGTTACGGATAAGAACAAAATATAACTCATTTATTTACATAATTACTCCTTATATTTTGGGGGCAATTGTTAGGGGTGGATTTCTAAATGATCAGTGATCCTTATTTACTGTTGGGTTTAGTGATCCTCAATTTTGTCTGAAGTAGTGATCCTCAGAAGTGTTGCAGGATCAGGATCATGGATCACTATAAGGATTCCTGTACTAACGATTGTCTACTTTGAATTCGTAATTGTTTTGCAGGAGTATCAACTTGGACTTGGTCTTGGCGATATTCCTGGAGAATATTCTAAGTCTATTCCGCACGTGCTTGGCCAGAAATGGACGTTATGGAGTCGTGGAGGACTTGCACCATTTGCGGACAGTTAGTTAGGCTAGATATTTTCTAATTTTAAGGGGATAGCGAGCTATATTTTTTTACAACACTTGGCAATTTTTGGCTACACACACACACTCATACAACTGCTCTCATCAGCTCTCGCTAACACACTTGGCGATTACACACATTTTCTACACAATACACTATAGTGATCCTTGTAATCAGCTCGCTATCATCCGAAGTTGTAATACATTTCTTGTTTAATTTGAGTTGGTGATCGGTAGTTTCCATCACCCGAGGTTTTTTATGCCGGAGATCATTCATTGATCAAGGGTTTTTTCCTCGTATAAATCTTCGTGTCACTTGTTCATTACACTTCATAGTGATCCTTATTGTTGTTCATCAATTCAAGCATCATACCTCACAACAGAAAGTTTGGTTACATTGTCATTGCTTGATTTTTGACCAAAACAGATACCATTTTCAAAACTTCACAAGGTCGATCGAGATTAGATTACTTGACCTTTATGGTTGACTGATTGGATGCTTGGTGTCAGGTAACCTTATTCTACTCTGTAACGATCTTACTTTACTTAATTATGTTGAATTAGGTTTTGGTTGTTCGATACTGATGTAGTTTAGTTCTTTGATTTGGAGTTTTCTTATGTTTAATTATTTTAGAAGCATAATTGAATATGAAATTAGCAATTACTTGTTCGATTTAGGATGTTTGGGAGCAGTGATTCGAGTTGGAGTGAGTTTGCGAGTTGGAGTGAGTCTCCGAGTTTGAGTTGGTGGAGATGATGAGCATTTGAGTGAGCGAGTGGTGAGGGTTAATGAGGGTTTTGTGGGGGAGATGAAGAAGAAATTGCAGAGATTCATTGATGAGTGGAGGTTGTTAGGTTTGAAGAGTTGGAGAAGAAGGGGAGCCTTTTTGTAAGATTTTAAATTTTTAAAAAGGTTGGTTATTTATATTATCTACACAATTAGTCTCTGTAAATATGAATTGACAAAAATACCATTATGTGCAAAGCACATAATCAAATTTAACAGAAACAGTTAACTGAGTTTGGCTTAAAGGATAAAACGTGTATGATTTGAAAACATAAAGTATAAAACTCGTCAATTTTGAACATAAATGACATTGCCTGAAAATGGGTATAAAGGACAATCCTTGAAATCCACTCTACTAAAAAAATTATAGGGGTGAACAATGTTTTTTCATATTTACAGATGAATAATAACATTTTCTCTCTCTTTCACTCACAACCCCTCATAACCACTATCTATTTTTTCATATTTACGGTTGAATAATAACATTTTCTCTCTTCCACTCACAACCCCTCATAACCACTATCTATTTTTTCATATTTACAGTTGAATAATAACATTTTCTCTCTCTTCCACTCACAACCCCTCATAACCACTATCTATAATACGAAGTGCCTCTAACAGAATTTGATAGACAAGATATGAATGCTCTCATGTTTCAATAGTTAAATATCATGTTAGATGAAAGGCAAATGTTTCTCACATGACCACGAGCCTGTGTGTAAAACCGAGAAAAAAATAACTAAGTCGATCTCTGACTCGCACGTTGCGATAGACCTATCAAATGGGGGGAAAATAGACGCGATGCGACGGACATGTCAAACAGGAAAAAATAGATGAAAAAACGTTGAACCCCACACGCACGTTGCGGCGTGTTAAGTCAGAAATTTAGAACGACACGTTAAACGGAGAACTTATGAAAAATGAAAAGTATATAAAAGACTAAAGTTGAAAGTAAAAAAAATGTTGAGAGTAAACTGCAAAAGATGAAAAGTTTTGGATTGAAAGTAAAAAAAATTAAAAGGGGTTAAATTGCAAAAGATGAAAACTTTTGAATTAGAAGTGAAAAATCAAATTAATCAAAGGGGTTAAAATACCAAAGATTGAAACTTTAGACTTAAATTGTTAAAGATTGAAACTTTAGAGTTAAAAAAGAAATTAACTAAACAAAACAGATAAATAGGTTTAGTTAAATTGATGTTTATTATTATGATTATTTAATAAAAGAGATAAATATCAATTAAACAAAAGAGATAAATAGATTTAGTTAAATTGATGTTTAATATTATTATTATTATTTAATAAAAGAGATAAATAAGAAAATAAGGGTGAGAAATTACCAGAGAATGACACGTGTCCAAAAAGGATTTTTGTTTATTAGTATAGAAAGATTTGTTCAAATATTCTCATTACATGTCAATATAAATATAGTTATACTTGTTGAATTGTTAGTAAAAAAAGGCTCGAAATACACCCTTAATCACAACGGGAGACCTTTTTTTTTTTTTTTTTTTTTTATTTTTTTTTATTTTTATCAACGTTCACAATGGGGGTCATCCCCATTGTAAATGACGATAACTACCCAAGTACAAGGTTGTCAGGCCAATAAGTGTCAACTAGGGATTAGCTTGGTAGCGTACCGGTATTGAAACTACCGGCCTCAAAAAATCGCAAAAAATAGGTAATTGTAGTCTTGTACCAAAACTGTTCCGTACCGATACGTTACGATATTCGAAGGTAAATCAACCCAAAATACCGGTACCTTACCGATCCGATACCGATGCAACGTCAAACTTTAAAAAACCCAAAATAACTCATCATCGTCCGACCTCTGTCATCGGAGTGGGTTACTGTTGGCATCTACTTGTTTCACCGCCGTTCTCATTGGTTAGTTCCTTAACTCAATGTCAATTTCTTTCACAACGCTTGCAGTTACAATCCAGTGGATACATTTGCAGACTAATAATACAAACATTAAAAAACCCTAACGACAGTTGGGGCTAAAATTGATTCTTCATTGCTTCTAATCTATTCAAAATCTACTAAAATCTTACTGTGATTAAGGATTTTGTTAAGGCTTATAATCTTGATAATTGTGTAGTGAATGCCAAAAGATTTCAATTTGCAGGTTTTTGATGCTTAATTTGCAAAATTCCAAGAGTATAGATCAAGTATGCATGCATAGGAACTAATCTCTTTTGGGTTTACTGGTTTCACACCAGTTGTTCGACGAAATGCCTCAAAGAATAATGAACATATGGTAATGTGTATATGCATGATTTGTCTTGAAGGACATGAAGCCTTTGCTGCAACACAAGTGTCCAAACCTTGATATCGTTAACCCGAGGCGTTTTCTTGTACACCACTACTCTACATTCCCGACAACATCAGCATCAAGTGATCTGAAAAAGTTGTGTGAGATCATTTGTCATGGGGTTGGCAGTCTAGATGACTTAGAAGCAAGTCTTAACGAACTCAACGTTTCTTACTGCTCATCACTCGTTACCCAAGTGCTTGATTCTAGCAAGAAAGAAGCACCCACGAGACGGCTGCTTAGATTCTTTACATGGTCCGAAAAACATTTAGATGGTGGATTAGAAGACAAGGATTATAATTACGCGGTCCGAGTGTTTGCTGAGAAGAAGGATTTCATAGCGTTAGACATGTTGATCTCGAATCTCGGTAAAGAAAACAGGTCAATGGAGAGCGCAACGTTTAGTACGGTCGCTAACTCATTGGTTAAGCTAGGAAGAGTAGATGAAGCGTTGGGGATATTCAAGAACTTGGATAAGTTTAGATGCCCACAAGATAGTACTACGGTTACCGCGATCATTGCTGCTTTGTGTTCAAAAGGGCATGTAAAAAGAGCTGAGGGAGTCATTTATCACCATAAAGATAAAATCTCGAGTGCACAACTAAAACTTATCGTTTACAGAAACCTACTTCACGGGTGGTCAATGCAAGAAAATGTCAAAGAATCACGACGGATTATCAAAGACATGAAAGGTGCAGGTATCGCTCCGGATCTTTTCTGCTACAACACGTTTCTCAAGTGTCTTTGCAAGAAAAACTTAAAGTCTAATCCTTCTGGGCTTGTTCCAGAAGCATTGAATGTAATGATCGAAATGCGAACGTATTCTATCGCACCAACCACTATAAGTTACAATATATTATTATCTTGTTTGGGTAGAAATAGAAGAGTTAAAGAATCTCTTCAGATCCTCAACACAATGAGAAAAACAGGGTGTTCTCCTGATTGGGTTAGCTATTATCTCGTTGCACGAGTTTCGTATCTGACTGGAAGATTTGGTAAAGGTAAGCAAATGGTGGATGAGATGGTTAAAGACGGTTTAACCCCTGAACGTAAGTTCTACTACGATTTGATTGGTATTCTTTGTGGGGTTGAGAGGGTAAATTACGCTCTTGAGTTGTTTGATTTGATGAAAAAGAGTGCGTTAGGCGGGTATGAGACGGTTTATAATTTGCTGATACCAAAACTTTGTACAAATGGTGAATTTGAAAAGGGAAAAGAGCTTTGGGACGAGGCGACAACAATGGGTCTCACACTTGAGTGTTCAAGTGATGTGTTAAACCCTTTGATCACTAAGGTATTTAAGCCAATGAGGAAAACGGAAAATAAAGTTAGTGTTTTGGAGACGCCCAAACAAAAAGTTGGAGGAAAATTGAAGCCAGCTATAAATGTGAAGAAGGGTAGGAAGTTAATTATTGCCAAAAAGAAAGGTAAGAAGTTGATGGTGCATAAGAAGATAAACAAAAAAGGAGCGTCAGCTTGATTGGTACGTTTATACATTTATGCAAGTAATAATGTTTATACATTTATCTGTTGTTAGGTCAAACTTTAGACTCAATATGTCAACGCAATGTCCTGTTTCTTGATTAAAATTATGTATATTATATATGATTATTATATACACACACGCACATATACATACGAGCCATTAAGTCGAGCCACGAGCTGAGCACCCCTGGCTCGAGCTCGGCTTGAAAACAAAACGAGTTTTTTTCTAGCGAGCCGTGAGCCACATGCTTTTTGAGCACCCCTAACATTATATTAGAGACGAGTATCAAATTAAAGAACTTTCTCATAATCTAACTGGTAACAACTAACAACGGGATGTTATTAGATTCTTCTACGGTAACATATAAAGACAATTTATTAAAGAGAATTGAAGCAAATCAACTATAGTTACGACTGTTAGAAAAGGTGGAAGAAAGCATTAACGAGAAAAATAATTCTAGGAAGACTTATTTACTGAACTTTAGAATGACTGTAATTTATCTATTTTATATAGTATGTTTTATGGGGATAGCGGGTATGGTGTTGTTAGGCATCTAACCTTAGATGCGAAACCATCAAAACTACGTCAATTTGATAAATCTTAAAAAATAATTTTAATATTTTTTTCTCCTGTTTCTTCTCTGACAATTTCACAACCTCATGCTCTCCCAATTTGATTGCAGAACATCCTTGTAGAGACTAGCCAAGATCATGTAACATTGAAATTTTTACCTTCTTTAACTGCAAAATTACGCTCAACATGTGACAGAATTTGTTATATGAGAATTAATAGCAGAGAGCATCAAAGAACTGGAAAAACTACATGAGATTGATCATTTAAAAAGTTCAAATATATATGGGCGAGTTGCTGACCTTATATCAAAAGAGTGTACTGCGGATCGTTAGTTTTCCAGGCCTGCTTGATGCTAGTAATGTTGCATGAGGTAAGACCGTAAAACCTAGTCCTAGACATTTAATTTCCTATCTTCACATGGATTTTATCTTAAAAATGTGCTCAAATATGTTAATTTTAAGCTGTTGTTGCATATCAAGTTTGATGTAGCTACATTTTTGTCAAGAATTTTTAATATTTTGTAGTAATTCAAAGTTAATAGTTAGTATGTTTGATCTTAAAAGTCAAATTTATATTCGTTTGGAACCAAGGGTTAATGATTTCTATTTTTACGTTAAACATATAAGTTTTTATCTTTCACATGGATTTTGTTATTGTCAAAGATGTTAAGTTTCTTCTTATGAAGTTTAATGTACTTGTTATCCAGAATTTTATGAATTTGTAGCAATTCTAAATTAAAATGTCAGTGTGTTTTACCTTAAAAGTCAAGACTGTATTCATTTGGAACAAAGGAGCAAGTCTTTCTAGTTCTGAGGTCAAAACTGTGTTCATTTTGAAGGCTTTTTGTATGAGAATTAATGTAGTCAAATTGTCCTCAAGAATTTATTTTTTTTGTAGTAATTTGAGCTTAAAAGTTGGTCAATTTGACCTCAAAAGTCAAAATCATATATATATGTGGAACAAAAGGATTAATGATTTCTAGCTGTAAACACTAGCAGTGACAACCATAGTTGCAAAAAATGAGTTTCTGAACTGGAATTTACTTGAACTCGTGCGTGCCCACACGAATGCAGCTCCGAAAACCCGGGTCGCATGGCTACATAGCCGCTATTAACAACCATGATTTTTGTACAAATGACCATTCATGTTTTGTTTTTATAGAATAGAGAAGATGAAGGGTAAATTTGTCATTTCACATCCACTTAACGGAGAAACTAACTGTCATCCATTCCAGGGACTATCCGAGTAACAAACAAACTGTCAAACCACAGGGAGCACCGGTGTAATTTCCAAAAGTTGAAGACTATAGGTGTTATTTTGCAAAACCACAGGGACTATCAGCGCATTTTACTCTTTTGATAGCTAGGCAATCCTAAATGATCTTGAGCATGATTACCAGAAACATATAGAAAATCTATCAACTATAAAAAAAGTTGGTGAGAAACATAGATTTATAGTAAAATATGACTTACAGTTCATAACAAGTATAACATCATAAAACACATTATGAAAACAAACACACGATGTAATGATCACGATCAAACCGTACAGCAGGTTAACTTGTGGCTCAACCCCCAAGGTTGAGCAATGATAATGATACGGATTTTAATTATCCCAAAACTGAAGATGGATGGGTTTGTCAAACCTATAAGCGTACTACTATTGGGTTGAAAAAGTTAATGATTACGTTAGAATAATGTTCATCATGTCGATTTGTTTAAGATAAAGTGTATGTTATGAAAATCACTTGTTTACGTTCGAATGATAAAATGACATGTTATTGTTTTGTACAACTGTTACATGTTCCATCCCAAAACAACATTAAAATAGAAAAGAGACTATGAAATACTCATGGTTTGGATTCATCAAAGATAGCCTTTTGTTTGTTTTGGTATTTGTATGATATCATCATGTTATAGATTTATCATTCTACGATATTAAAGTCAAAATCGATTTATGTGGAATGAAAGGTTTCTGGATGTCATGTTGTAGGACTGACTATCAGCAACAATATATAGTGATGTTTGTAACAACTTGCTTGACGACGATGGTTTTATAGCTCTAATGTGGTACTGGACTAGCAGGCCTGCTCGATGTTAGTATGTTGCATGCCACTGTTGCAGTTCTATGAGTTTTGTGTTGAATGTGATCTTGATTGTATCGCTCCTATTATCGAATTTGCTGCAGGGTATGGAAGGAACTCTTGCCATTCCTCTTGTGTCTGCTACTGCTGTGCAGTGCACCAAAGGCTGTTTGGGATCCCTCGATTGACATAAGCTCGTAGACGAGAATTCGTGAACCGTGACATTTGTTTTGTTGTAAAGAGAGTTTGTGTACCTATTTAAGTTTATTGTTTGTACAAGTGACCTTCAGTGGAACTTGGTGTATTTTCGGTGGGTTCTAGCGTCTTGCTAGTCTGATATTTATTTTTAGTGATTTTTTTTTTCCATTTTAAAAAAAGTGACCATTCATGCATCTTTCAGTATTTTGTTTGTAAAGAAGAAAGTTTGTGTGTCAAAATTTCTTATGCTTTTCTGAACCGTATGATTTTTCAATTTAATGGAGCTTTCCTTTCAAATTTCGCTTACTTTTATTTATACTCATAATGCGCATTATTAAACCGCCCTCTGTAAGGAAACGCTAACTACAGTTTATTGAGAACTCAAGATAATCATAAAAGCAAGGAATGTTCATCTTTCAAAGTATGACACAATGTGACATATTAACAAAACATAACCCTTAGCTGAGATGACCTAAATCCCGAAATTTGCTGCAAGGCCAGATTCCATAACATAGTATATTACATTACTATAAGACTTAGCCATGGTTGGATAAATATGGTTACTTAGCCATGGTTGGAAACGTGGTTTCACATTGAATCTGGCAGGAAAGATAATTCTTGCATCTATGGGATTAGGCCAAAACTGCAGCTAGTCATACTTAAGCAGGCTCAACTCAGCTAAGTATTGACTCAAAGCTTCGAGTGTGAGATTAGATGTCATCATTATTTGAAAAGGGTGAGTTAAACGTAAAGTTAGCAAATCGAATATATAGAAATTGAGATTAAACAACAAGTCAAATGACAACACAAGTTAGTCAATAAATACACTTAATATTTGAATATAGATTCTTAACAATCATACCTAACAAATGTCATCACTGTTGGATCTTCGATTTGATACCCAGAGTACAACGTTTTTCGTTTTCGTTTTCCCACCGACTTTGTCTTTTAAGATTGTATGAATATGTATCCCAAATGTATAATATTATATAACTACTACTACTATAAACGCTATTTTATTTCTCTATCTTATTAACAACGAAATATCTGTAAAACAACTAGCAAGATGCTAGAACAGTTAACTCATGTCTTAACACCTAGATGCTAATAACGTCCAAGTGCTTTTGATGCCAAAGATGACATATCATGTCAATTATCAAACAAGTTTTTGGACCTTTCATAAACAAAGTTTGAAACATCAGAATTCAATTCAAAAACCCATTATAATTCATTTTTAATTATAGAGGAAATGAACAGAAAAGTGAAATTCTTTTAAATGGATTATCATGATAAATCTCAACATCAATTCTCATGAAAAGTTGAGTGATCTAAACTCTAAGGGGGCGTTTGGTTCGCAGGAATTCAATGGAATTTAAGGGAATTGGAATTTGATTTTGAATTCCATCTCTTAAAATGTTTGGTTCACAGAATTTGATGGAATTGGAATCTCAATTCCAATCTTCATGTGTTTGGTTGACAATGGAATTGGAATTGGAATTAGGCATGTATTCCTTCAAATTCCTTTAACTAAACGAATTCAAAATCATTCCTGGAATTAAAGTAAATTCATTGGAATCTTCGACCGTTTCGACCCGCACCGTTTCGACCCGTACCGTTTCGACGCGAACAGTTTCGACTCGTACCGTTTCGACGCGAACCATTTCGATCCGTACGTTTCGACGCGAACCGTTTCGACCGGTACCGTTTCGAACCCGTGCCGTTTTGAACCGTTTCGACGCGAACCATTTTGTTATCTTCTTTGGAAGTTATGTTAGCAAGTATAGTTGTTGCCTTCCATACTTTTACATTTGCATATTTCATCAGGAAAAAAAAATATCTAAACTTTTTCATGTCGTTTATGTTTATAAACTTTAGTTGTTACAGTTTCTTTTTCGAGTCTGGGAGTTTTGTTTAGCTGTGTCACACCCCGATATTTCCATGTATTACCGGTGGGCCCGGTGGGGAGTATCGTGACGTAGTTGATATCATCATAGTCAAACAACACAATTTTAAATGCACAGCGGAAGCAAAAGATAGATTTATTTCAACCGAATAAAATTGTAATATTAAGTATCACAATGTAGTTGAAACGGATCCACAGGCGGATCAAAATAAACAGAAAACATAGTTCATCAGATTTAAATGCATCCAAGCTTGCGAGACTCTTAACGATGCTAGGAGAGGCCAGCCTATTACGCGTAGTACCTGCACTTAACCTTTTTGGGAAAATACGTCAGTTTACACTGGTAAATACAATTAACTGACTCATTTTGAAAAGGTTTAGAAAATTGATTTGAATGCACAAGGCACAAAACATTTTATAACTTGGGATAATTATTTATATATAAACTTGTAAAAGAATTATATGTTTCTTATGCGTTCAGTAGCCCGGGTGGACACCGGGTTAGAGCTTAATAGACACACCACATGATATAGTCCCGCGGCGGGTTATTCCCGAAATCGGCGGTTATACCTTATTATTTATATATGCACTAACGGGTGTACGCCTACACCCGTGTGCGTAGGTCGTGGCCATTTCGTAAAATGATGCTAAGGATATCCGGGACATGGTCATTAACCCCCCAAAGGCTTTAAGAAAACAAAACAATTTAAACGGGTCATATCAATAAATTAACCATCATACGATCAAAAAATCAATGCCCGACCAAGCGGTATTTTATATACCGTACCCCAAGCCCGTATATGGAAAATAAGTTAAAAGTATTTACATTTGCAAGTATTAATCACAAATAACAAGTGCGTGTAGCTTTTACCGGGTCTCCTATTCTGGAAAAAAGGTTTTTAATAACCTATTAGATTTCCTAACGGGTCTTTAATTAAGCCTAAACTTAGACCGGTTAGTTTTAAAGGAAGATACGGTTCAAACGCACGATTAAGCGAAGACCGGAATAGAACGTGATTTAGACCCGACAAGTTTGGAGACTTGTGTAATATGGGTAAACTAAACACATTCTGGATTTTGAGACAAAAATGATAAGGTTTGACCCATTTCGGTCAATTTATGCAAACTAGTTACATAAACCGAACCAAACGCGAAAAATGCATAACGGGTAATCATATGAGTCATATACAGGTTTCCTAAGTTAATATGCCTTAAATATGTTGTGACATCAGTAGGATATCTTCTATTATGCCCGAAATGGATTTAAACTCAAACTATGCCCCGTAGGGGCATTTTGGTCATTTTAAGGGTTATAAAAGAGTTTAAATAATAATCTGAGTTACAGATCTGATATAATCAGTAAAAATACTTAATTTAATAAGTTATAACAGTAGGGTATTATATATATGTAAAATTGATCATTTAAAACCAAACTATGCACCTTAGGGGCATTTTGGTAATTTCACATAGGCTTAAAAGGTCAAAACTAGAAATCTGAGTTTAAAACTTTTACTTACTGTTAAAGTATAAAAATTTACTAAAAATATCAGTAGGTATCATACCTTGTATGTTTAAAATAGTTTTAATACATACTATGTGTTAAAAATGCTTAAGAAGGCGATTTTGAGCTATTTTCGGGTTTTCGAAGGAAAGCTGATATTTTTATTATTCCAGAAGGCTCAAAATATTTTATCTATCATATTAGATCAGTAGAAAAAGGTTTGGTATCAAAAAGATTTGTAAAACTCATTTTATAGCCCAAAAGGGCAAATCCGGCAATTATCGAACCAAGCTTAGAACTTTATGTTATGCTTAGCCTAAAATTAAATAAAAATCTTCAAAAATCCCAAAATATTATATTACATCATGTAACACCCCGAAAACGGGTTTGGTAGTCAAACCACGTGAGTACTAAAAGACGGATAAAATACCGTTAATGGTAAAACTAACCCGGCGAGTATTAGGACTTAAACAAATAATCCTAATATTAATTAAAAAGGAAAATAAATGCTTGAGGAAATAAAGTTACGAAAGTCCCGAGTTAACGGGACTTAAAAACATAACGGGTTATAACTTCCCGAACCCGCTAAAGTAACAAGGAATAATTAACCTAGTTAGTAGCATGTGATTAAGTGACTAATGGTGAGTTATAGCTTCATTTGATCAAAAGGAAACATGAGGGACTAATATTGTCAAGTGGGAAACTTGTTTTATTAAAACAAAAGTTAAACACCAAAACACACACTTAAAGTGTGTGTTCTGGTCGAGATATCCACAGGAGCCAAGAACATCTTGAGCTCAAAACCCTAACAAGCACAAATCAAGAAAATTGGAAGGGCAAATCAAACCCAAATCGAAATTCAAGCACATATTCGTGATCACCAAGTCAAGGGGATCTTAAGGTATGTCGAATTTCTAATATTCATGAAGTTGTAAAAAGTTGATAATCATCCTAATCGCGAATTAGGCATGGATTAGAGAAGATAGGGCTAGATTAGTGATGTATACTTGCTTAGGAACGGAACCCTAAGTGAAAATCATACATAACATGTTATGAATTGAAGGATTTGATGAATTAACACACTTAGATAAGTGGGTTTTAATATTATGATGATTTTGATGATATAACTATGCTTAGAATCAACATGCATGATAACAAATAGAAGGTGTTCGATTTAACCATGAATTTGGGTACTTGTTCATACATGATTGAAATGGGTTTTGAATGTTATGATGAAATTTGGTAGCCATATTCATCTATAAACCTTTATAAAGCATCTCCTCTGTACATAAACGTAATTTTCTCTAAAATCTTAAGACGGCAGACAAAGAGTCATGCCTTATTCCCTATCCTTTCATCATTTTCTCTCAATTTTGCCCCCAATTCAATGTTTTCGCCCACAAATTCATGACTGAAATCATTTCTTACCCACGAAGTCTTCAGCAAATTGATGTTTGAAACTGTCGGACCCATTACTGATATCATCAATTAGGTTTGATGAATGAAATTGAAATCAATTACTGCTCAGACCGAATCACCTTCCCCTTCAAGAAACCATCAATTTCCGGTTTGTATATAGATTTTGTTACCTTCATGTTCTTCGATTTATAAGTAATTTCATCAATTTCCTTTTTGTCGATTCGTGTATTGGTTCCAAACTTAAGACTTAAGACCCCTGCAACCCTTCAATGGAATATCAGGCTCAACAACGATTCCTACAAAATAATTCGAGTGCAGATTACATGTGGTTTAAGAAAGGAGATTCTGGTGACTTATAGACCGCCATTGTTAGTTGCCGGAAGAAGTTCTCCTGGTGTCTTCTCCAACCCTTTCTTTAGGTCAGTTTGTTTCATATATATTTCATGAAGAATTTGGTTTTGATGGTGACTTTTGTTTAGAATTTGTTTAAACTTCGTTGTTTGCTGTTAATTCAATTTCACTTCTGTGGGATTCTTGATTTGGGGTTGAACTTCTTTCTTTGATGTTTCTTATTATTGGATCGTCGCTAACATGATCGCAAATTATTAGGTTTAAGGAATTAATTATTCACTCTTTGTTGGTGGTGGTTTGATTAGACACCAGACGGGTCGATGGTGTTAGCCGTTAGGTTCCAGCGACACAGGTATGGTTAGGATTCGGTGGTGGTTGACGGTGTTCTATGGCAGACAATGAACAGAAGGGTGGGGTTCCGGTGAGTCGAACTTGACACGGATGGCGAGGGATTCCATCAATGGAAGGTTTAAGGTTTGGGGATTTAGGGTTCCGCTACTTCTGCAGTTCTCACTCCATTTGCGCAGGTATAGTTTTCTTTCATTTTCTTTTAACAAAAGCACTTGCTTTGGTAATTTGGGTGAAATCATGTTGAGATTTTAGAGATTATGCACATCTGATGCAACACTTGCATTGATCATTTGTGCTTCGTTTAAGATATGCTTAACGCTGGTGATACAAATCAAGTTGACCTAGCAGGTGAGCTCGTACAAGACTGAAACGATGACGGGTATGTCGACAAACAAAAGCCAAGCAGTTGACTCAAGAGATTAGTTTTAGGGATAGAAAAGCCTTGACTCCAATTAACAGATTACAGAATCAGAATCATAAAAGAATATGGGAAGTTCGATATGATTATCAACAAGACAGACCTCAAAAGGAGGTAATGGCCAGTCATAAATGTGCAGAGGGTGTTTTTCGAGGTGCTCAGGTAATATCTAACTATTCATGTTAGTTATAGAATCTGAGTATTAGTATTATGAATGTTTTAATTGTAAAAAGACGATTAGGTTTTCAAAATTTTAATCTTAGTATTAGAATAATGTACATGTTGGTGAAACGGGTTTGTATTGGACAGGAAATGTTGGCGAACCCGAGTTTGTTGCTTTTGGATGAGCCGACTTCAGGGCTGGACTCTACCACGGCTCTTCGGTTAATGGCCACGTTGAATGGGTTGGCTAGAGGAGGGAGGAGTGTGGTCACCACGATCCATATTTTAGTTCCCCGTTTTTTCCCTATTTTATGCGTTTTTGGCCGTAAAACCGTCATTCGGATACTTATTTATCTACATTTATGTTTACATGCCTAAAACAGCATACCAAACAAGATGATAGCAAAAACGAGGACTTTCCGGACAAAACGACGAAGCTGCGGACATTCTGTTAAGGATTCTGAACTGGGCCTGTGGAACGACCGTTCCACCTGATGCACGGTCGTGCATCTCCGACAAAGCTGATCATCTCGGTAATGAACGACCTGTGCGACTGGGCGTTCTAGGAAACAAGGCGGCTCGGTGAAGAACGGACGTTCCATCTGAGGAACGACCGTGCATATCCGATGAACCAACTGTGTCTCGGTGATGAACGATCGGTGCGACTCGGCGTGCAACAAGTAGCCCGGAACTGAACGACCGTTCCACACAAAGAACGGTCGTGCCATTTCGAATCTGGTCAACGATCCGATGACGTATGCAGTATGGTGACCCATCCCCAATAATTGAATAAAGTGAACGGTCGTTCCATATGGAGAACGACCGTGCAACAACAAAAAGTATAAAAACTTGCAGAAACATTCTGCTCGATATTCTGGATTTTTTGAGAGCTTCACAGGCGATTTTCAGGCTCCGGAGGCATTAGCTTTCACCCGGATTCAAGCCACATTGTCTCGTTTAGCTCGATTACTACCCGGATCCTTAGTCTAGTACCTGTTTATGGTTTGATTTTCTAATCTTTCCATGTTTTTGTTAATCTTTCAAGTACTTAGATTATTGTTTATGTATTATTGTAGCCTTTGGGCAAAAACACAAACAATCCCTTGCTAGATTATTGCCATTAGTGTGTTAAACTTTGTTTGTAATGACACTTGAAGTATTTTCTATGATTATCTTTGATGATTAGTTTGCAACCTTGTTATTGATATTGAATTCTTGATTATAAGTAATTATGTTGGATGATTGGTGCTTGGTTAGTTAAGATAATTGAAAAATGAAGCTTAATTAATCTTGTATTAGTAAACTTTGAATTTGGTTAACTAGTTTAACTTGGTTTAAATGTATGCATCATGATACTAGAAATGGTTAGTGATTTAATAAAATGTAATTATTGTTAATCAAGAGAGCTTGCCGTCACGTAAGGACCTAAACGGGTTAGATGGTGTCGTTATGAATTCTTGCCATGATTTGTTAGCTTAGTTAGTAGTTTAGGCCAAAATTGCTATCTTAGTGAATTATTGTGCAAGATTTGTAAAATGAACTCGGTTGTGATTTAATCTAGTTTATGCTTATCTCGGTGGTTGCATTGTGTTTATCGGTGTCGCTTTCCTTGTTTAAGTGAGGTTAGAACAATCCTAACGGCTGACTAACTTATTTTTAAGAGATTTTCATAGACATTTATCAATTGCACGTTAAAGAACAATTTTAGGTGGTTAAAGTGTGTTTATCGTTTTAACTTTCCGAATGATTGTCATGTTAGGATTCCCGAAAGGGATACTAATTGTCTTGAATTGGAATATTGACCGAATGCTTCTAGTGCCAAAACTGACTTAGTTGACATGCTGTGGTTGTGTATTTAGCAAGGCTTTTTATCTATATTCTATTATGTTTTTATTATGTATTTGTTTATGCTTACTTTAGTTTAGTTTAAAATCAAACAAACCTATGTTTTTACCGGTAGTTTAGTGACAAATGTCTAGTATTATTTCTCCGCCCATTTCCTTGGATCGATACTTGGTTCTTACCAATACTTTATTACATATATGACGGGGTACACTTGCCTCTTTCGTGTGTGTTTTGATGTAAAAGTAATAATCACTTTTATAAATTTAAAACCCAATCGTGTGTTTATTCATGATAAAAATATGTATATATACGCACACGTCATTGTGGTATTGTCTGATGGCAGCTCAATTTACTATGGTTGTTCGGGTCAGGTTATGGAGTATCTTGCATCCATTGGGTATGTGCCAGGGTTTAATTTGATGAACTCAGCTGGTTTTCTGCTTGATCTTGCAAATGGTACGTAAATAAATCATGCAATAAACTGTAGAAATACAATGCAAAAAAGTTTTCAGGTCATGCGATTAGTTTTTATTAATACAAGTTGGAAATTTATTCGCTCCTTTTTGTTTCGGTTTGGTCAGTTTTTTCGGCTTCGTTTCGAATCGGTTTCAGTATTTTCAGTTTTTTTTTGGTTCCGTTTCGGTTTCGGTTTTTTGTTTCTGTTTGGTCGGTTCATTCGGTTGAGTTTCGGTTGAGTTTTGATTTTAAGTTTCGTTTTAATCGGGTTTTTTTTTGTTTCGTTTCAGAACGGTTTTGATCTTTTCAGTTTTTTGTTTCGTTTCAGTTCGTTTTTTTTGTCTTGTTTTAGCTGGTTTTGATTTTTTATTTCGATTTGATCCATTTTTTGGTTCCGTTTAGATTGCTTTCAATTTTTTCAGTATTTTTATTTCATTTCGGATCGGTTTTGATCTTCAGTTTTTTTTTGTGTTTCGGTTCGGTTTTTTGTTTCTGTTTGGTCGTTTATTCGGTTTCGTTTCGGTTCGGTTTTGGTTTTTTGTTTCGTTTTGATGGTTTTTTCGGTTTCGTTTCGGATTGGTTCAATCCTTTCATTTTTTTTTGTTTCATTTCGTTTTTTTAAGTAAAATCTATTTTTTTTAAGAAAGCAATTTTTAACCAACAAGACCCGAAACCCGTTCCGACCCGAATAAAAAAAAAACTTTTTTTGTAATTGACCCGTTTTGACTCGAACCCGTTTTGACCCATGACCCGACCCGACCCGAACTGACATGTTTGCCAGGTCTATATTTCATCATTATTTCAGTGTAGTTAAGACATTTGATTATCATAGTTAAATGAATATAAGAACTCTCTCTGTAGGCATTGTGACTAGCACTACCGAAAAATGGATGGGCTTCTGAAGACGAATTTTGACAAGGCCTTTTGTTTGTTGGAGAAAAAGACTTTTTGTTTGTTGGAGCTCCACGGGTCGTTTAAACTTTGCGGACTTATAAAATGCCAATTAAACTTGACTACTTTCGCTTTATGTTAAACATGTTATTTCATTCTTTTTTAGCAAACATTATTATTAACTTGCAATCTGTTCCTTTTTAGTGGCATTTTATCGAGTGGAACTCGGAAAACTTCTGTTGTGAAACCGCCTCATTAAGTACGAGACTCGCTATTTTTTATTGTTATCCACAGGTAAAACAAAGTTTCTGATAATAGTTTTATCGTCATCATGTTATCCAAGGTAAAACTTAATTCTCAGTTCCACATTATATAATTGCGCAACATTTATGCTTAATCGTTAATGATTGGCCACCAGTAGCGCCGTCAACATGATGATCTCTTATGGTTGGTGTTTGGAATAGCAACACTTGGGTACCAGGGGTTGCCAAGGCGGACCAGCGGTAACATGGTAGCTCTGTGGTGAACAGTGGCATCATCTGCAAATATGTGTAGTAGGCAGTGGCGATGACAAGTGGCCATGAGAGGGCTGAAGCCAGTCTACTAACAACAATTGGCGGGTACACAGGTGTCAAGGAGGCAGCTGATAAAATAATAATTTTTTTTTCAATGATAAAATATGCTCAGATACATATTTGTAAAAATGATAAAATAATATCATTTTTTTTAATTTTCATATTTGTAGTTAGAGATTCACTCTTGATTTATGATTATAGGGAAGGTGTATAGATTGGCATGATAAATTATCAAGATGTCATTCAAAGGACTTGTGCGAGAGCTGAGGGAGATGCGAGATGGGATCGGGAGTATATCGAGGAGAGGGATTGAAGGGAGACAGTGAACTGGAGGAATCGATCTAGGTCTCATATTGCGTTGGATGTAGCTCTGGTGGAGATGGTCATCAAGGTCAGTCGGCGAACTTGCCTTCAGAATTGCTGTTGGATATAATTGATAGGATCCAAAAGAGTGAGACTTTGTGGCGAGTGAGAACTGTTGTTTATTGTGCATCTGTTTGTAAGTCAAACCGAACACTTGTTATTATTATTTTTGTTGAGTCAAATCGGACACTTGTTCATACCGTTTTAGTCATATTACGACTATATTTTTTTGTTGTTTTCTCTTTTGTTTTGCTAACGGTACCGTATTTGATCGAAATTGGTGTTGTTCTTTACAGTATTGACATAAGTCTTTATGGTTATCAAACGATAGAGCTATCGGGTCGGTAATATAGATATACAACTTATATATATATATATATATATGATTTATTTATCGTTTTAAGGTTTGAATTATGTTTCCGCCCCGTATTGTCGACTCCGCTGCAACGCGCGGGTTTCCCACTAGTGTAACTAAGTGTATGAGATCATGTTATCTACTAATTGATAGATAGAACTTGATTTTATTAAATGTTTGGATGAATGCTAGTAATAGGATGAAATGGGGTTTTCGCTCATATATGAGAGACCCTTAGTTCTTGCGAAATGAATGAACAAACTAGCTTTGATAATCGCTTGAGCTAGTTGAAGTGTTGAAAAGACAATGGACTTAGTTAGACCTTTAGTTAAAACGGGGGCCTAAAAATAATGCCTACCGGGTAATTATTGGAATGCTTAAACTAGTTGTCGAACTTGAATGTGCATCTTATATGCTAAGGGGCGTTTGACTTTTAGTAGTCAAACCGACCATTAATAAGATCGAATGATAATTTTGATAGAAAAATACGTAAGGTGGAATAGTTATGATTAACAATGACTAAAGTAACCATCTTATGAAATATGATGATAGTTTGACGCCTAAAAAGTAGGTGGAAGCTTGTGGAGGAAGCGGGTCAAACGGAGCGAGTACGGAAAGAAAAGCGTGGCATGGATGCAAGGTAAGTATATCTTACACTAGTCATATATTTTAGAATATTCTTTTGTCGTATTAATTACGTAAAAGACAAATACCTAATTGAGATATAGTGTTCCGGCGTGTAGTCGTACGGAACAAGATAATCAAATATGATAAGAAAACATAGTGATGGCTAAAAATGAGTTAAATCGGTAATTCGATCATATTATGACGAATGAAATATGTACTTTTAATGGTTATCATATAAGTTAAATCATAATAACCATTAAGGGAAAAATAGTAATTTGACAATTTGACGATGGTAATTGGTCATTTAGACCAAAAGGGTCAAAAGGTGAAATTATCACCCTTTGACAATATCGACTAATGGGTTGTCAAGTTGTATGATTTAAGGAAATAAATAGCACATGGATGTTTACATCGCTATCACTTAGCAGCCACTAAGGAAAGGTATTGAAACAGGTCAATATATTGATCCGAGCCAGGTATGTATAATGATACAACTCATCATGTAGAATTTGGAGTTCTATAAGAGTTAGACAAGGTTAAAACATAGATATTTGGTTATCTTTTAGGTAAACCGAATAAATTTAGTTATGATTATAACGTTTTAGAAACATAATGGTTTCTAAACAAGACTATAGTTAAAAAGTCGGATTTTTGGGTCAAACAAGTACTAAAAGTCCTTCGTCGTAAAAGAAGGACTAATTTTTTTTGACTAAAACGCCCTTGTAAGCGAAATTGAGCAAACGAACCATAAAGGTTGTTTTGAAATAAGTGATAGGATGAAATAAATATTTCGAATAAGTATGAAAAGCGAAAGATGTAAAATATTGGTCAAATGACATCTATAAAGAGTCTTTGCCGTAAAATAATGATTTGAAGGGTAAAATTTGGAATATATAAATCACCACATTGAATCCACCACAAATATAGTTGTGGTGGAAGATCATTTGATAAGAAATGTGGACATAAGTATTTAGAAACGAATGAAAGCGATTTGTGCTTAAAATATGCTTAAATACCCTTAACGGGTCAAAATAAGCCTATGAGTGAAAATGGGTTTAAGAAGGTATATGAACCTGTAATTGGAACCTAATATGTAAAATATCATTGAATTTAATAGGTTTATGAGAAATAAGGGTCAAACAAACTTGTTTGTTTGATAAAGAATCGAACGGGTCAAAATTTGGTAAAAAGGGTAATAAGCTGAAGACTTAAAAGTCTGAAATGTTGTTAAACCGAATGTTGGATTTAAACTCCATATGATGGAGGATCAAATTACAATCATGTAGGAAGAAACGGTAGGTCAAACGGATAAGCGGATTGAAAGATACGAAAGTTTTCGTGTCAATAAACGGCAAAATGGAAAGGTTGAATGCAGGGACCATCGTAACTTACGGTGTCCACCGTAAGTTACGGTGGAGCTGATTTAGTTACGGTGGTTGCCTACTGAAGTACGGTAGGAGATTTGTAATACAGGGGCCACCGTAACTTACGGTGCCCACCGTAAGTTACGGTGGAGGCCAGTTGGAAATCTTTGTTTTGAGATCAAGAGTTTAACGTTGGGATTCTTTTTCCTTCCATTATCATTACCGGATTTGTTTAGAAACATTTTAATTCCCGTATGACTAAAGCATTTCATGTTTATGAAATGTAGGTACATTTTGGATGCCGAAAGACGATCAAGCTCAACGAAGAACCGAACACGATAAAGATTCATGCTTCCGCACATTGCCTTGTCGTAAATCTAAACGACGAATCCGATCACGTTATGTCAAATAACTTATGATTTGTAAAAGTTCTAATAAACCCGTGTTTTTATAGCATGTGTAGTCCTAACTATACATCCTATTTTTGATATTTAAATGTAAAACCGTTAAATAGCAACTAGGGTGTTACACATCAGTGGGTAAAAAGTTTGGTATTAAAAATCGGGTTTAGATAGGCTATATGCTAATTTCGTCGTTTAATTAATAAAAAGCTTCTTATTTACGCTAATGAGCATAACTCCTAATCTAGACCTCAAACTGATGTCAAATTTTAGGGACAAGTCTAATAATCAGTAATTAAGGTTTCTATTCTTTTACATTTTCAAAAATCACGTTTTAAGGTCAAAAGGGCATAATAGTCAACATTTAAGCATTTAACGGAAACATGCATATGAATCAGATAACTAATGAACCAAGTTGTATAATCTCAGAGAGTTATACTTATATGAAACCTGGTCCAAATAAAGCTCTAAGGCAATTCTAAAACATGCTTAAACGGGTCAGAACTGAAAGTCAAAGCAAAAGTCAAATTATGCGACTTTCGGTTCCGATCCGAGTCTAAACTGAAAATTGTCGGGTTGAACATGTTTAGACATGTTCTTACATTAATTACCAAGTTATATTAGTGATAAAACAGGTTGCATGGATCCTACATTGCTAATTATGCATTAATTTGAAAATAAGCTTTCTATTGACTTTTTAAGATTAGCTTTGACCCGACAATTGACCTAGTTAGAGTGGGAATCAGAGGGTGCCCTTTTAAGGGTTTATTGCCCACATAATTACCAACTCATAGGTACTTTCAATTCGAAATTTGACTGAACAATTATTGATTAATCGCGAAGTCAAACTCTAATTACGACGGTTTGACTTTAAGCTAATAAACTAATCAAAACTGAATTAGGAAGGGTTAAGGACACTTACAAGAGTCCTAAGCACGACTAGGGATCTTAAGAAAGTTTGTTGCTGATCAGAGGAGCTCCAGAAATGAGTCTTGTGAAAGTTTGCAACTTGAAGTGTGAAATGTTGCAATTTGAAGCTCCTTATATACTCACTTTGATCATCTAAGATCATGCCAAGGAGGTCTATAATTGTTTCCAGATCAAGACAAGTGCCCCCTATGCATGAAATACCATTGGGGCAGCCCCTGGTATGCAAAACAAGCTTCCAAAGTCGGTTAACAGGCCTGGACAGACACCTGTGCGCGTTTTCTGATACTGGGGTGCTTAGGCGGCCCGCGTAAGGGACCTGTGTGGTCTTACGCGGCCGGTATGGCCATCCAGAATAGGCCAAACAAGTTTCAATCTTTGCATTTTTGGTCCCTGGTCCTTGTATGCGTGGTTTTAACTTCCAATTTTGCATTTCCAGCCCTCTAACTTGATTTTTAAGGACCTTAAGACTTTTACAAACTTGGTTAAGTCCTTGGTTAACTTTGTGATCACCCATAAGGCCCTATAATTCAACGTTGATGCTTTTAACCCCTCGTATACGAATATTGTCATAACTTTCTCATACGATAACGAAACTTGGTGAAATTTTTATCACATATTCTAGTGAGTATAATTTATCGTTACAAAGCTTCGGGTTTGCTAAAAGGTCACTTAGAGGTATACATTAAACACGTTGACACTTTTAACCCCTGTAGTTTGTAATCTCTCACTTTCTTCCACAATTAGCTTTGTATGATCCATGATTTATTCGTTTAAGGGTATAAACATCGTGTAGGGTTATTTTAAAGTATATTTATCCATTGTTGACACTTTGAACCCTTATATTCACATACTTTCCTTGTTTGTCAACTTTAGTCCCTCTAAAGTAATCTTTTACACGTTTAAAGCTCATGACACGTGTCGATACATTATTGGACATAGATTTTCGAGGTGTTACATCCTCACCCCCTTAAAAGAAATCTCGACCTCGAGATTTACTAAAACAAATGAGGGTACTTTTCTTTCATTGTGGATTCTACCTCCCACGTATACTCGGGACCTCTGCGGGTATCCCATTTGACCTTTACAATCGGCACTTGCTTCCTTCGAAGCTTCTTGACCTGTCGATCCTCGATCGACAAGGGTTTTTCCACAAATTTGAAGCTCTCGTCTATATGCACATCCGTATGTGGCATGACTAGCGACTCATCAGCTAGACATTTCTTCAGGTTGCAGATGTGGAATACATTGTGAATACCACTGAGCTCTTCAGGTAAGTTCAACTTGTAAGCCACTGATCCGACACATTCGATGATTTCAAATGGACCTATGTACCTTGGGCTTAACTTACCTTTCTTACCAAAACGCATCACTCCCTTCCAGGGTGATACTTTAAGTAAAACCTTATCACCAACCTCAAACTTTAGAGGTTTACGCCTTAAGTCTGTGTAGCTTTTCTGCCTGTCTCTGGCAGCTTTGAGACGATCTCTTATCTGCACAATCTTCTCTGTTGTCTCCAGGACTATATCAGGTCCTGTTAGTTGGACATCTCCAACTTCTGCCCAGCAAACAGGTGTTCTGCACTTTCTTCCATACAAAGCTTCAAATGGCGCAGCCTGAATGCTTGTATGGTAGCTATTGTTATAGGAGAACTCAATCAATGGCAGGTGGTTATCCCAATTACCACCTAAGTCAATCACACATGCACGAAGCATGTCTTCTAAAGTTTGGATGGTACGCTCACTCTGCCCGTCTGTCTGAGGATGGTAAGCCGTACTAAAATTTAAGCGCGTGCCCAAAGATTGTTGGAAACTTTTCCAAAAATGTGATGTGTATCTAGTATCTCTGTCAGAGATAATAGACACTGGTACGCCATGCAGAGATACAATCTTATCTACGTACAATTGGGCTAACATATCGGAGCTATAAGTCTCCTTAATGGGTAAGAAATGTGCTGACTTAGTTAGTCTATCTACTATCACCCATATAGTATCATTTCCTTTCCTTGTCTTTGGCAACTTGGTGATGAAATCCATCGTCACCATCTCCCATTTCCAGGTGGGAAGTTCAGGTTGTTGTAGCAAACCTGACGGTTTCTGATGTTCAGCTTTGACTTGAGCGCACGTCAAACATTTGGCTACGTAGGTAGCTATAGACTTCTTCAAGCCTATCCACCAATAATTTGCCTTCAGATCCTGGTACATCTTATCAGCTCCAGGATGAACGGAGTACTTAGAACTGTGGACTTCCTGGAGGATAACATCCCGAAGTCCTCCATAAATTGGAACCCATATTCGTCCATTTAACCTCAGAATTCCGTCCTTGCCATAGGATAACTGTTCTTTAGTTACTCCTAGCTTTTCATTAGGATAGTTAGCTTCTAGTACAACTTCCTTCTGTGCAGCTAACAACCTTTCAATCAAACTATTCTTTAACTCAATGCTCTTGGCATTGATTCTTATAGGCTTCACTCTTTCCTTTCTACTTAAGGCATCGGCAACCACATTTGCCTTGCCTGGATGGTATCTTATCTCACAGTCATAATCATTCAAGGTTTCCATCCAACGTCCCTGCCTCATGTTAAAATCCTTCTGATTGAACAGATGTTGAAGGCTCTTGTGATCCGAATAGATCACGCACTTAGTTCCATACAAATAATGCCTCCACAGTTTTAGTGCAAATACCACGGCACCCAACTCCAAGTCATGGGTGGTGTAATTCTTCTCATGCACTTTTAATTGTCGAGAAACATAGGCAATAACTTTGCCTTTCTGCATAAGCACACATCCCATACCTGTGTGCGATGCATCACAATATACCACAAATTCATCAATTCCATCTGGCAACGTCAGTACTGGAGCGTTGCTCAATTTCTGCTTAAGAATGTCAAAGGATTCCTGCTGCTTAGGTCCCCAGTTAAACTTAATATTCTTACGTGTGACGTGATGTCGTGGTCACAATCAAATTTAATCCAAATAACAACTATAGAAAGTGGTAAATGGGTATCGAACTCAGGGAGTATGTGGAAAATGTGTGATTTTATAGCTTTGCACTTAAACTAAAATTAATCTAATTTGCAGAAAGTAAAGATCAATAATTTGGATTGTTTGGTTTTAATAACTAAAATTAACTAAATAACTTCAAATCAAAGGTTGGTTGTAAAGCAGATTAGGAAAACAATGACCATCTTAGGATTCAGTTTCTTTTAACAATTGTGTGAAATTCCAACTAGAAAGAGTTACATAGACATAACTCGTGCATAAATAATCGAAGTGATAAAAGGGAACAAAGTACCCGGATTATATAAACGCGAGGTTGTTTCCCGATGATCAATTAATCAATAACCAACCCTAACCCTTCCCGTGATATCTCGATTGCCAACGGCACCAAGAACGTATGATTGAGACTAGAAATTGCACTATCAATTAACAAGCTACAACAATTATGCATATACCATGATAATCAAGCAAACACAAGTTATCATTCTAGAAATAACGGAACAAACACACAAGAGTTTAGAGAAACCTTCACCTAAGATAATCACCACAAGTTTAGCCGGACATTGTTCGGTTGATCATCATAACATTAAAAGTCAAGTTCATAAGAATAAAAACAAGCACCAAATGTTTAGAATTGTTTCCAACCAACAAGAACTAGCCAAAATCGCCCCTTAAGTGCAGAGAAACTGTCCAATGATGAGATAAACCCAAAAGACACCATCAAAACCGTTTAATAGGGCAGTTACAATTTTCCTCGCAGCTTCCACCATAAATTACGGTATCACCGTAACTTACGGTGGACATCAATTTGTTACGGTGCAAGTCTCCTGAGTTACGGTGGAAAGATATGTGGATTTCAGGGCCACCGTAAATTACGGTGGCCACCGTAATTTACGGTGGAGCCCTGATTCATGTGTTTTATTCCTTTGTTCCTTCCACGCATGACCCGTTCATCTCCAAACCGTCCAAAGCTGCGTTTTCTCCTCTTTTAGCTCCCAAAACATACCTGAAACATAAGCAACTGCAGTTATCTAATTCAAGATAATTACGCGATTAAGTGAAGGATAAACTCATCTTTTAACATCATTAAGGGTTGTCCTATGGACCACCCGTCAACGTGTCAATGAAGTTAAGGGCGCAGCAATCCTTGAGAAATTTTCAATAAATCGCCTATAATATCCTGCTAAACCTAGAAAGCTACGAATCTCTGTAGGCGTCTTTGGCTCTTGCCAATTCATGACAGCTTCAACTTTAGTGGGATCTACTTGGATACCACGCTCACTAACAACATGTCCAAGGAATTGGACTTCACGAAGCCAGAATTCGCACTTTGAAAACTTGGCATAGAGCTTTTCTTGATGAAGCAGTTTCAGAATGCATCGAAGATGCTTCTCATGGTCAGCTTGGCTCTTTGAGTAAATGAGAATGTCATCGATGAAAACGATGATAAATTTATCCAAGTAAGGCTTGCAAACGCGATTCATGAGATCCATGAATGCGGCAGGTGCATTAGTGAGCCCAAAAGGCATCACTAGGAACTCGTAATGACCATAACGAGTCCTAAATGCAGCCTTGTGTACATCTTCATCTTTAACCTTCAGTTGATGGTAGCCTGACCTCAAATCGATCTTAGAGAAGTAACTTGCCCCTTGCAGTTGATCGAACAGATCGTCGATCCTGGTCAATGGATATCTATTCTTGATAGTGACTTTGTTAAGCTCGCGATAGTCGATGCACAGACGCATCGACCCATCCTTCTTCTTTACAAACAAGATTGGTGCTCCCCAAGGAGATGAACTAGGACGAATGAAACCTTTTGCCAACAACTCGTCTAGCTGAGTCCTTAACTCTTTCATCTCTGTTGGTGCCAACCTGTAAGGTGCCCTTGCAATAGGTGCTGCTCTTGGAATAATGTCAATTCTGAATTCTACTTGCCTATCTGGTGGCAAACCAGGCAGTTCTTCCGGGAATACTTCGGGATATTCAGAAATGACGGGAATATCTTCAATCTTAGGCTTCTGCTCATCAATAGTTACCTGTGCCATATAAATGACACAGCCCTTATTCAAACACCTAGATGCCTTGAGCATAGTCACTTGCTCAGGCAGTCCATACTGGGTATCTCCCTGAATGGTAAGTGGCTTACCAGACGGAGTTTTGACCACTACTTGCTTCTTGTTGCAAACAATCTGGGCCTGGTTATGAGATAACCAGTCCATGCCTATTACTATATCGAAACCGGCTAACTTCAAAAGAAGTAAGGACAAAGGAAATGAGTGGTTCCTAATGGATATGAAACATCCATCTAACACGGTTGATGCGGTTTCTATGGTACCATCGGCTAACTCAACCTCATATTTTATGCTTAGGGTTCTAACAGGTAGGTTTAACAACTTACAAAACTTATCATCAACAAATGACTTATCTGCTCCAGAATCAAATAACACCCTTGCATAAACATCATTAATAAGGAAGGTACATGTTATGACATTATCGTCCTGGACAGCTTCCTTTGCGTTCATCTGGAAGACCCTAGCATTGGTCTTTTTCCCTTCCTTAGTTTTCTTAGCAAACTTTGGGCAGTTGGACTTGATATGCCCCTTTTCATTGCAACTATAGCACGTAGCATCCTTCATTTTCTTACAGTCTAAGGTCTTGTGCTCAGAAGATTTACAAATCCCACAAGGCCTTGGCTGCGACTGGGATTTTGACTCGAATCTGCACTTCCCGAAGTGGTGCTTCTTACATATTTTACACTTGGGCTTATCACCCGACTGATGACCATCCTTTTTAGTTCCAAAACCCTTTTTGTGGTCATTGTTTCCCTTATGCTTCTTGTCTAAACGTCGTGAGTTGTCATCCTCACGCTTTCTCTTCTCAGAGTCTGTGTTTCTCAGCGATCTCTGCCTGACCGCGTCCAAAGTAAGGGACAATGATATATCAGCTGCAGACCGAAAAGTAGCTGGTCTGGAGGCCTTCACACTGGCCTTGATTTCTGGGGCCAAACCCCCAATGAAACGAGCTATCCTCTTGGGTTCCGGAGTCACCAGATACGGAACCAATCTTGACATCGTATTGAAGCTAGTAAGGTATGCTTGACAATCTAGGTTTTTCATAACCAAAGATAAGAAATCAGCTTCAATCTTTTCAACCTCATGCTGAGGGCAGTAGTTTTCCTTAATGAGAGTAACAAAATGATCCCATGTCAGGTTGTACAATGGGATCTTCCCAGTGGCTTGAATCAAAGACCTCCACCATGCTAGTGCCTCGCCTTTGAATGACTGAGATACGAACTTTACCACATCCTTATCAGCACAACCACTGATATCTACTACAGTGTCCATCTCATCTAACCATGACATGCAGTCAACTGCTCCTTTCTCCCCAATAAAATCCCTGGGTTTGCATGAAACAAAGTACTTATAGGTGCAACCTTTAGCACGTGGTTCTTGGTTCAGCACAACTCCCTTAGATGGAACACTCCTCTGGTTCGTTGAGTGATGGGAATCACTCTTGTGAGCAGTATGAGTCTTGGAAGGTGGTTTAGAGTGTGGTACAGATTGGGTCCTCACATGGGTACCACTGGATTCATTGAACTGCCTTTCCAAAGCTCGTGTCAGAGCATTATCTATTAATGCTTGTAATTCTGCTCCTGCTATGTTGACTCTGGAGGTGTCATGATTATCTCTGGGGTGGCTGTTGGCTTCGTTTGACCCGGCCATGTAGCTTGATTGCTACATAAAATAATGATTTTTAACTCATTCAGAGATCTATAACAGTTTTATCATTCTAGATGATTTATTAATCATGGTATTTAAGAACCATTATTGATTAATTTGCTAAGCATATATATATATTCAGGATATTATAATAATCCTTAGTTAAAATTAAAATATATTAATGGCAAAAAGGTCTAGTCACTTGGACAGTTTTAAATTTTTAATCATGATCTTATAGGGTCATGGTATTGAGGTTTTTAATTATAATTCCTTACCTCTTCTTAACAGGGGGTCGAAGACCACGACTGTCTTTTGTCTTATATGACAATGAGTATAGCCCGTAGGCGTTATATCCTTAATGGATGTTTTAATTAATTAAAAGAAGTTGGAAGAATCCAATATAAGGATGACTCATGTGATTTTATCGAATCACATTTTGTCAAGAGTGTTAACATGTTTTCAGATGTTAACAAGGATTGGAACCTTTTGAATAGGTTTTACCATTTTGGTCATGTCTGCAATGACATATAGACTAGGTTTTACCTTTAAGATTCTTTTTAATATTTAACGCAGAACAATCCTAAATTGAGGTGTTAATAAGGACTTGAATCTAATTTGAGGAATTACCATCTTGGCCCTGTCTTAAAATGACACATGGCTAGGTTTTGTCCCTTTTTAGATTTTTATCATTTTATTATAATGATAGGTTTTAGAAAGGAATGTTATATTTTCATTTATTTTACATATTATATTTATGCATATAATTTAAAAATCAAAATTTGAATTAATTCATTCCACTACAACAATTAACCAAGTACAACGGGACTTCTACAAAAATAACATGCCCGCGCAGGGGCTTAAACAGAAATAACATACCCACGCAGGGGTTAAACAGAAAAACATGCCCACGCAGGGGCGGAATACAGAAAGACATGCCCACGCAGGGGCAGAATACAGAAACAAATGTCCATGCAGGGACATGATTACAACACTAATAACAAACAAACAAATGAAGGATTTAATGGCCCTTCTTGCTTTTTCCTTTGATTAAGTTTGCCAGACTCTTGAACATTCCATGGTTTTGTCTGCGGTCTTCCCGCACTTCCTGCCGCACCTCATTAATCCTTTGAAGGATCTCCTGATGCTGTGGTGGTGACATGGCTGGCGGTTGCGGGGGTTGCTGATATAGTGGAGGTTGAGGAGGTGGCGGCTGATGATACCCATATGGTGGGTACCCATAGTGTGAGTATCCGGTTTGATATGGGATCCCAAAGGATCCTTCCGGATGGTGGGCATTGTAGTTTGCCGCTGCCACCAGATAAGGGTCGGCATCTGCATAGTTGTAGTTTGTGTGGACCGGCTCCTCAAAGAGGTTATATGCTGCCGCGCCGGTGTATGTAGGAATCGGGTCTCCAAAACCCAATGGTGGTGGCGCGACAGGCGCAGAGTTTACTTCCGAGACGGGGTTTGAAGATCCACCAATCTGCGGGTCTTCATGGAGTGGCGAGTAGCAGCTGCCACTAGTAGGTTGAGGGGTGCCGATTTGCACTCCTCCTCGCACGGACATCCGTGCGGTTGTTCTTCTTCACCTCGGTGGTTTCGGAGGCTGTTGCTGGACTGGTGGTGGTGGCGGAGTAACCGCGACATATCGAGAATCCTCAGAGGGATCCTGCTGCTGCTGCTGTTGTGGAGAGTTGTGGTAACTAGGAGTAAACACCCAGTCGATCTGTCAGAACCTTTCTTCATAACTGTCGGGACCATTATAAGGTGATCCCACGAAAGGTGACCCATCCGAAATTTCGATGGGGTGGTTAGGGGTTCCAGACGGTGGCTCTGCAGGATCTGTGTCCTCATCCATGTCCTTTGCATGGTCACCAGAGAAATGATCTTCAGGTCCTAGTGGGTTAATACCCACTGGTTCTCCGAGGTAGTTTTCCGGGTTGAACCGGCTCTGGAAGAAGGGCGTTGGGTCATCAAAAGGTGAGTTATGGCCTTGGAGAGGAATGTAAGATTGATGGGAATTATGGGGCTCATTTTCGGAATGAGGCCCAAAGGAGTTGTGAAACAAAGGTGTAACAACTCTCAAGAAAACCAACACCCTCGAATATTTTCCGACACCCCATTATATCTTAAATATCCTAATATGTCTTATATTACACCCCTTATGTGAAAACTGAGCCCATATTATGTTATAGTTTATAAAAGAAAATAAAAATCTGAAAACGTAAGCTGAGGCGGGCCGCGAAAGACCTCACCTCAAGCTTACGCGGGCCGTATTAAGACCAGATTTGGACTCCGCTGACTTCTTTAGTTCATGCGGGCCGCGTAAGGGTTATGATTAGTGCATGCGGGCCGCGCGGACTCATAACACGCGATCACACTAGAGGCCGACACGTGTCGACATCGTGGCGGACCTACTCAACGACTCAGCTAAGCTATAGTGTTGACTGGTGTTGACGCGGGCCGCGTAAGGATCCCTTGTCTCTGACGCGGGCCGCGTGAAGGACATATTTCAGCACTATAAATAGGTAGCATCAGTTTTCAGTTTCCGTCGCTCATTCTCAAATCTCATTCACGAATTCTGAAATATTAGACATAATATTTTGGGTATTATACCCCTAATTAGCGAGGTTCTGCTCCGTTGTAAGTATTATAACCCCGGTTTCATAATAGTTACGCTGCCCGATTGATTTAGGGTTCCGTAACAACTGTCGTGGTTCTGCCCGACGTAGTTGTTGGAATGCCGTCTCGGGGAGGGTATTATTAATATTTTCAAAGGGTTATGATACTAATCAATGTATATTTGTATAAATTATAGATTATATCCAGGAAACCCTCACGCGAAGTCTAAGATAGCAATGTGAGTTGATCCACTTTTTGTAAACCTTTTTATGAACTGTTTTACAAAACCTTACATATCTTTCCCTGCGAATAAACATATTGAGTATTTGTAAGAATACAATTATAGTGGGTATGTTGGGGTTTTGTATACAAAATTTGTTACCACCTGGTCAAGGAGTAACATTACCACAAGTTGAGTATGACAATACCACTGATGTTAATTGATATATCTTGGAAACAAATGTAATTGCGGATGTGCCCTCAATACTGTACACTGTGAAATGGATTTTTTTGTAAACTTGATTAAACTGGGATTCACTCACCAGTATTTCTTGCTGATAAAATGTTTTAAACACGTGTTACAGGTAACTTAGTGTGAAGCCAATAAAAGCCAGCTGGACAGCACTGAAGGCTTGGAAAAGTGGCAATAAAAGTTACCTAAAATAAAATAGATGTTTTTATTAAATAAAATAGGGTTTATTCCTATAAAAACGTGTGTACTATGAACTTGGGTTTCATCCCATTTGTTTAATATTATAAAATATGGTGGTTTTACTCTGATAAACATTTCCTAACTACGGTCCTGATGTAAATTCCGCTGCAAGACTAAATAAAACTGATACCACCGAAACTAGCTCACGACCGCCCGTTCCCGGGACAGATAAGGGAATCGGGGGTTGTGACAGAAGGTGGTATCAGAGCCTAGCCACTGGCTCAAGCCAAAGAAGTGTTCTGCTGACACTTAAATTTTAAATTCTATGTTAGGAAATAATTTATGTGATTAAGTGTTTTATATTAATTGACTATTTGTTAGTTTACAGTATGAGTAAGAGAAGAATTTCGGATATCTATCATAAACTAGATAGTTCACCCAAAGAAAAGGGAAGTTCATCCCAAACAAATTTCTCAGGATATTCAGCAGATATTGAGGAAGGAATATTTGTCCGTAAAGCACAGTATGAAAATCCACTTACCCCTAGTAAAAGAAGTCGGATTCTTAGAAAAAGTCAAGAGAATATGAAAAAGTCTCAGGAAAACCAGAAAATAGGCAGTAACCCACCTTGGGAAGATAAATTAGACGAAAAATGGGCAAATCTCTACATGTTAGCCACTACAGCAGTAAATGTTAACTTATAGTTGAATCGTCAAACCAGTGCCAGCACCCATGCCACCTACAAGCTAGAAACTTTAAAAGAACATCGTTCCTTTGATAATAACCTAGTGAGAAGAAAGAGATAGAATAAACCTTATATAAAGTGTGTTGAGCATAATATTCCTATAACCTAGTTAGACTAAAATAAGTTACGGATGTATAACCAATAATATATTTCGAATTTCAGTTCTAGTTTGTAATAAATATATAAATCACAATATTTCATTTTAATTAATCTGTTCGTATAATTGTACTAGATATTTGTTTATGATAAATAAACATTCGGATAAACAACAAAAGTGAACCAAGAAAAACTAGAATAAGGCCTAGAAGTACAAGAGAATTTTTAATGCTATGCCTTAATATGAAGCTTTGAGATGAACCAATTGCTTGTATAAATAAAGTGTGATGGTTATTGGTATCCTGTGAGGATAATGACTAGAACAGTGCCTGTATGATAAATAAGCAATAACAATTGGCCACTGTTATTTCTTGTTTATTGATACTACTCGGTTCTAGAATATGATTTCTCATGAGAATACTAATTTCCTTATTTCTTGATGTAAATGATGCCTTTCTAAGATCATGATTTGAAATGGGTGGAAAATACTATGATAATTACCTCTCCGGTAAAACTGGGCATGGTGCGATAGACTCTCCGGCAAGACCGGGTAAGATGGGGTATATGTTATAAATGGAATTCCTAAAAAGTACTATGACCTGATGTCTGACTTGTGAGTCTGTTTACATTATGGATAATGTACATACTACAGTATATGAAATATTATATAGACATGTATGTCTATGAGGAAATCCAAAAGATTTTAATAATCATGAGGAATAAATTACGAACAGAGGTGTCAATTATGAATTTAGATTTGTTAGAAATCTCTAGTGTGTAATAGACGCATAATATATGAAAAGAGTATAGTCGCAATAATCGACGCTTTTGGCAAAAATGCGTGTTATGTGATTAACTATAGTAAAATATTAATTGTGATATTAATATGGGATAAATGTTTAAAATTCAGATGGCCGACGAAGAAAATCAAGGAAATCTGAATAATGATAACCAGAGTAACATTAACGTGGTTAATGATAATCCGAGTATTAATAACAATGGAAACCAAGTGGATAATAGTGTTATTCAACACATAGTGGCACAGGGAATTATAGATGCTATGCCTTTCATTCTTCAAACTGTTAAGGATGCTGATAATAAAGGTAAACATAGCAGTAAGCGACCTATTGAACCAGAAAACAGTGTAAACAATGGACCAATATTTCGATTGCCTATTCCCAAAAGAAGAAGAACCATGCCTTATGGTTGTTCTTATAAAGAATTCTGGTCTTGTAAACCAATGGAATTCTCGGGAAATGAAGGGGCCATTGCAACCTTACGCTGGATAGAGAAAACTGAGGCAGTCTTAAGGATAAGTAAGTGTGCTGAAGAAGACAAGATATTGTTTGCTTCTAATCTGTTTAAGAATGCAACATTAGAATGGTGGAACACTATCCTCCAGACAAGAGGAAGTGATAAAACCTATAATATGAAATGGGAAGAATTTAAAGAAAAGGTAGAAAGGAAATTCTGCCCACCCAATGAAAAGGAACAGATAGCAAACAAGTTCCTCAACCTTAGGATGACTGGTGTAGATAGTAAAGGGTACACTACTACATTCTTTGAATATGCTAGGATAGTGCCAACCCTTGCATCACCAGAACCGGTATTAATCTCCCGTTACATCTGGGGATTAATTGGAGAAATTAGACATGTAGTCAAGGCAACCAGACCCCAAACCATAGAAGAAGCCGTAGAACTAGCCAATACCTTGACTGATGAACTAGTTCGTATTAGAGAAGAAGATCAGAGGAGAAACCTAACCCAGAAGCTTACCCAAGAATTTCGTTCTGGGAATTTCAATCATAGGAACGTAGATTCTACTTTTGCACCGTATTGCGGGATCTGCAAAAAGAAGCATTCTGGAAAATGCTCCACCCACTGCAATTTCTGCAAAGCACCAGGACACAATGAAGAGAACTGCAGGAGGAAATCCAGTAATGGATTGTGTTTTAACTGTGGAGAAAAAGGTCATATCAAGCCAAACTGTCCAAAACTGGCTCCAGCTACAAACAACAAGAATACTAAAAATGCTAGAGCATTTGTTCTGACTGCAGATGAAGCTAAGATGATTCCAGATGTCATCGCTGGTACGTTTCTAGTTAATGATGTCTTTGCTAAAAGTATTATTTGACTCTGGTGCAAACTAAAGTTTTATTAATACTTCGTATTGCAAATTTCTAAATCAATCATTAACTAAACTACCACATAAATGTCTAGTAGAGACAGTCAATGGAGAAACCATTAGGATTTCTGAAATCTTGCAGGGAGCAAGAATAGAAATTTTAAACCAAACGTTTAGGGCAAACCTTTATTCAATGAATATAGCCGGATTTGATATTGTTTTAGGAATGAATTGGTTAATAACCAATAAAACCAGTATGTTACGTGATCAAAAGTCAATTCAAGTAAATTCATCTAAAGGTAAAACGATCACAATTAAAGGAAATAAGCAATCTAGATCCACAAAATTCATCTCTGTGATGAAAATTGCAAGTCCTATAAAGAAAATGTTCTATAGTGTATTTGATTTATATAATCACTAACACTAAAGGAAAAGAACTAAAAGACATTCCAGTAGTATCTCAGTTTTCAGATGTCTTTTCAGAAAAATTACCAGGACTACCTCTAGACAGAGAAGTTAAATTCAGAATTCACCTGCTATCAGAAACATTGCCAAAACACTTTACCGTTTGGCACCAGCCGAAATGCAGGAATTAAAGAAACAATTAGATAAATTGTTAGAGAAAAGATTCATACAACCGAGTTCGTCGCCATAGGGAGCGCCTATATTATTCGTTAAAAAGAATGACGGATCAATGCGTATGTGCATTGATTTCTGTGAATTTAACAAAGTCACGATTAAGAATCGGTACCTATTATCGAGAATCGATGATTTGTTTACAAGGAGCTCGATTTTTCTCTAAGATCGATTTAAGGTCAGGATATCATTAATTAAAGGTACAGAAAGAGGACATTCCTAAGACCGCATTTAGAACAAGGTATGGTCATTATGAATTTACTGTCATGCCATTTGGTTTAACCAATGCCCCAGCTGCATTTATGGACATGATGAACCGAATATGTAAGCCATATTTGGATAAATTCATAATTGTTTTCATAGATGATATTCTAATTTACTCTAAGGGTAAAGAAGATCATGCAAAACATTTGCACGCACTTTTAAGTCTGTTAAGAAAAGAAAAACTTTATGCTAAGTTTTCTAAGTGTGAATTTTGATTAGAACAGGTACAATTCCTTGGACACTTAGTCAATCATGAAGGAAAAGCAAATGTAGTGGCAGATGCTTTAAGTAGAAAGTATCATGAAAAGCCAAGAAGGGTACGTTCTCTTAAATTAAATCTGCAAGTAGATTTAAATGATCAGATAAGAAAAGCACAAGAGTCAGTAATCAAGGAAGATACTGAAAAGATAAAAAGTATGTTAAAAAGAATTGAAACAAGGAACATATGGAATTTGGAGATTCCATGAAAAGAGAATGTAGATACCTAAATTAGGAAATCTGCGTAACCGTATATTGGAAGAAGCCCATAAGTTTAAATATACGATGCATCCAGGAAGTAATAAACTGTACCAGGATTTAAGGAAAAATTTCTGGTGGATAGAAATGAAAAAGGACGTAGCAGTCTATGTTTCTAAATGTTTAACTTGTTCACAAGTTAAGGCTGAAAAAAAAAAACCTTCAGGTTTGTTACAGCAATTGGAAATGCCGGTATGGAAATGAGAATTAATAACAATGGATTTTGTTACTAAATTACCCAAAACTAGGAAAGGAAATGATACAATCTGGGTGATTATAGATAGACTAATCAAGTCAGCTCATTTTCTACAAATAAAAAGAAATATCCGCATTTATTCAGTAGATCTCGAGGACGAGCTCTAAATTAAGGTGGGGAGAATGTAACAACTCTCAAGAAAACCAACACCCTCGAATATTTTCCGACACCCCATTATATCTTAAATATCCTAATATGTCTTATATTACACCCCGTATGTGAAAACCGAGCCCATATTATGTTATAGTTTATAAAAGAAAATAAAAATCTGAAAAGGTAAGCTGAGGCGGGCCGCGAAAGACCTCACCTCAAGCTTACGCGGGCCGTATTAAGACCAGATTTGGACTCCGCTGACTTCTTTAGTTCATGCGGGCCGCGTAAGGGTTATGATTAGTGCATGCGGGCCGCGCGGACTCATAACACGCGATCACACCAGAGGCCGACACGTGTCGACATCGTGGCGGACCTACTCAACGACTCAGCTAAGCTATAGTGTTGACTGGTGTTGACGCGGGCCGCGTAAGGATCCCTTGTCTCTGACGCGGGCCGCGTGAAGGACATATTTCAGCACTATAAATAGGTAGCATCAGTTTTCAGTTTCCGTCGCTCATTCTCAAATCTCATTCACGAATTCTGAAATATTAGACATAATATTTTGGGTATTATACCCCTAATTAGCGAGGTTCTGCTCCGTTGTAAGTATTATAACCCCGGTTTCATAATAGTTACGCTGCCCGATTGATTTAGGGTTCCGTAACAACTGTCGTGGTTCTGCCCGACGTAGTTGTTGGAATGCCGTCTCGGGGAGGGTATTATTAATATTTTCAAAGGGTTATGATACTAATCAATGTATATTTGTATAAATTATAGATTATATCCAGGAAACCCTCACGCGAAGTCTAAGATAGCAATGTGAGTTGATCCACTTTTTGTAAACCTTTTTATGAACTGTTTTACAAAACCTTACATATCTTTCCCTGCGAATAAACATATTGAGTATTTGTAAGAATACAATTATAGTGGGTATGTTGGGGTTTTGTATACAAAATTTGTTACCACCTGGTCAAGGAGTAACATTACCACAAGTTGAGTATGACAGTACCACTGATGTTAATTGATATATCTTGGAAACAAATGTAATTGCGGATGTGCCCTCAATACTGTACACTGTGAAATGGATTTTTTTGTAAACTTGATTAAACTGGGATTCACTCACCAGTATTTCTTGCTGATAAAATGTTTTAAACACGTGTTACAGGTAACTTAGTGTGAAGCCAATAAAAGCCAGCTGGACAACACTGAAGACTTGGAAAAGTGGCAATAAAAGTTACCTAAAATAAAATAGATGTTTTTATTAAATAAAATAGGGTTTATTCCTATAAAAACGTGTGTACTATGAACTTGGGTTTCATCCCATTTGTTTAATATTATAAAATATGGTGGTTTTACTCTGATAAACATTTCCTAACTACGGTCCTGATGTAAATTCCGCTGCAAGACTAAATAAAACTGATACCACCGAAACTGGCTCACGACCGCCCGTTCCCGGGACAGATAAGGGAATCGGGGGTTGTGACAGAAGGGGAGGAGCTCAACGAAACTGAGCGCCTTGCTGGTTCAGTATAGGTCCTCCAGTTAACTTGAGGACTCGGGTTATGTTAATCTGATGGTGTTCGCCGGTGCGAAGGCCCGGCCTCGTGATCATTCAGGGCAACGAGTGGCCCCTTGCCTCTTCCTCTCCCTCTTACTCTTGGTGACATCTTTTAACCTGTCAACATAAACAAAGATAACAACAAGGGATATATATAAAAGACAAAAATAAAAACAAATCGGGATTTTTCCTAAGTTCTTTGTCTAGACTCGAAAATTTAGGAATGTGCAACTGTGTAACTGAGATTGAACACAAAAGGCTAGTGTTTAATTCACTCAGTGTTGGCTCTGATACCAACCTGTCACACCCCGATATTTCCATGTATTACCGGTGGGCCCGGTGGAGAGTATCGTGACGTAGTTGATATCATCATAGTCAAACAACTCAATTTTAAATGCACAGCGGAAGCAAAAGATAGATTTATTTCAACTGAATAAAATTGTAATATTAAGTATCACAATGTAGTTGAAACGGATCCACAGGCGGATCAAAATAAACAGAAAACATAGTTCATCAGATTTAAATGCATCAAGCTTGCGAGACTCTTAACGATGCTAAGGAGAGGCCAGCCTATTACGCGTAGTACCTGCACTTAACCTTTTTGGGAAAATACGTCAGTTTACACTGGTAAATACAATTAACTGACTCATTTTGAAAAGGTTTAGAAAATTGATTTGAATGCACAAGGCACAAAACATTTTATAACTTGGGATAATTATTTATATATAAACTTGTAAAAGAATTATATGTTTCTTATACGTTCAGTAGCCCGGGTTGACACCGGGTTAGAGCTTAATAGACACACCACATGATATAGTCCCGCAGCGGGTTATTCCCGAAACCGGCGGTTATACCTTATTATTTATATATGCACTAACGGGTGTACGCCTACACCCGTGTGCGTAGGTCGTGGCCATTTCGTAAAATGATGCCAATGATATCCGGGACATGGTCATTAACCCCCCAAAGGCTTTAAGCAAACAAAACAATTTAAATGGGTCATATCAATAAATTAACCTTCATACGATCAAAAAGTCAATGCCCGACCAAGCGGTATTTTATATACCGTACCCCAAGCCCGTATAGGGAAAATAAGTTAAAAGTATTTACCTTTGCAAGTATTAATCACAAATAGCAAGTGCGTGTAGCTTTTACCGGGTCTCCTATTCTGGAACAAAGGTTTTTAATAACCTATTAGATTTCCTAACGAGTCTTTAATTAAGCCTAAACTTAGACCGATTAGTTTTAAATGAAGATACGATTCAAACGCACGATTAAGCGAAGACCGGAATAGAATGTGATTTAGACCCGAAAAGTTTGGAGACTTGTGTAATATGGGTAAACTAAACACATTCTGGATTTTGAGACAAAAATGATAAGGTTTGACCCGTTTCGGTCAATTTATGCAAACTAGTTACATAAACCGAACCAAACGCGAAAAATGCATAACGGGTAACCATATGAGTCATATACAGGTTTCCTAAGTTAATATGCCTTAAATATGTTGTGACATCAGTAGGATATCTTCTATTATGCCCGAAATGGATTTAAACTCAAACTATGCCCCGTAGGGGCATTTTGGTCATTTTAAGGGTTATAAAAGAGTTTAAATAATAATCTGAGTTACAGATCTAATATAATCAGTAAAAATACTTAATTTAATAAGTTATAACAGTAGGGTATTATATATATGTAAAATTGACATTTAAAACCAAACTATGCACCTTAGGGGCATTTTGGTAATTTCACATAGGCTTAAAAGGTCAAAACTGGAAATCTGAGTTTAAAACTTTTACTTACTGTTAAAGTATAAAATTTTACTAAAAATATCAGTAGGTATCATACCTTGTATGTTTAAAATAGTTTTAATACATACTATGTGTTAAAAATGCTTAAGAAGGCGATTTTGAGCTATTTTCGGGTTTTCGAAGGAAAGCTGATATTTTTATTATTCCAGAAGGCTCAAAATATTTTATTTATCATATTAGATCAGTAGAAAAAAGGTTTGGTATCAAAAAGATTTGTAAAACTCATTTTATAGCCCAAAAGGGCAAATCCGGCAATTATCGAACCAAGCTTAGAACTTTATGTTATGCTTAGCCTAAAATTAAATAAAAATCTTCAAAAATCCCAAAATATTATATTACATCAGTGGGTAAAAAGTTTGTTATTAAAAATCGGGTTTAGATAGGCTATATGCTAATTTCGCCGTTTAATTAATAAAAAGCTTCTTATTTACGCTAATGAGCATAACTCCTAATCTAGACCTCAAACTGATGTCAAATTTTAGGGACAAGTCTAATAATCAGTAATTAAGGTTTCTATTCTTTTACATTTTCAAAAATCATGTTTTAAGGTCAAAAGGGCATAATAGTCAACATTTAAGCATTTAACAGAAACATGCATATGAATCGGATAACTAATGAACCAAGTTGTATAATCTCAGAGAGTTATACTTATATGAAACCTGGTCCAAATAAAGCTCTAAGGCAATTCTAAAACATGCTTAAACGGGTCAGAACTGAAAGTTAAAGCAAAAGTCAAATTATGCGACTTTCGGTTCCGATCCGAGTCTAAACTGAAAATTGTCGGGTTGAACATGTTTAGACATGTTCTTACATTAATTACCAAGTTATATTAGTGATAAAACAGGTTGCATGGATCCTACATTGCTAATTATGCATTAATTTGAAAATAAGCTTTCTGTTGACTTTTTAAGATTAGATTTGACCCGACAATTGACCTAGTTAGAGTGGGAATCAGAGGGTGCCCTTTTAAGGGTTTATTTCCCACATAATTACCAACTCATAGGTACTTTCAATTCGAAATTTGACTGAACAATTATTGATTAATCGCGAAGTCAAACTCTAATTACGACGGTTTGACTTTAAGCTAATAAACTAATCAAAACTGAATTAGGAAGGGTTAAGGACACTTACAAGAGTCCTAAGCACGACTAGGGATCTTAAGAAAGTTTGTTGCTGATCAGAGGAGCTCCAGAAATGAGTCTTGTGAAAGTTTGCAACTTGAAGTGTGAAATGTTGCAATTTGAAGCTCCTTATATACTCACTTTGATCATCTAAGATTATGCCAAGGAGGTCTATAATTGTTTCCAGATCAAGACAAGTGCCCCCTATGCATGAAATACCATTGGGGCAGCCCCTGGTATGCAAAACAAGCTTCCAAAGTCGGTTAACAGGCCTGGACAAACACCTGTGCGCGTTTTCTGATACTGGGGTGCTTAGGCGGCCCGCGTAAGGGACCTGTGTGGTCTTACGTGGCCGGTATGGCCATCCAGAACAGGCCAAACAAGTTTCAATCTTTGCATTTTTGGTCCCTGGTCCTTGTATGCGTGGTTTTAACTTCCAATTTTGCATTTCCAGCCCTCTAACTTGATTTTTAAGGACCTTAAAACTTTTACAAACTTGGTTAAGTCCTTGGTTAACTTTGTGATCACCCATAAGGCCCTAGAATTCAACGTTGACGCTTTTAACCCCTCGTATACGAATATTGTCATAACTTTCTCATACGATAACGAAACTTGGTGAAATTTTTATCACATATTCTAGTGAGTATAATTTATCGTTACAAAGCTTCGGGTTTGCTAAAAGGTCACTCAGAGGTATACATTAAACATGTTGACACTTTTAACTCCTGTAGTTTGTAATCTCTCACTTTCTTCCACAATTAGCTTCGTATGATCCATGATTTATTCGTTTAAGGGTATAAACATCGTGTAGGGTTATTTTAAAGTATATTTATCCATTGTTGACACTTTGAACCCTTATATTCACATACTTTCCTTGTTTGTCAACTTTAGTCCCTCTAAAGTAATCTTTTACACGTTTAAAGCTCATGACACGTGTCGATACATTATTGGACATAGATTTTCGAGGTGTTACAAGCTGTTACAGTTTCTTTTTTGTTTTGTTTTGCCCTAAGTAAAAGGTGGTTCGACGCGAACCGTTTCGACGCGAACCGTTTCGACCCGTACCGTTTCGACGCGTACGGTTTCGATGCGAACCGTTTCGACTCGTACTGTTTCGACATGTACCGTTTCGACCCAAATCGTTTCGAATCGAACCGTTTCGACGCGAACTATTTCGATCCGTACCGTTTCGAACCGAACCGAACCGTTTCGACCCATACTGTTTCGAATCGAATCGTTTCGACCCGTACCATTTCGACCCGAACGGGTGGTTGTGGATGTCGGGTGATGGGTTCCAATTCATTTGACAACCAAACACAACAAAAATGGAATTGAGATTCCAATTCCAACAATTTCCAATTCCAATTGGAATGTTTAAATTCCAAATCCAATTCCTTCAAATTCTAATTCCTATACAAATTTCAATTCCAAATCATTCCGCGAACCAAACGCCCCCTAACGGTCTTTGAAGTGATTCTCATGTAACAGTTATGACAACCGGTGAAACACGTGGAGCTTGTAAGAGAGTTTCCAAAATCTTCGACTTTTGCTTCTTTTCAACCAAATATATATCTTATAAAATTAATTTAACATGTTAAAAATCAATATTTTTAATAAAATTTTCAGCACTTTTTCTTATAAAAATGAGTAGAAACTATTGGAATAAAAATCAAGTTTTTGTAAAAAAACAAAATTAGCCTTTTTTTCACTGTTTTTTTTATATTTTTAGTTTTTGATATTTTTTTATTAAAAATGCTTCTACAAGTATTTATAAGGAGAAGCGTCGAATTTTTTTTTAAATTGATTATTAACATGTTAAGTTAAATTTTAAAAGTGTTCCCTGGTTCCCCACTTTTTTAGTGTTCCCCAATGAACCTCACACTATGTATATATATATATATATATATATGGTAAGGTTATTGTAAAAAAAGTTAAAGGTGTGAGAAAGGTGAGAAATATTGTGGAGATGACATGTGTCCTCAATCTAAATTAATTCAAAAGGGTAAACAAGTAATTTTATCATTAATTCAATTAATTCAAACTTTCCATAACCGCCACCTTAATTATAGGAACATGATTTTTTTAAAAGATCTCTAAAAAAACACTACGAATTACACTGCAACCACCATTCAACACATATATAACACCATTCAATAAATATATAACACCATTCAATAAGTATATAACACCATTCAATAAATATAACACCATTTTAAAGATCTCTATAAAAACACTATAAAAAACACTGCAAACCACCATTCAACACATATGTAACACCATTCAATAATTATATAACACCATTCAATAAGTGTATAACACCATTCAATAAGTATATAACACCATTCAACACATATATAACACCATTCAATAAAGTATATAACACCATTCAGCACATATATAACACCATTCAATAAAGCATATAACACCATTCAATAAGTATATAACACCATTCAATAAAGTATATAACACCATTCAATAATATATAACACCATATTACCCTATTATAACTCTGTATAACACTACACCCCGTCGTTCCACTGTCGACACCACCACTGTCGCCCCCCGTAATGGGGAGGTGGCCGGCACCGCCTCTCTACAGTCTCTCTTCTCTTTCTCTCAGTCGAACCCAACCACCCGACAGTATCGGTGATGATGATGATGAAGGAATCATGAATCTGCTGAATCGATGATGATGATGATTCGAGATGTAAACTGATGATGATGATGATGATTTGAGATGTAAACTGATGATGATGCTGATTCGAGATGTATCGATGATGATGATGGTGATGATGATGATGATGATGGTGATGAAGGTATCGATGATGATGAAGGAATGATGAAGTTGTTGAATCGAATTCACAGATCTGGATGGAAAAAGGAAAGAGGATTCGAAATTCTAGGAACATGATTTACAGTTTCCTTTTTCAAAATGGATATAAAGACTTTATTACCCCTACATATTTCAAATCAGTCAAAAAAATAAAACACATTTTACAATTTGGTCCCTATTGTTCTCAACCATTAGATCAAAGATCCAATGGTGTAGATTCTTTCTTACCCTTCTCACAAAAACCCTTTTTTTACAGGAACCTCTACCTATATATATATATATATATATATGAATTTGTTGACTTTATAAATCTGTAAATTCTATAAACCTTTCCCTTCAAAATGGTGGATTGTTAAGGAGACCACGTGGCAACCCAAAGTCCTTACTTATTAGATAGGATAGATAGATATACATATAGATATAGATGTGGGGATAATGCACTATTAATAAGAAGTTGCTAATTGTATATAACTAGTATTAAGCCATCCTCCGTTGCGGTAGGGGCGTAAAACTGTGACAAATTAGATCACCAACACTGAAGTTGTGGCACCAATGCCACACCACTGTCAACGACCACCAACACTGAAGTTGCGGCGTGTTAATGCGAAGAAATTAGACTGAAACTTAAAACATAGATAATAAGAACTACGTCGATTTAGGACATGAGTGTTGCGACGAACCTGTCAAACAGGAAAAATGGACGACGTAAACATGTTGAACCACACACGCACGTTTCGTCATGTTAATTCGCAAAATTTAGAACAAAGTGTAAAACAAAACGTAAAAATGTTGCGACGTGTTAACTCCCAAAATTTAGAACAAAACATAAAACGAAAATTTTGCGAAATATGAAAAAAATAAGGGATCAAAGTTGAAAGTAAAAAAGTTATAAAGTTAAATTTAGGTCCTACGACTTGAATGTCTCGTTAGAATTTGAGTTTGACTTGTTACAAGAAAAGCAAATATTCCTATCAAACCTAACCTATAAATTGTTACTTTTAAGTCATTGATTTCTTTCATAACCTTTTGACTTGTTGTAACTATTACAAAGTTATGTTTTAGGGTGCTCTAGACCAAGTATCAACAATATAGCCATTGTAATAACTAACAAGCGAGTCCTCGTGGTAGTATTTACCTCTTAAAGAGACATTTGTTTACAAGTGGTCATCATCATGTATAGCGTCATTTAGTGAAAATAACGTCTCGTAAAGCAAGACAAGTAAGTGAATTTGCTATTCTCCATATGAACCCTTGAACACCATTAAGATGTATAGTGATATATCTCTACCTCTTTACTTATTTGCTTTAGTTACTAATAATCTCTAGTTATAATAAGTTTTTTTGGAAATTTAAATTAACATATTCATCCCATTTTTACACTTTTATGTTTCATAAGGAAAAAATTATTAGGATAATATTTTAAAACTTTAATTTCAAGTTGCATTAGAATACATTCATTTGTTAAAAACTTAAAAAAGGGTTTACATCATGAAGAAAAGAGTAGTTAAATATAGTAATTAAGTAGCTAACTACGATTTTAACTTTTTACTCTTAAAACTTTCAAACTAAGGCAACATCGAGTTGATCGAATCATTGTCAATATCGAGTTCAACTTGATCTTTTAAAACCTAAAGTTCAAAATTCAAATTGAGGTAGATTGTGGCTACATTTCAAGCTCAAACTCGATGAATTAACACATACTTTTGTCAACGTGACTCGAGTATCATGATTCTTTTTATGCGTATGTGTATGACATATTAACAATTTGTAAGTTCATGACATATTAACAAAACACTCTAAACTCTTATCTTCATATATCTTCGAAATAGTTGTCTGGGATTCCATCTGGGGTCAGATTGGCCACATGCTTAAACTGAAGTAAAAAAATAGTTCAAAAAATTAATAACCAGGTGAAAAAAAACCCCTTAATCCCAAACAAGATCTGATTAATATACAAACGTACCTTCCGTCTTTTGAACTTGATTCGAACAAGATCTGTGTTCCCAGCCCTTCGAGCACACTGCAAATCATGCAGAATACCAACACAGTCCCTAATGTCATGGAGTAACTTTCTAACTCTTGTGCGGCACTTAGAATACTTCTAAGTTCAACCTTTTGGATGAGTTTGGTTATGTATAGCAGCGGAAGTCTTTGTTAGGATCACAAGTATGATTTTGTAGTGCAATACTACAACAAAGATGGTTATGTACTACTTGAACAAAGTTACAAGTACAAAGTGTTAAGAAGTTGGGTTATGAATGAGTTATGAGGGGTTATGTGGGTGATCTCAAAATGAGACCTTCATCACCTATTTATACTAGTTCATACTAGTTCTAGAGAATTCTTAACTAGAGAATTCCATACAAATATCTAGGATATTTATGAGCTGAATTTTAGAGAGTTCCTTCAAAATATCCATGACTTCTAAGTGTTTTCATGGTCATTCTAGAGTGTTCTTGTCTGATCTAGAGTCTTCCGATGGTGCCAATATGTTCCAACAACTTGTAGGTTGTTCTGGAAACTTTCGGGCAGCCCTAGACGCATCTTTAGTGTTCTGGAACCTTCCAAAACTCGTGAAGAAAGTTGTGTATTTAGGCGGATCGTGACATTCTCCCCCACCTAAATTCGCAACGTCCTCGTTGCGATTTCGGGTTATGCCTCGTTGTGATGAATGACTGGTTGATCTTGTCTAGAACCAACCTCCAGTTGTATTGATGTTATTGACATACCTTGACGGCCAGTGTCCGTCTCTGTCTTCATTTTGTGAACTTGGTTCCCGTCTATGATGCAAATTTTTTTTTGCAAACGGAATGAGAAAGGCCTGTTCCTTTTCGAAGAAATCATGGCCAAACACGAAGTCGTGTTCTTTCATTGGCACCACGGAAAGGTCAATCTTACCTTTCCATTTGTCGATTGTGGTTTTGACGCTGTAGGCCATCCCTAGTGTTGGTTGGATGGGTCCATTTGTGGTCTTCATCGTTGCCTTTTGTTTTGTTACTCGAACACCGAGTCTTATTGCTTCTTCTATTGAGACGAAGTTATGGCTTGCTCCTGTGTCAACTAGTGCCTTAACGGATCCCCCGTTTACCACCATGTTGACGAGTTGAAGTCCTTCTTCCGACTTCTTTTCTGGTTTTGTGGTTATGGATCTTTTCTGTCCCTTGTTATGGATCTTTTTGATGTGATGTTTTTCCCGTGTTTTGGGGGTTTCTTGTGTGTTTAAAGTATTAAGATGACTCACTTGCATGGACCCCAGACATGCTTCTGGTTGTGCCTTGTTGGTGTCGATCAATTTTGCTTCTAACTCAGCAAAGTTTTTGTGAAAGTTTTGGATCTTGGCGTCTACCTCACTTCGCAACCTTGCGATTTCCTCCTGGATCATGGCTTGCATCTCGAGGCGTATGACGTCGATAGCGGTTTGAAGTCTTCTTTGAGTCCTCTTAACCCATCTCGCAATGTTCCCAAAGTGTCTAGCTTTTCCAAGGAACGATTGACAAGAATTCCAAGTTGTGTGACCGAAGCTTCAACATTAGTCTTCATTTTGTCTAAGGATCCGGCCAAATCCATAGACATGCCTTCAACTTCTTGCTGATTCTGATTATGATTGTGTGTCTCTTCTTTTCTAGAGACGATTTGCTTGCTCGTTGCTCCCTTCTTTCTTTTCTTGTTCGCCATCCCGATGAACCGACGCGGCTCTGATACCACTTGTCACGGAGTAACTTTCTAACTCTCGTGCGGCACTTAGAATACTTCTAAGTTCAGCCTTTTGGATGGGTTTGGTTATGTATAGCAGCGGAAGTCTTTGTTTGTGAGGATCACAAGTATGATTTTGTAGTGCAATACTACAACAAAGATGGTTATGTATTACTTGAACAAAGTTACAAGTACAAAGTGTTAAGAAGTTGGGTTATGAAAGAGTTATGAGGGGTTATGTGGGGTGATCTCAAAATGAGACCTTCATCACCTATTTATACTAGTTCATACTAGTTTTAGAGAATTCTTAACTAGAGAATTCCATACAAATATCTAGGATATTTATGAGCTAAATTCTAGAGAGTTCCTTCAAAATATCCCTTGAGAGAATAGTTGGTAAAAGACATAGGATGGTTTCTAATACGGGATCAATAAGCTTATCCAAAGACATTCATTCTGCTTTGTACATACTTCTAGTTTTCATCTTCAGTTGTTCTAAATAGTGCTGCAAAAACTAGTTACTCTGAAAGTCAATAATAAGCAGTTAGGTTTTCCATGTGAAGTTCAAACCATTTTCTTATACTCAACATGTGTTTAATTTGAAATTGTTCATGAACCCTATATCTGATTATGGTTAACTTATAATATCAAGTGATATTACATACCCTTTGTTTAAAAATTATTATTTTGAGACAAGCAAAGTGATAACAACAGCTTCAAACAAAAAACACTTAACAATTAATACTGGGAATTGGAAGTGATGTTACCAGAACAGTTCAATATAGTTCATGAACAATGGTGGTTCCCTTGATAGACAGTCGTAACTGATGGCCGTATAAATCTATAACAGAAACCGGGTAAAGGGATTTAGGCCCTCTGAGCTAGTGTTTTGTTGAGCAACCCAATCAATCTAACATTTTAATCCACACGATTTTTATGTTTTGGTTAAACGATAATTAATTATCTATTGAGTGCTTCTCTCATATGTTGATTTATCTGTTAAAGAATTTTAGTATAACGTACATATATAAATGTATTAATTGAATATGGTATGCTTCAATTATATGATGCAAATATTTTTTATATATAATCTTAAGTGTGAAATTTTATGCATTGTTATTATATTTTTCATCATGAACACACTCGTTTATAAATTAATAGCTTTTGGTGAATATATATGATATAATAAAAATTGACATCTAATGGTTTTTATTGTAAGATTAATACTATTGGATATTTATTATTATATAACATGTTTTATATGATGGAATGTTATAAAACTATGTTTCCATAGTTTGAGCTTATGGTATACCTAGTATTTTCACTATTTTGTATGCTATTATTTGTATATATAAATAGTGTTGAATTGAACAACTAAACTAAAGTTGTGATCTATTATCACTCTAATAAAAGAGTATCAAGAAGTGTTATACTCAATGAATCTCATAATTAAGTTACAAAAGGTCGTAAGATGTCAAATCAATAACTAACTAGTGAGTTTCCCCCCGCGCTTCGCGGTGGGAATTCGGTGTTATCTGTTCGAATCGTTACGGTACCGGCATTCGCTATATATAAACAGTGACTAGAGGCCCACATTAATAAAGTTTAACCCAATATTCAAATATATATAGCCCATTTAAGTAATTAGAATTGAAGTCCAATACCAATACTCTATTGTCTAATACTCCAATGTCCATTGAGTAATTGAGTTAGAATTGAAGTCCAGTACCAATAGTCTATTGTCTAGTACTTCAATGTACATTGCGTAATTGAGTCAAAATGTCAAATACTGAAATGTGAAACGTTGCTTGATACTCAAGTCTCAACCAGCCATTCGATTCAGAAGTACACAATCCTAATCAAAACCCCTCATCGACCATCATTATTCAAATTTTCATTGTCAACAAAGGTCATTCAAATCTCTCCGAAGTCTTTGCAGCTGAGCCTATTTTACTCTAGCATTTCCTTGGTACTTGAGTTCCATAGCATCCCAAATCTGCTTGGTCGTCGCTTTTTGAGTTATGTCTTGAGGATCGATTTTGGAAAAGATGGCTGCAGGCCTTCATATCCTTGAGCCTTTTCTCATCATAATTCTCCTGTTGAGTTGTTGTTGCCTGTTCGCTCGGCCTAATCACAACATACCCCTAATGTACCACCCTCCAATACTTCTTGGATCGAAGCAGGTTCTCCATAACCATGCTCCAGTGATTGTAATCACCATCAAATTTGGGCTCGCTCGGGCTTTGAACTAAATTGGTTCATCTCCCATGGCATCAACAGTTAGATAACTCACTCAAGAACACTCGGTATTTGGTGAATTTTGCTCTGATACCACTTGAAGGATTAAATGATACCAAAACTCAATTTACCGAAATTCGAATGATTCTTTATTTAATCAAAGGGTGGATTTATATAGCCGATCATATAAAGGAATCAAACAAGAAAGGTGGAAATAGAAATAGTAAAATCATAGCAACTCTCCGGCCACAACTCAACTGGGTAACAGGACCTAACGACTCGATAAACAGATGGGTATTGAGCCTTATTACATGGACCCAAATACTTAGTCCAAACGTAAACAATAAGCCCAATACAAATAATTGTAATGTAATAATATAGACACACTGTTGAAATAGTGATGTGGACATACATTTTTATGCAATGTCAGTGGCGAAACTTGAGATTTCCGACCGGGGGTCGAAAACGTATATACCAAAAATTTCTATGAAACTGGGGGGTCAAAAACGTACATACCCAAAAAATTCTATACGAAACTACATACTTTCCACCACTGAGCGAAAAGTTCGGAGGGTTGGCCGCCCCCTCCCGCCCCCCATAAAGCTACGCCCTTGTGCAATGTTGTATCATATGACTCAAATTCTAATTTTTTATGCGGTGATTTATTAAGGTTTTTACTATTTCCATGTCCATATATCTTATTTTCACATCCTTTTTCACTCTATATCTCTCTATATAAATCTATGTATATATAAAGAGATAGAGGGGTGTGAATATTAACTCATGTTTTTGGTGTGCAACTGAAGTACCATCGTGTCTATACACTAATTCGGGAGAAAACCTAATAAATATACGAAAATCCCCTTGTGGAAATCGAACCCAGGACCTATTGGTTCTAAAGTCTTATCCCACCTCTAAGATGCCAGTAAGTTATAAAGCCATAAACTTTGTTTAAAATATTTATTTATAATTTACACTATACACACATAAAGCTACAAAATATGAGAGGTTTTTGTAATTTAGAACCTTTTGTATGCATATAATTGGAATTATCATATTGTCATTTATCCTCAAAATCTGCCAGCTGTTCAAAACCTCATACTCAAAACACCAGTTAGGTTAACACGAAGCTACACAGCATGAACCTTTCACGCGCTTATCAAATATCATTCCACCCCATAAACACCTTTTATCCCAAATCATCATCACTATTCTTTTTTTTAATTCCAACAAATAACCTTTTATTAACATAAAATAAAAAAAAATCCCCCAAATCTTCACCCACATCACAAGTCTCTTCAATCTTCATTTCATAGTCTTACAGACTTACTGCCCACTCGTTTACATTACAATCACTACTGACACACATACAATACAATACAATAGTCATCAGTCGGTGCTCTTCTTTCATATTGTATTGTAATCTTCCAATTCTTGAATCTTGATTATGGAAGATTCGGTCTTTCCCATTACCCAATCACTCCTTTCTTGATTCATAACCCCCACATCCACATCTCCATCTCCAAACACCCCCTTTTTTCAAGAAAATTGGGATTTTCAGACCCATCAAGATCATATTAATCAATTCTTTCAATTCTTGAATCTTTATTACTAAAGATTCAATCTTTTTAATGACCCAGTTGCCAGTTTCTTGATTTATTAACTCCACTATCACATTCACATCTTCATCTAATAAACCCTTTTTCTTTTCAAGAAAATTGGGATTTTCAGACCCATCAAGATTGTATGAATCAAATCTTTCAAATCTTGAATCTTTATTACTAAAGATTCAATCTTTTTCATGACCCAGTTGCCAGTTTGTTGATTCATAAACTCCAGTAGCAAATCTTGATCTAAAAACCCTTTTTTTTCAAGAAAATTAGGATTTTCAGACCCATCAAGATTATGGGTCAAGAAGGAACTCAAAAAAGAGGCTCTTCAACTCTACCCACTTCCACCGCCGCCAACGGCGGCCGCCGTAACCTCCTCCGCGGCGGCGGCAACCGACAGATCCACAAAACCCTAAACAACATCAAGATCACAATCTTATGTGGTTTGGTTACAATTCTTGTCCTACGTGGCACCATTGGCTTTGGCTCACTATCTTCTGATAATGAGCTAGAGAACCAAGCCATTATTGAAGAGACTAATCGGATCCTGGAAGAGATCCGATCCGATAAGGATCCGGATGACCCGGAAGATTTGCAGAGTCCGCCCACAATTACTCTTAATGACACTTTTACCCTTGGTGCAAAGATCTCTAATTGGGATGAGGAGAGGAGTCTTTGGTTAAGTAGAAATCAAGATTTCCCGAATATCGTTAACGGTAAAGCTCGAATCTTGTTGGTTACAGGGTCTCCACCAGGCCCTTGTGATAATGCTATAGGTGATCATTATTTGTTGAAGTCAATTAAGAACAAGATTGATTACTGTAGGATACATGGTATTGAAATTGTGTATAATATGGCTCATTTGGATAAGGAGCTATCCGGGTATTGGGCGAAACTGCCGTTGATTCGCAGGTTGATGTTATCGCATCCGGAAGTCGAGTGGATTTGGTGGATGGATAGTGATGCATTGTTTACCGATATGGTTTTTGAGCTTCCGTTGTCAAAGTACAAGGATCATAACATGGTTATTCATGGGTACCCGGATTTGTTGTTTGATCAGAAATCGTGGATTGCGTTGAACACGGGTAGCTTTTTGTTTAGAAACTGTCAGTGGTCGTTGGATTTGCTTGACGATTGGGCGCCGATGGGTCCAAAAGGTCCGGTTCGTGAAGAAGCGGGTAAAATTTTGACAGCCAACTTGAAAGGGCGGCCTGCTTTTGAAGCAGATGATCAGTCCGCTCTAATATACTTGTTGATTACGAAAACCGAGTGGATGAACAAGGTTTTTATCGAGAATTCGTATTTTCTTCACGGGTATTGGGCTGGTTTGGTGGATAGGTATGAAGAAATGATGGAGAAATACCACCCGGGTTTGGGTGATGAAAGATGGCCGTTTGTGACACATTTTGTGGGGTGTAAGCCGTGTGGAAGCTACGGGGATTATCCGGTTCAGCGGTGTTTAAGTAGCATGGAAAGAGCGTTTAATTTTGCTGATAATCAAGTGTTGAAGTTGTATGGTTTCAGGCACAGGGGACTGTTGAGCCCTAAGATCAAAAGGACCAGAAATGAGACTGTGACACCATTGGAGTATGTAGATCAGTTTGATATTCGGCATTCGGCTCAAGCTACTAGCAACTGAACTGAACCATTATTGGCCTCAAGAGGTGACAATCTTTAGTGTTTTTTTTTTTTATTTGTTTGAGTTTTATAAGTTATAGTTGATTTTGTTGCCACTGTATTTGATTTGGTAAAGTAAGGTAGAATTCTTTTGTTAAAAGTAACTATGAAATCCTCAATAGTTGGTTATCTATTGGTATATTGCATTAAGAAATTTTTATTTGATTACTTGTATTCATTCCTGTGAGCTGACCAAAGTAAAAGTTAAAAAAATGTAGCCAAATTTTACATGCTAAGATTTGAATTCTAACATCTTAAGTATTCATATCCACATCATCATCAACGTTATTTTACTAATTTCGTGAAAATAACGTTAAAAAGCGAGGGCACTCAGTTGGTTGAGGTTGCGATGGTGAAGGTGGCGGTGGCGGCAAGCTATAGGTGGTTGTGGTGACAACGCCTAAGTCAATGTGGGTGTGTGGCGCCATCGATGATAGTGGTGCAACTAGTATGTGGTGGCGATAGTGATTGATTCAAATTCCTAATTCCTTTAGAGCATTCTCATCTAATCCATCAAATTATACATACATTCCACTAAAAAACAACTCCTATATCAATATATTTCCACTAAAAACAAATTTTTTTTCTCTCTCCTTTTCAATTAAATAATATTATCATCACATTTTTCTCTTTCCTTCACTCACAACCACTTTCAATATATATTAAAAAAATTATACTGGGTGAACAATGTCCCTCCAAATATACAGATGAACAGTAACATTTTCTCTCTCCTCCACTCACAACCACTTTTTTTACCCTTTACAATATAAAAACTCACCCTCACAAGTTTTGATGGATTGGATGAGAATGCTCTTATAATTCTTTCATCTTCAAATTCTAAGGGCCTGTTTGGTTGACAGGAATTCATAGGATTTCAAGTGAATTGGATTTTGAATTCCATTCCTTTGTGTGTTTGGTTGGACAAATTAGTTGAAGGGAATTGGATTTCAATTCCAACAAAATCCCTTATTTAATGGAATTCAAATTCCTTCTAAATATCAAAGGAAAAGTTTAAAAAACCACAGGAATGTTTCCAAAGTTACAGAAATAACCCCTTCCTTTTTCATTTTTGTCTAAAAACCAAAAATAATAAAAAAATCAAAAAAATTCTAAAAAAATCCAAATAAATAAAAAAAAATAAGAAAAATCCAAAAAATTATAAAAAATAAATAAAAAATTAAAAAATCAAAAAAATAATAAAAAATCCAAAAAAAATTAATAAAAAATCCAAAAAATTCTGGAAAAATAAAAAAACTCTAAAAAATAATAAAAAAATTTAAAAAATTCTAAATAATCAAAAAAATAAAAAAAAATCCAAAAAATTATAAAAAATAAAAAAAACTCTAAAAAAATCTAAAAAATCCAAAAAATTCTTAAAAATCCAAAAAATTCTAAAAAATAAAAAAAAAACTCTAAAAAATCAAAAAAATAATAAAAATCCAAAAAATTCTAAAAAATAATAAAAATCCAAAAAATAATAAAAAATCAAAAAAACTCTAAATATAAAAAAAAAAATAATGAAAATCTAAAAAAATCAAAAAAATTCTAAAAAATAAAAAAATTAGAAAAACAAAAAAATTCTAAAAAATCCAAAAAATTAAAAAAAAACCAAACTATTCTAAAAAATCAAAAAAAAATCTAAAAAATCAAAAAATAATAAAAAATCCAAAAAGTTCTAAAAAATAAAAAAAATTCAAAAATTTTTTTTTTGAATTTTTTCGATTTTTTATAATTTTTTTGATTTTTTAGAATTTTTTGGATTTTTTATTATTTTTTAGAATTTTTTGTATTTTTTAGATTTTTTTTTAGAATTTTTTGGATTTTTTTTTATTTTTTAGATTTTTTTGAATTTTTAGGATTTTTTGGATTTTTTTATTATTTTTTAGAATTTTTTTGATTTTTTAGAAATTTTTTGGATTTTTTATTATTTTTTAGAATTTTTTAGAATTTTTAGGATTTTTTTATTATTTTTCAGATTTTTTTTTATTTTTTAGAATTTTTTTGGATTTTTTATTATTTTTTAGACTTTTTTTTGAATTTTTTGGATTTTTTATTATTTTTATAATCTTTTATAATTTTTTGGATTTTTTAGAATTTTTTTAAATTTTTATCTAAGATAGTTGTTTTTAAAACTTTGGCAATTGTTTATAACTAGGGGTAATTTTGTCTTTTTAGGTATTTTTAAATTCTAATTCCATTAATACATTTATTAACCAAACACATATGTGGATTTCAAAGGAATCCATCAAATTCCAATTCAAATTCCAATTACCATAGGGATTCTAATTCCAATTCCTACACATTCCACGAACCAAACGCCCCCTAAATATTTTTGACAATTTGAAGATCGGAATGCTATGGGTTGTGCTTGATCGCTTGGGTTATTGGCTAGTCCAGGACTTTATCCGGGACAACCTTAGCGGATAGGAAGGTGTACGTGTCTATGCGACGAACGCACCACTGGTCACTATCCTGATGAGTCCAAGGCAGGACGAAACCAGTGACCCACACAAAGAAGCAGGATTGGTTGGCTTGTCCTAGGAATTTGGGGATGCCACACAGGGTCGAAAACTAACCCCGTGACAAAATGCACCCTAAGATCACAATGCACAAACTTTCGCATGTGGATAAATCCTACTAATCGACCCTTAAGAGTGAATTTTAGATATTTTGTAAGTTATGCATGTTCACCATAACCTCGAATTTGAATTTTACTAGAAAGAAGAAATAATGTGTTTTTAACCACCGAATTCCAATAAGGTTGAATTTAAACGACAACGGGAGTGTCGTTCCATGTTCTTTATGTCCTCGTGTTCAAAAGAGTTGGAAGATGTTTGATGTGATTAATCTTTTTGCGAGGTGTGACATTGTAAAGAAATTTTTAAATTTGATATGACATGGGTGAACTGATTACAAAACCTTATCATTTTCTTGTAATTGTTTTTAGTATTCCAGTTAAAAAAAGAAATGAGTAAATTACAAGTTTTGTCCTTTATGTTTGTCCCAGATTTCAGACGCTATCATTTACCTTTAAAATTGATGACTTTTGTACTTAATGTTTGAAAATGTTGCCCTAACTCAGTTTATTTTTTAAGTTAACTTAGGTCATGTGTAAAGCACATGAGGTCAATTTAGTCTTTTGTACTTTCTTTTACAAATACTCATGTGGTTTCTGTGATTTTTTAAATTGGAAGTAGATTTGGTGTGAATTTGAATTGTTGTTTAGCAGTTTATTAGGCTGATTTGAGGGTTCATGAGAATGTTGTTGCGCTAAACAAAAGGTTTGAAGGTGCGATGGGGTGTTGCGGTGGTGAGGCCGTCGTTGTGATTAGACAGGTGGTGGCGATGGCTAACGTGTATATACAAAGAGAGAGAAGGTATTAAAAGGGGGAAAGACAAGTGGGAGGTGAATTGACCGTTCTACCCTCATGTGCAGTGCACATGATATAATTTAACTGAAAATTAAAACTGGGTTTGCCATAAAGGACATAACGTTCAACATTTTCAAACATTAAGTACAAAAGATATCAATTTTAAAGGTAAATGACAACGTCTGAAATTTGGGACAAACATAAAGGACAAAACTTGTAATTTACTCAAAACAAATCACGCAAAACTTGTGATTATACAATGGTGATCATGTCTAAAACTTTTTTTTATACCTGTAGTCATTGAATATGAATAAATTTGTGTATCTATTTTTCTATCACTGCCTTCAAAAGGACTATATATTGTCTCAGGCCGGATATACAGATATCCCAGTGGTTGTCCGGTGAAGAAACACCCAACTAATCTGGTGATTAGTTTAGGGTATGTGCCTCGACAAATAAGGTTAATCTTCTTTGTCTTCTCCAAGCTATGATGGTGATCTTCCTGCAAAACACTAAACATCCCGTTAAGCTCGTTAAGAGCAGGGGAATAGGGGGTTCTTCTCTTAACCACCATCCGACGTGAGAATAAGCATATGCTTTGAGGAAATAAGTGTGTGATTAAGGGTGAGAAAACAAGGAACAGAATGGTTAAACCTGGAGGTGAATGCTCCTATTTATAGCCGGAGTGATGTGGAAAGAGATGGGCTGATGGGCCTTGGGCCTGGAGTCGACAACAAGGAATATCTGTCTTGTCCCGTCTGCAACAACCATTAGTGCTTCTAGGTGAGGATGGAGTTGGCGCATGTTGAATGGATCCACGTGTCCTGACCGTTGTCCTTGTTGTCTCTTTGTCATCAGCGGCTAAGTGGAGATCGTGGAGCAGATGTCGGCGCACGCTGATTGGTGCCACGTATGCGTCCTTGTGTACCATCTTGTCTCCTGTACGATTATTAATCATGGAGCATGTCACACCCCGATTTCCACGTGTCACCAGTGGGCCCGGTGGGGGAGTATCGTGACGTCATGGTTGGCAACGTAATAGTCAAACAACACAATATCAATATGCACAGCGGAAGCAAATTTAAAAATATGATACAACCGAATTTAATATTGTAATATCAAAGTCACAATATCCGGAAGTTTATCCACAGTCGGATCGAAATAAAAATAGTATTTATAGTTCAACAGACTTCAGGCATCTTAAGCTTGCGAGACTTCTAATGATGCTAAGGAGAAATCCCAGCCAATTTCGCTTAGTACCTGCATTTAATCTTTTTGGGAAAATACGTCAGTTTACACTGGTAAATACACTCAACTGACTCATTTTGGAAAATGATTGAAAATTTTTTTGGATGCACGTGGCATAAACATTTTATAATTTGATTAAGATGTACAGAGGCAAAATTAATCTTGTATAACTTGGGCAATTATTTAGCTATATAATCTTGCGAACGAATTACATGTTACTTATGCGTTCAGTAGCCCGGATCTTGTCCGGGTTAAAGATCAATAGACACACCACATTTATTCTTTTGTGCGCTGACAGGTGTACGCCTACACCCCGCGCTTAAGTCGTGGCCATTACTTCGAATGATGCCATGGATATCCGGGACATGGTCATTAACCCCCCAAAGGCTGTAAAGTAAACAAGACTGTTTAAACGAGCCGATCAAATTATTCAATTAACCACCTAAGCGATGGAAGATTTGATGCCCGACCAAGCGGTATTTTATATACCGTAACCCAAGCCCGTATAGGGAAAATAAGTTAAAAGTATTTACCTGAGCAAGTATTAATCACAATAAGCAAAATGCACGTAGCTTTTACTGGTTCTCCTAATCTGGAACGAAGGTTTAATATAACCTATTAGAATCCTAACGGGTCTTTAATTAAGCTTAAGCTTAGACCGGCTAGTTTCAAAGATACGGTTCGTACGCACGATTAAGCGAAGACCGGATAGAATGTGATTTAGACCCGACAAGTTCAGAGACTTGCTTAATATGGGTCCTTCATGCACATTCTGAATTTTGAGAATAAACCGATAAGGTTTGACCCGTTTCGGCTAATTTATGTAAACTTGTTACATAAACCGAACCGAACGCGTAATAAGCGTGACGGGTATTCATGAGAGCTATATACAGGTTTCCTAAGATAATTATGCCTCAAATATGTTGTGACATCAGTAAGATGTCTTTCATTATGCCCGGAACGTGTTTAAACACAAACTAGGCCCCGTAGGGGTAGTTTGGTCATTTAAAAGTTTATAAAAGAGTTTAAGTCTTATCCTGAGTTACAGGTCTGATGTAATCAGCAAATATACTCAATTTGCTAAGTTATATCAGTAGGTTAAAGCATATATGTGAAATTTATCATTTCTAACCAAACTATGCCCCGTAGGGGTATTTTGGTAATTTCACATAAGCCGAAAAGCTCAAAACTGGAGTCTGAGTTTATCAACCTTTGCTTACTGTTAAAATATTCTAATTTGCCTAAAATATCAGTAGGTATCAACCCGGGTATGTTCAATATGATTTTCAAACATACTATGCGTTAAAAAACGCTAAATAAGGCGATTAAAGGCCATTTCCGGGTTCGATACTTAAATCTGATATTTTTATATTTCCAGAAGGCTTAAAATAATTTATTTATCATATGTGATCAGTAGCAAAAGGTTTGGAGTCATTTAGATATGTAAATCTCATTTTATGGCCCGTAAGGGCAAAACCGACAATTACCGTATTAAGCCTACGATTACTAGTTATGCTCAGCCTAAAATTAATTAAAAATCTTTAAAAATCCCAAAATAATATATTACATCAGTGGGTATTAAGTTTGATATCAAAAAGTAGGCTTATCTAGGCTATACGCTAATTACGCCGTTTTATTAACGTAAAGCTTTAAATTTGCGATAATGAGGATAACTCTTATTCTACAAGTCAAACTGATGTCAAACTTTGCATACAAGTTTATATATCAGTAATTAAAGTTTCTACTCTTTTACATTTCCAAAAATCACGTTTTAAGGTAATAAGGGCATAACGGTCAACATATGAGCAATTAACGGAAACATGCATATTAATTGGATAACTAATGAACCAAGGTGTATAATCACAGAGGGTTGTTCTAACATGTAACCTAGTCCAATTAAAGCTCTGAGGCATTTCTAAAACATGCCTAAACTGGTCAGAACTGAAAGTCAAAGTGATAGTCAAACTATGTGACTTTCGGTTCCGAACTGGGTATTTACAGGAAACTGTCGGGTTGAACATGTTTGGACATGTTCTTACACTTATTACTAAGTTATAACAATGATCAAACAGGTTGTATATGATCTACATTGCTAAATATGCATAAATTGTATTTTAAGTATCCTGTTGACTTTTTCTTAGTAAGTTTGACCCGACTTTTGACCTGTTTAGAGTGGTGATCAGGGGGAACCCTTTTTAAGGGTTTATTACCCACATAAATACCAACTTATACCTACTTTTAATTCGAGATATGACTGAGCCATTGTTGACTAATCTCGAAGTAAAACCGTAATTACGACGGTTTGACTTATAGCTAAATAACTAAGCTAAACTCACTTAAAGAAGGATTAGCAGACTTACAAGAGTCCTATGCACGAATTTTGATCACTTGAGGCTGCTTGATAGCTCCAGAAATGATCCAAGAATGCAGGAGAAGTTGTGAGGAATGTTTGTAAACTTGAAGACCTTATATACTAGTTGTAATCACCATAAGGTGTTGACAACTAAGGCTACAAGTGACCACAATTGTCCCACAAGTGTCCCTGGGGTCTAGGAACATTTTAGGGGTCGCCCAATAGTGAGAAATACCAGTTAGATCGGTCACAATCGCGCATAACAGGCTGCAGCAGGTTTTCTGATTGCTGGGCGTTGCTTGCGCACCGTAAGGGTCTCTTCTTGCGGTGCGCAAGCCTTCATCAGGGACCAAAATGTTGTTCTTTCGTGCATTCGAAAGGGCAACTGATGTGCAATCGATTTTTGGCCATGTTTTATCAATAAGGGGCCTCTAAAAAGTGCCATGAACAGATACATACCCTACCATTTTGAATTGTTTGCTTGGATCCTTTATAAAAGTACCGAAAACTAAGGGTTACCGTAGGAATTTCTTCGTAGGAGTCCACCAACTAAATTATGAATCGTTCATTGTTATAATTCACTGATCTTGAACATATACTGGATGTTTTTAATATGATTTGAGTCTTGGGATTTATAACGAGGTCGTTCAGAGGTGCAAAAGTTAACATGACGACACTTTTAAATCCTATCAAACATTTTTAATAAATCCGAGTTTACAACGCGTTTTGCCTTTCATGACACGTGTCGTTCTTTCATTGCACACGAATTTTCGAGGTGTTACATCCTCACCCCCTTAAAATAAATCTCGACCCGAGATTTACTGAAATAAATAAGGGTACTTTTCTTTCATGGTGGATTCAACTTCCCACGTATATTCGGGACCTCTACGGGCATCCCATTTGACCTTTACAATTGGTACATGCTTCCTTCGAAGCTTCTTAACCAGTCGATCCTCAATCGACAAAGGTTTTTCCACAAACTTTAAGCTCTCATCTATATGCACATCTGTATGCGGTATAACCAGTGATTCATCAGCGAAACACTTTTTCAGATTGCAGATGTGGAACACATTGTGAATTCCGCTGAGCTCTTCCGGTAAGTTTAATTTATAGGCAACTGACCCGACACGTTCGATAACCTCGAAAGGTCCTATGTATCTCGGGCTTAGCTTGCCTTTCTTACCAAACCGCATCACTCCCTTCCAGGGTGACACTTTAAGTAGGACTTTGTCACCTACTTCGAAGTGAAAATCCTTACGCTTAGGATCAGCGTAACTCTTCTGCCTATCCCGGGCAGCTTTGAGACGGTCACGAATCTGGACAATCTTGTCCGTTGTTTCGAACACTATCTCCGGTCCTGATAATTGGACATCTCCAACTTCCGCCCAACAAATAGGCGATCTACACTTTCTACCGTATAATGCCTCGAAAGGCGCAGCCTTAATGCTGGTATGGTAGCTATTGTTGTAGGAGAATTCGATTAACGGTAGGTTCTTATCCCAACTACCACCTAAATCGATCGCACATGCATGTAGCATGTCTTCCAACGTTTGAATAGTACGCTCACTCTGACCGTCAGTCTGAGGATGATAAGCCGTACTAAAATTCAAACGTGTGCCCAAAGATTGTTGGAAACTCTTCCAAAAATGCGACGTGTACCTAGTATCTCTATCAGAGATAATAGCCACAGGTATGCCATGTAAGGCTACAATCTTATCAACGTATAACTGGGCTAACATATCGGAGCTATAAGTCTCCTTGATGGGTAAGAAATGAGCTGACTTAGTCAGTCTGTCAACTATAACCCATATCGTATCATTGCCTTTCCTTGTCTTTGGCAACTTGGTGATGAAATCCATCGTCACCATTTCCCACTTCCACGTAGGAAGTTCAGGCTGTTGTAGCAAACCTGACGGTTTTTGATGCTCGGCTTTGACTTGCGCACATGTCAAGCATTTAGCTACATGGGTGGCTACAGACTTTTTCAAGCCTATCCACCAATAATTTGCCTTTAGATCCTGGTACATCTTATCAGCTCCAGGATGAACGGAGTATTTGGAACTATGGGCTTCCTGGAGGATGACATCTCGAAGACCTCCATAAATTGGAACCCATATTCGTCCATTTAATCGTAAGATTCCGTCCTTGCTAAGAGTTAACTGCTCCTCAGTTACTCCTAGCTTTTCATTAGGATAGTTAGCTTCCAACACAGCTTCCTTCTGTGCAGCTAACAACCTTTCAATCAAATTATTCTTTATTTCCATGCGCTTGGCATTGATCCGGATGGGTTTAACCCTTTCCTTCTGACTCAAGGCATCGGCGACTACATTCGCCTTGCCGGGATGGTATTTGATTTCACAATCATAATCATTTAAAGTTTCCATCCAACGGCGTTGCCTCATGTTTAGTTCCTTCTGATTGAACAGATGTTGGAGGCTCTTGTGATCAGAATAAATCACACATTTGATACCATATAGATAGTGCCTCCAAAGCTTCAGTGCGAACACAACGGCACCCAACTCCAAGTCGTGGGTGGTGTAATTCTTTTCATGCACCTTTAACTGTCGTGAAGCGTAGGCAATTACCTTGCCTTTCTGCATAAGCACACACCCCATGCCAGTGTGCGAAGCATCGCAATAAACCACAAATTCTTCTATTCCGTCTGGCAATGTCAGTACTGGGGCGTTGCTCAACTTTTGCTTCAGAATATCAAAGGATTCTTGCTGCTTAGGGCCCCAAACAAACTTAACCTTCTTCTTAGTTAAGGAGGTTAGGGGTGCAGCAATCCTTGAAAATTTTCAATGAAACGCCTGTAATATCCTGCCAATCCCAGGAAGCTACGAATCTCTGTAGGCGTCTTCGGCTCTTGCCAGTTCATTACGGCTTCAACCTTAGCGGGATCCACCTGGATACCACGCTCACTGACCACGTGTCCAAGGAATTGGACTTCTCGTAGCCAAAATTCACACTTAGAGAATTTGGCATAGAGTTTCTCCTGATGTAGAAGTTTGAGAATACAACGAAGGTGTTTCTCATGGTCAGGTTGATTCTTCGAATAGATAAGAATGTCGTCGATGAAAACGATGACGAATTTATCGAAATACGGCTTGCAAACGCGATTCATGAGATCCATGAACGCGGCCGGTGCATTGGTGAGCCCAAAAGGCATCACTAGGAACTCGTAATGACCATAACGAGTCCTAAATGCAGTCTTGTGCACGTCTTCATCTTTAACCTTCAACTGATGGTAGCCTGACCTTAAATCAATCTTCGAGAAGTAACTTGCCCCTTGAAGCTGATCGAACAAATCGTCGATCCTGGGCAAAGGATACCTATTCTTGATCGTGACTTTATTAAGCTCGCGATAGTCGATGCACAGGCGCATCGACCCATCCTTCTTCTTGACAAACAAGATTGGCGCTCCCCAAGGAGATGAACTAGGTCTAATGAAACCCTTAGCCAGCAATTCATCTAGCTGCGTCCTCAACTCCTTCATTTCTGTGGGTGCCAATCTGTATGGTGCTCTAGCAACAGGTGCTGCTCCGGGGATGATATCGATTCTGAATTCCACTTGTCTATCTGGTGGTAAACCAGGTAGATCTTCAGGAAACACTTCTGGGTATTCAGAAATGACAGGTATGTCTTCTATCTTCGGTTTAGGCTCATCAATAATCACTTGCGCCATGTAGATGACACACCCCTTCTTCAAACACTTGGAAGCCTTGAGCATAGTCACCTGCTCAGGCAGCCCATACTGGGTATCTCCCCGAATGGTAAGTGATTCACCAGACGGAGTCTTTATTACCACTTGTTTCTTGTTACAGACAATTTGGGCCTGGTTATGAGATAACCAGTCCATACCCAGAACTATGTCAAAACCGGCCAACTTGAAGGGAAGTAAAGACAGAGGAAAAGAATGGTTCTTAATGGATATAACACATCCATCTAACACAGTGGAGACGGTTTCTAGAGAGCCATCTGCTAACTCCACCTCATAGTTTACTTTTAAGGTTTTGACAGGTAATTTCAACAGTTCGCAAAACTTATTGTCTACAAACGACTTATCAGCGCCGGAATCAAAAAGTACTCTAGCATATACGTCATTTACAAGGAAAGTACCTGTAATAACGTTGTCGTCCAGAACCGCTTCTTTTGCGTCCATTCTGAAGACTCTAGCATTAGTCTTCTTGGCCTCTTCAGGCTTCTTGTTGTATTTCGGGCAGTTGGTCTTAATGTGCCCCTTTTCATTGCAACGGTAGCACGTTGCGTCTTTTATCTTCTTGCAATCCAAGGTTTTGTGTTCCTTGGACTTGCACAAACCACAAGCAAAAGACCTTGACTCATTATTTGAGTTCGATCCGAGTCTGCACTTTCCAAAGTGCTGTTTCTTGCAAATATTGCACTTGGGCTTCTCACCAGACCGGTACCCATCTCTTCTTGACTCAGACCCCTTCTTGCTATCACCGTTCCCACGGTGCTTCTTGCTCGACCTCTTTGAGTTATCGTCTTCACGCTTCCTCTTTTCGGCATCTTTGTTCCTCAGCGACCGTTGCCTGACCGCATCCAAAGTGAGGGACAGAGATATGTCAGTTACCGATCTAAAAGTAGTCGGTCGAGATGCCTTTACGCTTGCCTTTATTTCCGGGGCTAGACCACCGATAAATCGAGCGATTCGTTTGGGCTCCGGGGTTACCAGATATGGAACCAACCGGGACAGCGTGTTAAAGCTCGTGAGGTAAGCTTGACAGTCGAGGTTTGTCATCACCAATGATATAAAATCAGACTCTATTTTCTCCACCTCATGCTGAGGGCAGTAATTTTCCTTGATTAGGGCGACAAATTGATCCCACGTCATGCTATACAAGGGGATTTTCCCAGTGGCTTGGATCAGTGATCTCCACCAGGTTAGAGCCTCTCCTTTGAAAGATTGCGACACGAACTTGACCACATCCTTTTCAGCGCATCCACTGATGTCCACAACTGTATCCATCTCGTCCAACCACGTCATACAATCCACAGCTCCTTTCTCCCCAGTGAAATCCCGGGGTTTACATGAGACAAAGTATTTATAGGAGCAACCCTTAGCAAGGGGTCCTTTATTCAGTATGATCCGTTGAGATGGGACACTGTGGTTTGAGGAGTGTCGATCATCATTCTTCTTCGGGTCGTCCTTCTTGGACGGTGGCTTTGAAGGCTGTGTAGATATGGTCCTACTACGGGTCCCACTGTACTCTTCATACTGCCTTTCTAAAGCCTGTGTAACAGCGCCGTCTATGATCGCCTTCAATTCCGCACCCGTTAGATTTACTCGGGCGTCATTATTAACCTCCACTGGATGGCTATTAACCTCGTCTGAGTTAGCCATTTAAAATTGAACTGTTGCAGAAAACAAGGACAATAGTTTATTTGGGAGTTTATGGAATTGTCTTTTATGGCAATTCATTAACCATGGTACAGAGACCATATTTGGTTAATTTATAAATCATATTTATTTAGGATTTCTATAATAATTTATCCTAATTATAAAACATTAACAGTTTTATTTATGGCACAAAAGGCCTAGTCACTTGGACACTTTTAATTTAATCTATGATTTCAGAGAATCAAAACATTAAGGTATACTGGCACAATAGGCCTAGTCACAAGGACAATTATAAATTATATGCTAGGATTTCAGAGAATCAAAGCATTTGAGGTTTGAACCTAGTTCATTACCTTTATTTGACAGGGAGCCATAGCCACCACTGTCTTTTGGCTCATATGGAAATGAGTAGGGCCCGTAGGCACGTATTACCACGTATGGTTAAAATATGATCATCTTAATTGATGATGTAAACCCAGGATTCAGAGATCATTAAACTGGGTTAGGAATCTTCTAAAGAATTCCCTTATAAAAATGACATATGTGATTTTTAATAAATCACGTCTGACAGGAGTGTTAACATGTTTTCAGATGTTAACTTAGATTTGAATCTTTTGAACAGGTCTTACCATCTTGGCCTGGTCTTATAATTTACCCGAGGCTAGGTTTCACACTTTAAGATTCTTAATTAATAATTACATATGCAGATTAATTTAAAAGGAATGATATTTATTTATTTCATTTATAATTTATTTATGCACAAAATGGCAAACATGAAATTTATAAAACAAACATTCCATTAATTTATTCAAAATATTACATACTGCCCTAAACGGGTCTTTTCAACAAACAATTACCCACGCAGGGGTTAATCAACATACTTGTCCACGCAGGGACTTTAAACAAACATGATAGTCCACGCAGGGACTAACGGAAAATAGACCCACGCAGGGGTCAAAACAACACACATACATACCCACGCAGGGGCTTAAACACATACAGGAAATACAGGCCCACGCAGGGGCTCAACAACAAATGGGAAGGATTCAATGATCCTTCTTGTTCTTCCCTTTGATCAAACTTGCTAATCCTTGGAAGAAAGTCTGTCTCTCCCTACGGTCCCTGTGCACTTCCCGTTCAACCTGATCCATCCTCTGAAGGAGTTCTTCACGTTTAGGTGGGGAGAACCTAGGCGGCTGAGATTGAGCCCGTATGATAGGCCTAGGTGGTATCTGGTACCCATGTGTTGGGTACCCGACTCCCCATGGAGCCCCGTATGGTCCTTCCGGGTGCAGGGCATTGTAGTTGGCTGCCACCATGTAAGGGTCGGCCTCTGCGTACCCGTAGTTGTTGTGGACCAGCGGCTCGAACGGGTTGTATGCCAAGGAACCCGTATACGCTGGGATTGGGTTATCAAAACTCATTGGCGGCGGCTGCGGCATCGCTGGGTTAGAAGGCCCACCCATTTGTGGGTCCTCCTGATGTGGCGGGTAGTGACTGCCACTGGATTGACGTGGGGAACTGAAATGGAAGTCCCCTGCTCGTGTCGACATGCGGGCACCGGTTCTCCTACGCCTTGGCGGTTGAGGAGGTGCCGGCTGAACTGGTGGTGGCGGAGGTGGTGGCGTAACTGCCACAAATCGGGAATCCCCAGAGGAATCTTGATGATGCTGCGGCTGCTGCTGCTGAGGAGGCGACGAATGGTGTGGAGGGGTATAATACCACTCGTGCCGAGTGAACAAGGCTTGGAAGCTGTCTAGACCACCGTAGGGTGATCCGTGGAAAGACGATCCGTCGGAGATCTCGATCGGATGATTTGGAGTGCCACTTGCAGGTTCGACGGGATCAGTATCCTCGTCCATGTCATCCGCGTGATCGCCAGAGAAGTGATCGTCTGGCCCCAGTGGGTTAAAACCCACGGGTTCTTGCACGTAGCCTACCGGATTAAACCGGCCCTGAAAAACTGGGGTGGGGTCCCCGAAAGAATGATGAGACAGCGATCGTTGTAATGGTATGAAGGAAGGCTGAGGGTTGTTCGGCTCGTAGTCCGGTTGTGGCCCATACGGGTTTTGGACCGGCGGTGTAGAGCTGTGTGATACCGATTTTCTTGCTGGTTCAAACAGGTTTCTTCTGTTTTGGCGTGGATCGTCACTCTCCGTGGTAGACGGAGCTCGAACATTTGAAGGTCCTGCCTCGTTGTCGTTGGGGGCGGTGATCGGCCCCTTTCCTCGTCCTCTTCTACGGAAAAATCTTGGAGGCATATTGTTAATCCTGTCAAAGTAGCATAAGATAACAATAACAATTATAAAATTTAAAGGACAAAACAAAAACCGAATAAGGTGGAATTTGTCCTATGTTATATGTCTAGACTCGAAGGTTTAGAAATGTGCAATTGTGTAACTGAGATTAAACACCAAAGGCTAGTGTTTAATTCACTCAGTGTTGGCTCTGATACCAACCTGTCACACCCCGATTTCCACGTGTCACCAGTGGGCCCGGTGGGGGAGTATCGTGACGTCATGGTTGGCAATGTAATAGTCAAACAACACAATATCAATATGCACAGCGGAAGCAAATTTAAAAATATGATACAACCGAATTTAATATTGTAATATCAAAGTCACAATATCCGGAAGTTTATCCACAGTCGGATCGAAATAAAAATAGTATTTATGGTTCAACAGACTTCAGGCATCTTAAGCTTGCGAGACTTCTAATGATGCTAAGGAGAAATCCCAGCCAATTTCGCTTAGTACCTGCATTTAATCTTTTTGGGAAAATACGTCAGTTTACACTGGTAAATACATTCAACTGACTCATTTTGGAAAATGATTGAAATTTTTTTTGGATGCACGTGGCATAAACATTTTATAATTTGATTAAGATGTACAGAGGCAAAATTAATCTTGTATAACTTGGGCAATTATTTAGCTATATAATCTTGCGAACGAATTACATGTTACTTATGCGTTCAGTAGCCCGGATCTTGTCCGGGTTAAAGATCAATAGACACACCACATTTATTCTTTTGTGCGCTGACAGGTGTACGCCTACACCCCGCGCTTAAGTCGTGGCCATTACTTCGAATAATGCCATGGATATCCGGGACATGGTCATTAACCCCCCAAAGGCTGTAAAGTAAACAAGACTGTTTAAACGAGCCGATCAAATTATTCAATTAACCACCTAAGCGATGGAAGATTTGATGCCCGACCAAGCGGTATTTTATATACCGTAACCCAAGCCCGTATAGGGAAAATAAGTTAAAAGTATTTACCTGAGCAAGTATTAATCACAATAAGCAAAATGCACGTAGCTTTTACTGGTTCTCCTAATCTGGAACGAAGGTTTAATATAACCTATTAGAATCCTAACGGGTCTTTAATTAAGCTTAAGCTTAGACCGGCTAGTTTCAAAGATACGGTTCGTACGCACGATTAAGCGAAGACCGGATAGAATGTGATTTAGACCCGACAAGTTCAGAGACTTGCTTAATATGGGTCCTTCATGCACATTCTGAATTTTGAGAATAAACCGATAAGGTTTGACCCGTTTCGGCTAATTTATGTAAACTTGTTACATAAACCGAACCGAACGCGTAATAAGCGTGACGGGTATTCATGAGAGCTATATACAGGTTTCCTAAGATAATTATGCCTCAAATATGTTGTGACATCAGTAAGATGTCTTTCATTATGCCCGGAACGTGTTTAAACACAAACTAGGCCCCGTAGGGGTAGTTTGGTCATTTAAAAGTTTATAAAAGAGTTTAAGTCTTATCCTGAGTTACAGGTCTGATGTAATCAGCAAATATACTCAATTTGCTAAGTTATATCAGTAGGTTAAAGCATATATGTGAAATTTATCATTTCTAACCAAACTATGCCCCGTAGGGGTATTTTGGTAATTTCACATAAGCCGAAAAGCTCAAAACTGGAGTCTGAGTTTATCAACCTTTGCTTACTGTTAAAATATTCTAATTTGCCTAAAATATCAGTAGGTATCAACCCGGGTATGTTCAATATGATTTTCAAACATACTATGCGTTAAAAAACGCTAAATAAGGCGATTAAAGGCCATTTCCGGGTTCGATACTTAAATCTGATATTTTTATATTTCCAGAAGGCTTAAAATAATTTATTTATCATATGTGATCAGTAGCAAAAGGTTTGGAGTCGTTTAGATATGTAAATCTCATTTTATGGCCCGTAAGGGCAAAACCGACAATTACCGTATTAAGCCTACGATTACTAGTTATGCTCAGCCTAAAATTAATTAAAAATCTTTAAAAATCCCAAAATAATATATTACATCAGTGGGTATTAAGTTTGATATCAAAAAGTAGGCTTATCTAGGCTATACGCTAATTACGCCGTTTTATTAACGTAAAGCTTTAAATTTGCGATAATGAGGATAACTCTTATTCTACAAGTCAAACTGATGTCAAACTTTGCATACAAGTTTATATATCAGTAATTAAAGTTTCTACTCTTTTACATTTCCAAAAATCACGTTTTAAGGTAATAAGGGCATAACGGTCAACATATGAGCAATTAACGGAAACATGCATATTAATTGGATAACTAATGAACCAAGGTGTATAATCACAGAGGGTTGTTCTAACATGTAACCTAGTCCAATTAAAGCTCTGAGGAATTTCTAAAACATGCCTAAACTGGTCAGAACTGAAAGTCAAAGTGATAGTCAAACTATGTGACTTTCGGTTCCGAACTGGGTATTTACAGGAAACTGTCGGGTTGAACATGTTTGGACATGTTCTTACACTTATTACTAAGTTATAACAATGATCAAACAGGTTGTATATGATCTACATTGCTAAATATGCATAAATTGTATTTTAAGTATCCTGTTGACTTTTTCTTAGTAAGTTTGACCCGACTTTTGACCTGTTTAGAGTGGTGATCAGGGGGAACCCTTTTTAAGGGTTTATTACCCACATAAATACCAACTTATACCTACTTTTAATTCGAGATATGACTGAGCCATTGTTGACTAATCTCGAAGTAAAACCGTAATTACGACGGTTTGACTTATAGCTAAATAACTAAGCTAAACTCACTTAAAGAAGGATTAGCAGACTTACAAGAGTCCTATGCACGAATTTTGATCACTTGAGGCTGCTTGATAGCTCCAGAAATGATCCAAGAATGCAGGAGAAGTTGTGAGGAATGTTTGTAAACTTGAAGACCTTATATACTAGTTGTAATCACCATAAGGTGTTGACAACTAAGGCTACAAGTGACCACAATTGTCCCACAAGTGTCCCTGGGGTCTAGGAACATTTTAGGGGTCGCCCAATAGTGAGAAATACCAGTTAGATCGGTCACAATCGCGCATAACAGGCTGCAGCAGGTTTTCTGATTGCTGGGCGTTGCTTGCGCACCGTAAGGGTCTCTTCTTGCGGTGCGCAAGCCTTCATCAGGGACCAAAATGTTGTTCTTTCGTGCATTCGAAAGGGCAACTGATGTGCAATCGATTTTTGGCCATGTTTTATCAATAAGGGGCCTCTAAAAAGTGCCATGAACAGATACATACCCTACCATTTTGAATTGTTTGCTTGGATCCTTTATAAAAGTACCGAAAACTAAGGGTTACCGTAGGAATTTCTTCGTAGGAGTCCACCAACTAAATTATGAATCGTTCATTGTTATAATTCACTGATCTTGAACATATACTGGATGTTTTTAATATGATTTGAGTCTTGGGATTTATAACGAGGTCGTTCAGAGGTGCAAAAGTTAACATGACGACACTTTTAAATCCTATCAAACATTTTTAATAAATCCGAGTTTACAACGCGTTTTGCCTTTCATGACACGTGTCGTTCTTTCATTGCACACGAATTTTCGAGGTGTTACATCCTCACCCCCTTAAAATAAATCTCGACCCGAGATTTACTGAAATAAATAAGGGTACTTTTCTTTCATGGTGGATTCAACTTCCCACGTATATTCGGGACCTCTACGGGCATCCCATTTGACCTTTACAATTGGTACATGCTTCCTTCGAAGCTTCTTAACCAGTCGATCCTCAATCGACAAAGGTTTTTCCACAAACTTTAAGCTCTCATCTATATGCACATCTGTATGCGGTATAACCAGTGATTCATCAGCGAAACACTTTTTCAGATTGCAGATGTGGAACACATTGTGAATTCCGCTGAGCTCTTCCGGTAAGTTTAATTTATAGGCAACTGACCCGACACGTTCGATAACCTCGAAAGGTCCTATGTATCTCGGGCTTAGCTTGCCTTTCTTACCAAACCGCATCACTCCCTTCCAGGGTGACACTTTAAGTAGGACTTTGTCACCTACTTCGAAGTGAAAATCCTTACGCTTAGGATCAGCGTAACTCTTCTGCCTATCCCGGGCAGCTTTGAGACGGTCACGAATCTGGACAATCTTGTCCGTTGTTTCGAACACTATCTCCGGTCCTGATAATTGGACATCTCCAACTTCCGCCCAACAAATAGGCGATCTACACTTTCTACCGTATAATGCCTCGAAAGGCGCAGCCTTAATGCTGGTATGGTAGCTATTGTTGTAGGAGAATTCGATTAACGGTAGGTTCTTATCCCAACTACCACCTAAATCGATCGCACATGCATGTAGCATGTCTTCCAACGTTTGAATAGTACGCTCACTCTGACCGTCAGTCTGAGGATGATAAGCCGTACTAAAATTCAAACGTGTGCCCAAAGATTGTTGGAAACTCTTCCAAAAATGCGACGTGTACCTAGTATCTCTATCAGAGATAATAGCCACAGGTATGCCATGTAAGGCTACAATCTTATCAACGTATAACTGGGCTAACATATCGGAGCTATAAGTCTCCTTGATGGGTAAGAAATGAGCTGACTTAGTCAGTCTGTCAACTATAACCCATATCGTATCATTGCCTTTCCTTGTCTTTGGCAACTTGGTGATGAAATCCATCGTCACCATTTCCCACTTCCACGTAGGAAGTTCAGGCTGTTGTAGCAAACCTGACGGTTTTTGATGCTCGGCTTTGACTTGCGCACATGTCAAGCATTTAGCTACATGGGTGGCTACAGACTTTTTCAAGCCTATCCACCAATAATTTGCCTTTAGATCCTGGTACATCTTATCAGCTCCAGGATGAACGGAGTATTTGGAACTATGGGCTTCCTGGAGGATGACATCTCGAAGACCTCCATAAATTGGAACCCATATTCGTCCATTTAATCGTAAGATTCCGTCCTTGCTAAGAGTTAACTGCTCCTCAGTTACTCCTAGCTTTTCATTAGGATAGTTAGCTTCCAACACAGCTTCCTTCTGTGCAGCTAACAACCTTTCAATCAAATTATTCTTTATTTCCATGCGCTTGGCATTGATCCGGATGGGTTTAACCCTTTCCTTCTGACTCAAGGCATCGGCGACTACATTCGCCTTGCCGGGATGGTATTTGATTTCACAATCATAATCATTTAAAGTTTCCATCCAACGGCGTTGCCTCATGTTTAGTTCCTTCTGATTGAACAGATGTTGGAGGCTCTTGTGATCAGAATAAATCACACATTTGATACCATATAGATAGTGCCTCCAAAGCTTCAGTGCGAACACAACGGCACCCAACTCCAAGTCGTGGGTGGTGTAATTCTTTTCATGCACCTTTAACTGTCGTGAAGCGTAGGCAATTACCTTGCCTTTCTGCATAAGCACACACCCCATGCCAGTGTGCGAAGCATCGCAATAAACCACAAATTCTTCTATTCCGTCTGGCAATGTCAGTACTGGGGCGTTGCTCAACTTTTGCTTCAGAATATCAAAGGATTCTTGCTGCTTAGGGCCCCAAACAAACTTAACCTTCTTCTTAGTTAAGGAGGTTAGGGGTGCAGCAATCCTTGAAAATTTTCAATGAAACGCCTGTAATATCCTGCCAATCCCAGGAAGCTACGAATCTCTGTAGGCGTCTTCGGCTCTTGCCAGTTCATTACGGCTTCAACCTTAGCGGGATCCACCTGGATACCACGCTCACTGACCACGTGTCCAAGGAATTGGACTTCTCGTAGCCAAAATTCACACTTAGAGAATTTGGCATAGAGTTTCTCCTGATGTAGAAGTTTGAGAATACAACGAAGGTGTTTCTCATGGTCAGGTTGATTCTTCGAATAGATAAGAATGTCGTCGATGAAAACGATGACGAATTTATCGAAATACGGCTTGCAAACGCGATTCATGAGATCCATGAACGCGGCCGGTGCATTGGTGAGCCCAAAAGGCATCACTAGGAACTCGTAATGACCATAACGAGTCCTAAATGCAGTCTTGTGCACGTCTTCATCTTTAACCTTCAACTGATGGTAGCCTGACCTTAAATCAATATTCGAGAAGTAACTTGCCCCTTGAAGCTGATCGAACAAATCGTCGATCCTGGGCAAAGGATACCTATTCTTGATCGTGACTTTATTAAGCTCGCGATAGTCGATGCACAGGCGCATCGACCCATCCTTCTTCTTGACAAACAAGATTGGCGCTCCCCAAGGAGATGAACTAGGTCTAATGAAACCCTTAGCCAGCAATTCATCTAGCTGCGTCCTCAACTCCTTCATTTCTGTGGGTGCCAATCTGTATGGTGCTCTAGCAACAGGTGCTGCTCCGGGGATGATATCGATTCTGAATTCCACTTGTCTATCTGGTGGTAAACCAGGTAGATCTTCAGGAAACACTTCTGGGTATTCAGAAATGACAGGTATGTCTTCTATCTTCGGTTTAGGCTCATCAATAATCACTTGCGCCATGTAGATGACACACCCCTTCTTCAAACACTTGGAAGCCTTGAGCATAGTCACAATCGCGCATAACAGGCTGCAGCAGGTTTTCTGATTGCTGGGCGTTGCTTGCGCACCGTAAGGGTCTCTTCTTGCGGTGCGCAAGCCTTCATCAGGGACCAAAATGTTGTTCTTTCGTGCATTCGAAAGGGCAACTGATGTGCAATCGATTTTTGGCCATGTTTTATCAATAAGGGGCCTCTAAAAAGTGCCATGAACAGATACATACCCTACCATTTTGAATTGTTTGCTTGGATCCTTTATAAAAGTACCGAAAACTAAGGGTTACCGTAGGAATTTCTTCGTAGGAGTCCACCAACTAAATTATGAATCGTTCATTGTTATAATTCACTGATCTTGAACATATACTGGATGTTTTTAATATGATTTGAGTCTTGGGATTTATAACGAGGTCGTTCAGAGGTTCAAAAGTTAACATGACGACACTTTTAAATCCTGTCAAACATTTTTAATAAATCCGAGTTTACAACGCGGTTTGCCTTTGATGACACGTGTCGTTCTGTCATTGCACACGAATTTTCGAGGTGTTACAGAGCACGATCGGATATAGCCTGTTGGACGCCCATTGTTCCACTGCTCTGCGACTTGTACTTTTTATACTTGTCCTAGAATGACCTGCGCTTCTGTCCTCCGCGCGACCACTAGGGACAACCCATGTAGCCGGCGCAAGGTCCAGGAAGTGAGGGCTTTCATCTAAGGAGCTAAGTGTGAAATTTTGTCTTATATTTACCTATACCTCGCGCGCGGCCTAGGTTGCACCTGATTAGTCGGCGCGAGGTTGGGAAAGTTGCCAGATTAGTATAGCAGGAGTATGGTCTCGCGCGCGACCTGATTGGTGGGCGCAGGTTTTTGGGACCATACCCCTTCAAGTCCCCCCAGTCTAGTGTTGCTTCCATGCGTGAGGCAAGTGGTTGGAGATCTGGACTAGAAAAAAGAAGAAGTTAAGTTTGATCTTGCCTGGGTCTCCTCAAAGCATCTTCCAAGTTGTGGGAGCTGGCGCGCGTGTAAGGTATCGCAATGCGTGAGCCAAGCTTGCTGATGAAGTGTTATGCTTCATTGCGCTGAACAAATCATTGGGGATTGTCTTGTGTGACAGAGAAGCTGGCGCGTGTGTGTATGAATGCTTATTTACACGACGCAACTCTCTTAGCTTGTTGCTGAAGTAACTTGTTTTTGCGCGGTAAATTTCTTGAAATTTGAAATATGACAGGTTGGTGCAAGTTGGTGATGACGACGACGTTTGAAATTTGAAATCTGATAGGTCTGTCGCGCCTTTTCTTCTGGTGTTAGGCGAGTGAAGCCTACGCGCGCGTGGAATTCGTCACTTTGTATTTCCCGCCTTACGTGTCGCTTCCTGGTTGGATATGCGCGCGGTGCATCCGGCACGGTTACCCATCGCATTAAATGCGATAGGTATAAATAGTCGAAGAGAAGAAGGTAAAGGTCACTGTTTCTTCGACTTCTCTCTTTCTCTCTCTCTCTCTGATTATCCTCTTGAAGATTCCCACATCTTCAAAATTTTAAACCAGATCTTCAAACTTTTCAATCTGCAACCTGTTCTTGAGGTTTTTGCAGATCCTTCTTAAATGTTCATAGAGTTCTTATCATCTTCGAATCTCCAAAAGTTGATCTTACGATGTCTGCTGAAGACGTTACGATGGTGGAAGAGGCCAGGGGCCCCTTGCCACCATTAAAATGGGATCAAGGGTTATTCGAACAAGTTATTAGAGGTCAGCAATTTTCACTAGAATGGGATGCCAGGTACCCATCTCAAGGGCAAACTACCGCCGACGCTCCTCCTGGATTTATCATCTTATATGCCGACGTCTTTGGTGAAGGTAACTTCCGGTTACCGGCGACCCACTTCTTGGGTGCTATACTTCACCACTATGCTTTCCACATTTCTCAGCTTAGCTCGATGGGCATGGTGCGAATTCGTCATTTCGAGTTTGTGTGCCGATGCCAGGGAGAGGAGCCAACTGTCGATAAATTCAAGGTATTTTATCAACTACAGAGCAACTTAGGATTTTTTTTCCTTTGCCCTGCGCGATGCGAATAAGATTTTAATTAGCCCTCCCAAAAGTTTCCATGACTGGAAGATGAAGTTTTTCTTCATTCGAGAGGAGGTTATTCCTGTTGATATATAATTTCGCCAATCTGCGCTGATCCACAAGGAAGATATGCATATCCCGTGCAGGGCGGCTTAGTACGAAAAGTTGATGGCGCTTCTTAACAGGGTGTTTGGGGAACAAGTGTTGGTCGCGGCTGGAATGAGCGACAAGTGGCCAGAGCGCAGCACAGAGGTGCATGTTCTTCGACACGATGGTGAAGGTAAATCATCTTATTTTGTTGCTTTACATCTGCTTGGCTGTTGTGAAAATTACTTAACCTCTTGCCTTTATTTGTAGAGGTTGCGATTTATCAGAATGCTTTCCCTGCCTTTGCTGGGACAATGGGCGTTAGGCCCTTGCCCGATGGGGAAGAGTATAGGTTTGAGCAGACCAAGCCGAATTTCATGTATGCTCGAGCGGAGCTGTTTGCTGCTCCTCCTGCTGCAACCGAAGGTGTGCGCTACCCGAATCCTAGGTCATGTATGGCCATGACTCCTGCTGGGAAAGAAATTATCTATCTTTCCAGCGAGGAATCCGTAGACTCATCAGAACATGAGTTAAAATCATCACGAGGTGTGTTTGCAGGTGTGTTGCACGACATGGGAGTTGAGCATGAGGAGAGGAAACCGAAAAGGCCTTCCAAGAAGAAAGTTACTGTCGCAGGAGGGGCGACGAGTAAGAAGGCTGAGACTGCCGGCGCAACGTCTGATGTTGCGTCCAAGAAATGTACTACTAGCTTCCGACAAAGTAAACTTGAAGGCTTTGTTATTGTGGCTGATTCCTTAGAGGAATTGAATGCTATAGGTGGGAAGCCTCAGAGCAGCGCAGCAGTTGCAGCTAGAAGTTTTGGGAGCGCAGGGTCGAAAGGCCCTGATTCTAGCGCGACCCCCACTTCTCTTCATGTTGAGGAAGCCGAAGCTAAGCCGGAGGCTGAAAAGTTGGTCAGGAAGAATGCTTCCAAGAGAACCCACGCGGAGACCACGACTGCAACTACCCCCTGCTAAAAAGATTGCTACTGGCAAACCTATCAGGAAGAAGGGGAGTTTGAGGAGTCATTATTCTAACGTCTCGCCGGGTAAGTGTTTTTACCTTCTCATTTCCTTCTCTTTATGCCTTAGTTGTTTGTTGACGTCTTGTCCTCTGATGTAGAGGTGGTTGCAAAGAAGCCCGAAGTGGTCAAAACGCAACCATCTGCGTGGCCCAAGATCATTGTTATTCCCCCAAATACCACTGCTGTTAAAGGGAAGGCTGGGGAGGTAGAGAAGATAGTTGAGAAAGAAACCTATGTTGCTAAGGCTGGGAAAGCTCCGGAAGCGACGAAAGCTGCGGAGTTTGTGAAGGTTACAAGGGGCGATCTACCCGTTATTGAGCGCATAGAACCTGAAGCGCAGGTTGAAAACCCCACCGCGCAGCACACTAGCCCCATTCAAACTGACACGGTCAAATCTACTATTGGGGAGTCTGCTGGCAGTGTTCATACAAACGACGAAGTTAAAGATGTGACTGCTGGTGGTGGAGGCGTTGGTGGATCGGGCGCAGATACCAAGAAGGGTGCTTCAGGGAAGAAACCAAGGCAACCGTCGCCGATGCATTCTGAGTATACGTTGGGTGATATATATTATAAGACTTATGATGAAAGTCGCGCTAGCGAACTCCACGCCCTTGTTTGGAACTTAAAACATGGTGACACTTTTGTTGAGTTTGGAGCGTGCAGGGAGTGGATGATGGGGGCTTTCCCCCAACTGAGGTTTGACACCAGAAAGAGCGTGGGCACGATAATTTATATCGCTCGTATGTTTATGTCCAAACCAACGCTGCTTCTTCTGGTCACCAGATTGCTCGAGAATGGCGCACATTGTATCTTGAGTGCGCAGCCTGGGAAAAACATCGCGAGCGGTTGACTTCCGAGGCTAAACTTTTTGAGCAGGCGCAGATGAAGCTTCAAGAAGAAAGAGCTGCCTTTGATAAGGAGAAAAAGTCGGAGGAATGGGGTATTCAGTACTTAAAAAAGAAACTCCAAGCTAGTGAAGATCTCCTTACTGAAGAGCGTCGTAATTGGCGCGTTGCCTGTGATAATGAGAATAAACAGATGTAAGATGCGCGCACAAAGATAACCAATCTTGAAGCGCAAGTAGAAGGGTTGAAGAAGTCTTAAGCAGACTTCAAGGAGAAATACGAAGAAACCAAATCGCACAGATAGCGCGTTGAGGTTCTTCAGGCTAGCTTCCTTTCTGTTTTGTAATTAATTAAGTTGTAAAAGTTTTTCTAACTTTTCCATGTATTTTTCGAATGAATTGTAGGTTGACCCTTCCGCCCAGATCTTTAGCAAGGATAGGGACTTGGCAGGTAAGGATGTTGAGATTGCCGAGCTGAAGCGCCGTCTGCGCGAGGCGCAAGAGGGCTTGGAGGCTGAAAAGCAAAAAACAGAGTCTATAGAGATTGACCTTACAACAGAGAGAGTTAAGGCTGAAACCGTTGAAGAGGCATGCCAGGTTAGCATTGCGGCCTTGAATGTGGCACAAGAAAATTATGCTGAGGTGCAATCAACAGTTGAACCTCTGATCTCTGACTTGGAATGGATGCAACATCATGGCTTTGCGCATGTAAGTACCTCTTGCTTTTTTCCTTTGTCTGAATTTTTGATTTTTCCCTTTACATTCTTTCTACTTTTTTTATAGATCGCCAATTCGATCTTGAATGCAACTGAGCTTGATAAGGCTGTAGCTGCGCTCATGATGGCTGCACGAGCAGCTGGCCATCGAGCAGGTTACGTTGAATGCTCGTCGCATGTTGAAGAGGCCCTGCACCAACACTTCGGCACTCATCATTGTTATGTCACCGAGCAGGCGGAGGAGGGACTGCTCCAAGCTGAAGAGAATTATGATAACCTCTCCTTGCATGTCATGGACTGGGTTACTGACGCCCTGGAACATGATGATTATGTTTCGCGCTTGAAGTCTATATTTGACCCTCCAAAAACAGTCAAATTGATAGATGGGGAAGAGGAAGTGGGTAACTACGGCGCGGAGTGAAGTTAGAGATAATTTGATACCTTTTCATAGTTAGGCTATGATGCCTTGTAATTTTTTGCGTTTGTATGGGTGTAATCGTTGCGCGTTTGCACTTTATGAATTAAGACAAGTTAGTTCTTTATTCTTTGTCAAGGTTACAATTATTGCATTGTTGTTAGAAACTTTGTTTAAGTTAGCATGAATGAATATAAGTGTGGCTTGTGTTGAGCATTGTGGCCCGGTTCCGCACTATGATCACAAGAACCTTGGAGGCTTAGCTCATGAGCTCGTAATTTACTGAAGTGTTTTCGTGCTAATCAAAAGTTTAACATGCATTTGTAACTTGAAATAAACATAACAGAATACCAAGAAATAGGATGTAAACAACTCTTTGCATTAATGATTCATTGGGCGCATGGCCACAGTGTACATGAAAGGTTGTGTTACATACAGCACTTGCGCTGTTGTTGCGCGTTTCAGGTTCGCGGGGTAATATGACTGTCCAACGTGCGCAATTTGTATGCGCCTTTGCCTAACACTTCGTGGACAAGGTAAGGACCCTCCCACTTAGGTGTTAGTTTTCCAGGGCGCTCAGCATTGGAGGCCTCATTATCCCGGAACACATATTCTCCTGGGTTGTACGTACAGATGCGCACCCTCACATTGTAGTGCTTCTACATTTGAGTCTTGTACTTGGGCTCTTTTATAGCTGCGCTCTCGCGCCGTTCTTCGAGTAGGTCCAATTCAAGCTGGCGCTCCTCGTCTTTGTTGATTACGTTAACAGTCGTTAAGCGTGGAGAGGGGAGGGCAATCTCAGCTGGGATGAATGCCTCCGAGCCGTATACAAGGCTGAAGGGAGTCTCGTCGTTGCTTGTTTTGGGCATGGTGCGATGAGCCCATAGTATGCTTGGGAGCTCATCGACCCACCCTCGTCATTTCGAGCCCAGCCGGGCTTTGATCCCTTCCACGATGCTCTTGTTGACACTTTTAACCTGACCGTTGCCTTGAGGATGCGCAACGGAGGAGAAGGTGTGTTCTATGTTTAGCTCTTGCATCCACTGATGGAGATCTTTTAAGGCAAAGTTTGTGTCGTTGTCTGTTACGATCTTGAGTGGAAGACCGAAGCGGCAGATGATGTGCTCCCAAATGAACTTACGCACGATCATTGCCGATGTTGAAGCTCAGGCCTTTGCTTCCACCCATTTCGTGGAACAATCAACGGCTATGATGATGAACTTTACAGTGTCTGGTGCCTCTGGAAAAGGTCCCACCATATCAATGCCCCATTGCTGTTGAGATTGGGATCAAGTCCTTCTTTGGCCGTAGAGTTTTCGGCGCATGCCTTTGTCAAGCATCACATTTGCGCAGTTCATTCATGGCATCCACATACATGCCCGACCAATAGTATCCAGCGTTCATAATATTTGCCACGACCATGCGAGGCCTAGCGTGTATCCCACAATTACCTTCGTGAATCTCTCTGATCAGGTAATTTGCATCTTGTGGTTCCACACAACGCAACAGTGGACCCAAGTATGACCTTCTGTATAGGATGCCTCCGTCCATTTGATAAAACAAAGCCTTGTTCTGATTTTTTCGGGCCTCTGCTTTATTATCTAGGAGGATCCTAGCTTGCAAGTATTGGATGATAGGTGTCATCCATGAGGATGACCCTATTTCTATGACACTGACTTGGCGCAACAAGACGAAAGGGTTTTTTAGGACCTCAATTAAAACATCTTTTGCGAGATGTTGAAACGCTATTGAAGCCAATTTGCTGAGTGCATCTGCTGGTTTGTTCTTGATGCGGTTTATGTCAACAACCTTGAACAAATTGAACTGCTGGATTAATTCTTTCACCTGCTCAAGATAGAGCGCCATCACTTCACCCTTCGCATCATATAACCCGTTGATTTGGCCTGCGACCAAAAGGGAGTCTGCATGCGCTTGTAAATTCTTTGCGCCCATCTTGATGGCTAGGCGCAGGCCTGCCAAGAATTCTTCGTATTCAGCCTCATTGTTGGTGTTTTTGAAATCCAACCTGATTACATAAGTGAACTCATGTTTCTAGGGACTAACCAAGCATAAACCTGCACCTGCGCCGTCTTCATTTGATGCACCATCAGTGAATAACAGCCAAAGTTCATCCGATGTTTCCTGTGAGGGCTTCTCAACTGCCTCGCATTCTTGTATCTTGTCTGCAGGGACCTTTGTGACGAAGTCTGCTAGGACTTGACCTTTAATTGCTGGGCGCGACCTGTAGACAATGTTGTGGCCTCTTAACTCAATTGCCCACTTTTCTAATCTTCCCGAGATCTCTGGCTTTTGAAGAATGTTACCAATATGTAAATTGGTAAGGACAGTGATCACGTGACCTGTAAAATATCTGCGCAACCTTCTTGAAGCATGTACCAGCGCGAGAACTAACTTTTCCATTATTAAGTAGCGTCTCTCCGGATCGGTTAGCATTCTGCTCGCATAATAAATCGGAGTCTGCACCTCCTCCCTTTCCACTAGTAAAACTGGGCCAACTGCCTTGTCTGAAGCGGAGAAATACAGTACAAGGGGTTCCTTCTCGAGTGGTGCTCTTAGGGTGAGGAGTTGTATTAGGAATTCCTTCATTTGTTGAAAAGCTGACTCGGCTTCTGGTGTCCATTTAAACTCATTCTTCTTCAAATAGTTGCGCAGAGTGCTGATGAAAGGAAAAGATTTTGTGGCTTGACTTGACAGGAATCGATTGAGCGCGGCCAGGCGGCCGACTAGCCTTTGCATCTCCTTGATGGTGCTCGGAGATGACATCCTTTCTATGGCTTGAACCTTCTCTGCGTTAACTTTTAAACCACCTTTGGTGTCACACCCCAACCGATGGCGGAAACATCGGGGCACGGCACTGAGCGAAACAGATTGTCCAGGAGAATCCATAACAACTATTATTACCAGATATTTAACGTTACGTCCCATACCATAACATATCAAATAAAAACAGTTAATATAGACATATTGTTCTCAAAGACAATTATTGTTCCGACAACTCATAAATTATTTAGTTCGTTTCTAGACTCCCTAGCTTGATTCCACAAAAGCCAGGCATAGCATAGCATCCTTAACACCTGTCACATACGTTAAAATAAAAGTCAATACACATAGTGTAAAGGTGAGCATACAAGTTTAATAGTATAATATTAGCGAAAGCGATTTAGGCATAACCAGCATGTAACACGTAGAAATGTGAAGCAGGTAAGTTATCGACAATGAAATATGCACAGACGTGACTGCGAGTTGTAGAATACGCAACACATATCACCACTGTGACACGTGAAGAAAAGTCCTTAACAACCCCTGTCCACGACAGGTGCTGAGTCCAAACTATAGTACTATTGTTGCTAAGGTGTCAGGCAACTAGCACTGTGTAAACATAACATACTAGCCTTCATCGAATAACACGTATATCATACGAGAGCGGTTAGCGTATAAAGAGTGTTGCGTTGTGTGTCGATTGTGATTTTGATATAGGTAACGTATGTAACACCCAAAAGTGCATTAAGCAAAAAGGGATCGAGTATACTCACAGTTCGTGTTTAATAAATGAACACAAGCTTGGATTGAAGGGAGCGCTGGAGAGTTAGCCTGATCAGAGAACGATAGTGTAAGCGTTGAATAGTGCGTTAAACAGTGCATCGCGTAAGATGAGGGACAAATGGTGATCCGATCGGATGACCGTCCGGACGGATGGTCATCCGGACGACTGACCATTCGGTCGGAGGGTTTTCCGTTTGGGAAGGATATGTTTGTGTATAGTTTGAACTTTGAAGTTTTCGTTGTAACGTTTTAAAAAGTGAGGAACATCTCTACATATCAGGTCATCCGGACGGACGGTCATCCGGACGGATGGTCGTCCGCTCCTCTCGGATCATGATCCGAGTGGAACTGATATACTTTTAAACTTTGAAAACTGATTAAGTGTTTAAAATCACAAGTCACCTGGTCGGATAGCCGTTCGATCGGATGGCTGTTCGTCCGAGCGACTTTTTCGAGTTGAAAAGCTTGTAAAATCAGTTAAGTTAAAATGGTTTTATCGAGACGGTATGACAACGTGCCAAACAACGGAAACCACGCCAAATCCAACTCATCCGCTCGGACGGGAATCACCCCGTTCAACCAGATTTAACTGTTCTTGACGGAGTTTCTTTTTCAACCCGTGAATCGGTCGTCTCTTCGTTAGGAATCCATTCTCAGTTCGGTGTTTTACTATAGAATGGGTAGAACATCCGACCGAGTCCAGATTCTAACGGTTTTGAATGAAAAGTTAAGAATATTGAAGAAAAGTTTGCAACATTTAAAAGATGTTTAGATTTAGTTGAAATCAAAGTGTAAACGTGTAGAAATCCATCAGATCCGAACCGTTCGTGATAGGATGAGGTCACACTTCAATGTTCATAAGAACTCCATGATGACATCACCTTAGAACAACCCAAATCCGAAGATTCCATGGTTAAAAGTTGTGATTTGATGGTGAAAATGATGAGGAAGTGTGTAAAGATCAAGGAAGTACAAGATTTGAGATGAAAACTTATAAGAATCGCGAGGAATCGAGAAAAAAGAGGCTGAGAGCGTGCTGGTCGGAGGGGAGCTGTCACATCAGGTGAACAGTGATGTGACAGGTGAGGTATTTATAGTGAGAGGAGAGAAAGGCGGTGCAAAGGAGACGGGTCAGATGGCCTTTCGATCGGATGGCCATCCGATCAGATGGTCATCCGGTCGGATGACCATTCGATCGAAGGGTCATTCGATCGGATGGCGAGTGCGAGTTGGTTTCCGATTTTTGTTTCGTGCGTTGAGCGTTGAGTGGCGTTGCGTTGCGAGTAAGCGATGTGATAGTATTACACATTAGTTACACAAATAATATAACCAACCTAACAATCATATAAGTAACTTGTATTTCGGGTTGCGATGCGATGCGATAGAGTTGCGATTGCGTTTGCGAATAACATCCAATCAACATATATAAAGCACACACAAGTAAAGCACATAAAGACACACACACGTAAAACAATGTCCATAACTTGCGATTTGAGTTGCGCGGTAACGTTGTGATAGCGTTTAGTAGATTAGCGTTTAATTACGTTTATCGCATGATTACTTCAAATATTAATAAATCATAAGAAAAATAGCGTTAAGCAAAGTATCGATTATCGAATCAGAGAGTACAAGCAATAATTAAGTCAGAAATGACAGATCTGTTAAGCAATCTTTTCTCCCTTTGACTTTGACTTGTACTTTGACTTCAAAATTCGGGTTGTTACATTTGGTGACCATGAACCCCAGAAATTTGCCTTCTTCCATCCCAAAAGAACATTTGCTCGGGTTGAGCTTCATGTTTACGCTTCGCAAGGAATCGAAGGTTTTCTCGATGTCCTTCAGCATTTGATCCTCCTCGGGGCTCTTAGTAACCAAGTCATTAATGTACACTTGGATGTGTTTTCCAATGTCATCGCCGAAGGTCTTGTCCATCAGTCTCTGGTATGTTGCGCTGGCATTGCGAAGCCCAAAGGGCATCTTGGTATAGCAAAAGATACCGATATCTATGCGAAAAGCGGTTTTATCTTCGTCTTCTAGGGCCATCTTGACTTGATGGTAACCCTTGTAGCAATCCAAGAAACACTTCCAGCGGAATGGCGCGAGAGAGTCTATTTTCTTGTCTATCTCGGGTAGGGAGTAACAATCTTTTGGGCACGCTTTATTAAGATCTTTATAATCGACGCACATGCGCCACCCTCTAGTAGACTTCTCGACCATAACTGGGTTAGCGACCCAGGTCCGATAGCGCACTTCGCGCAGGATGCCAACCTTTAACAACATGATATACGATAAATTATACATGTTTTTATACCCCAAAACACTTCCGTTTTAAGCGTTTTTGACCGAAGTCGCAATGTTATGGACTAAAATCAATAAGTATACAATTTCAGGTCTTAAACGGAGCATAAAATGAAAATCTGAAGAAAAACGGACATTTCCGAAGCATTCCTGATCAAACGGGCCAAAACCAAGAATCGGATCGGACATGCACGACCGTTCCACTATCCGCACGATCATGCACTCACGGCACTACCAACCGAACGAGCGGTGCAAACACGACATCAAACAAGTTACCGATATCGCACATCCGTGCGACATCCGAACGATCGTGCGGGATCGATAACAGACAACTCATCCGGAGATGCACATCCGTGCGACAAACCGTTCCAGCCCATTGCCGGGAGTGAACGACCGTGCAAGCCCAAGAACTCCCGTTCCCTTTGTGACGACCCGTCCAACTAACCCAACCACTCCATTGTCGGAACAAGTGCGATCCACGTAATCAATGACGTCACCGGTATTGCACGACCGTGCGATACGTCGCATGGTCGTGCGATACTCAAATTTCACCTATAAATAGCCCATTCGTGTTCAAGCAAATGGTTGGTTTTTTCTCTGATTTCCGGACGATCCAAGAGTTCCGGGACTGCTCTGATCAAGCCTAGTTCATGTCTCGAGGTCGTTTTGAAGCTGAAATCATCCACCCCGTCAATTCAGTGCATGTTTATGGTTCGATTCCTTGTTTTTAAACATGTAGTCTAATCATTGTGCATGTTATTGGGCTGATGTATAGTATTTGTATATAGTTATGTGTTTGTAGTAATTGTGAACTTGTTTCTTGAATAATCTTGGTACTGTAATTTGTTTTGTATGAAATCTAAGTACTTGTTTATGTTTGAATCTTCATGATTATATAAAGAATGTTTCATTGATGTTGTGTTCTTGATTATATTTGATTATATTGAGTAATGAATATGTGGTAATTTTGATGTTAACTCTTGATTATTCACTTATTTGTAAATTCTGTTTACACCATGAGACGCAACCCGGAGATTGGTATTACATAATATATGTCTTATTTTGATTAAGAGTACTTTCCTACACGTAAGGGTTCTTATGAATTATATGGTGTTGATTACATGTTCTTGCATGCGGTTAATAATCCTTGTTTAGTAGTTTTGGTCTGAAATTGCTAGCTTGGTAGATTTGTATTCAAGACTTGTAAATGTGAAATTATTTGTTATATGATCTACATAAATGTTTATCTTCGTGGCTGTATTATGACCATCGGTATTGCTTTCTTTGATAAGTGAGGTTAGAAAACTCTTAACGGATGACTAATCTATCTTTAAAGATTCACATAAATCAATAGCTCGCTAATGCATGATTTTAGGTAAGTTAAGATGGGACCTTCGTCTTGCTTCTCCGAAGAATTATTATGTTAGAAAATTCCGAAAGGTGACTAGCTGTCTTGCAATTGGAAAATTGATAAAGTGCTTTCGTAACATACAAGATAGATAACATGCTTAGGTTATTTGTGAAATAAGATATGTGTTGTATTTTTATTTTTATTTTCAGTTAATTTAGTTAAACAACCAATCAATTATTTCTTCCTCTGGTAAAATAATAACAAAGATTCAGTACTTATAATATCTTATCTCATATTTCGTGGTTCCTTGGAACGATACCTGGATCTTACCAATACTTTACTGCATATGTGACGGGATGCACTTGTCCTTTGTTGTGTGTGTTTTAATGTTAAGGTATAAACCATGTTTATAAATATAAAACTTAAAATCGTGCGTAAAAATCAACTGTATAAATAACATATGAGACGCGCGCACACCAAGTTTTTGGCGCCGTTGCCGGGGACCTGAAAATAAAAGAAAAGAAAAGATAAGGTGTAAATAATGGAACAATCTGAGTTATTATTTTACCATTGTATATACTGTAAATAACTGTTAATATTTGTACATTTTTGTAATTAATTATTTCTTTTTATTACTAACCTTTTATTTATTGTCTCTACTAACCATTTATTTATTTATTTATTCTGATTATTCTAACCAATTAACCAGCTAACTATACTAACTTACTAACTTTCTAACTTTACTAACCGTGGAGACCTGGGTTAATTCTCAGTAGTCACACACTAACTTTATTAACAATCTAACTTTTTAATTTCTGCAACTAACATTTAATTTATGCAATTTTTAATTCAGTATTTTTAATTCAACTAATGCGTTCGGATTCGAACCATTAAATTTTATTTTATTTATTTATTTATTTCTGTACAGTTATTACATTACTTCAATTCAGTTATTTTATTTCTTTCATTTTATTTATTTATTCTTGTATTCATTAATTTATTTAACTGTCATTCATTCATTTATTAATACATGTTTAATAACAAACTGCATAAGGTAGTTGTCGGGTATGCAATACTGTGAGAACCGATTACACTACCGTGCACAAAACCACAACGTTGCGAACCGCTGTACGTGGGTTGATACACGACCATGTACGACTTTTTAGTAACATTTAAAAAAAACAAACAACAAAAACAGAAAAAGAAAGGACCTTGGACTAAACCAGTTGTATATATATAGTAAATATTAATTAGAAGTATAATAATATATTGTATATATTTATATATGTATATTAGATAATTAATTTAGTACTTATATTCTGTATATATTATTATTATATTTTATTTTATTTGTATGATACTTTTTATTTTTTTATTTTTTTTTAATGCAGGCTAATGTCCACGCCCTCTGTTCCCGTTAAAAATGAGCTAGCCAACGAACTAGAAATTAATCTTAGAAGAAGTAGGAGGCTACGTGAAAGAGCACGTGTTGTTGCACAAAAGATTGCAGACGCAATCGATGAACCAGTAACACTGTCTGACAACGAGAGTTCGGAGGACGACAAAGGAGGAATTATGGCAGACATTGTAGCAGATGACAACCAGCCTTTAAATGAAACTGACCGTCCAGGAAGAGAAGACTTGATACCAAGCATTAACCGACCTGAAATACAAGCACCTAGTTTTGAAATTAAATCTAGTATAATTAATATGATACAAAATTCTGTGCAGTTTGATGGTAAGGATCATGAAGATCCTGGTCGACACATTGCTTCATTTCTCGAAGTCTGTTCAACTTTCAAAATTACTGATGTTTCTGAAGACGCAATTCGTTTGCGCCTTTTTCCATTCTCTTTGCGAGGCAAAGCCCGATCTTGGCTTTTGTCACTTCCAACGGGGTCTATCACAACTTGGAACGAGTTAGCAGATCTTTTCATGCAAAAATATTTCCCGCCGGAAAAGACAGTCAAGCTGAAGAACCGTATTATGACATTCAAACAGGATGAAGGAGAATCTCTACATGCAGCTTGGGAAAGGTTCAAAGATCTTTTGATCGATGTTCCACATCACGGGTTTTCCAAAAGAAAACTTGTGTTGAACTTTTACCAAGGACTCGGCTACAATTCACAAGAAGGTTTAGATGTTTATGCAGGAGGAGATTTGGGAACAAAAACTCCCAATGAAGCTTATGCAATCATTGAGAAAGCTGCGTTGAAGTCAAGTTCACGTCACGTAGGAGCACGAGGAAATGTTGTTTCAAATCCTGGAGTTCATCAAGTAGATACGTATACAGCTCTTTCAGCACAAATCGGTGCTTTGGCAGCAAAGTTTGACCAAGCTCAAAACGCTTCAAAAGTACAATCAGTACAATCTTCATGTGAGTTATGTGGAGTGTCACACGAGCAAGGTACATGTGAGCAGGGTGTTATGTTTACAGGCCATGAAGAGGTGGACTATTTGGGCAATCCAATCAGGCCCCAAAATAACCCTTATAGTAACACGTACAATCCAGGTTGGAGAAATCATCCAAACTTTGGGTGGAAAGCCAATCCTAATAACCAAAATCCACTTGGATTTGCTCAACGCGCTCCCGCACCACAACAGTCTCAGGGGCAATCCTTTCAGCCTCAAAGTCAATTCTATCAATCCCAAAATCAATCTCTTCAGCCATCAGGGCAAACTTTTCAACCACGTTTTAATAATTCAGGTTTAGGAAACACTTTCCAGTCTCAACAACCTCAAACCTCTCAAACCAATTCAAAATTAGAGGAAATGATGGCACAGCTATTAAATAATTCCAATAATGCTAATCAATTGTCTGAAAAGCGATATCAACAGCATGAGGAACGGTTTATGGCACAAGAAGGAGAACTGAGGAGCCAGAAGGCATCACTTCAAACCATTGAGAATCAAGTCGGCCAGTTGGCCAAGATGTTATCGGAAAGACCACAAGGTAGTCTTCCAAGTAACACAGAACCAAACCCAAGAGGGCACGTTAATGCAGTTATGACGAGGAGTGGTAGAACAACAGGACCTGAAAAATCGGACTCACTGCCGATTAATAATCCTGTCCTAACTGACGCTTCAGACGAGGTGCACGCTAGGCTAGACCCAGCAAGTACAGCACAGTTTCAGGAGCCAGTTAAAGAATTCGTCCCTCCTATTCCATATCCAAGCAGATTGAAGAAGCAAAAGAACGATGAACAACATGGTAAGTTTTTAGAAATGTTTAAACAATTGCACATAAACATACCATTTGTTGAAGCATTGGCCCAAATGCCTAAATATGCAAGGTTCTTGAAAGACATCCTCACAAACAAACAGAAACTCGAAAGTCTGTCTTGTGTGTTGATGAATGAAAATTGTTCAGCCGTTCTCCAAAACCGTCTACCTGAAAAGATGGGAGATCCGGTCAGTTTTACACTTCCATGTCTCATTGGAAACATGACAGTTAGTAACGCATTAGCAGATCTAGGAGCGAGCATAAACCTTATGCCTTATAAAGTTTTTTCTAAGTTAGATCTAGGAGAACCTACACCCACTAAAATGAGCATTCGACTTGCAGATAGATCAATCAAATATCCTCGTGGATTCGTAGAAAACATGCTTGTTAAAATTGATAAATTTGTTTTTCCCGTGGATTTTGTAATTCTTGATATGGACGAAGATTCAAAAGTGCCATTGATACTCGGACGACCATTCCTCAACACTGCGAGGACAATTGTTGATGTGGCAGCAGGCCAAATCACGCTCCGAGTAGATGACGAGCATGTGACTTTTGATATTAAACGATCAATGCAACATCCGCAAAGTCATGATGATGTACTATACTATTTTGACATTGTTGATACATGTGTAAGCTCTCATTTTCAAAGCACTGTTGAAGAAATTGATACGGACATATATCTAAAAAATGAGCAACCATTTGACGAAAATGATTCTCAAAGTCCAAATCAATTTGTGGAACTAAACCGTGAAATCGAAGAAAAATCAAAACCATCAGTTGAAGAACCACCGTCTTTGGAGTTAAAAGAACTCCCTCCGCATCTCGAGTATGCATTTCTAGACAAGGAGTGTCGCTTGCCGGTCATCATTTCAGCATCTTTAGCGAAAGAAGAAAAGAGACAGCTTCTTGAAGTTCTAACGCCCCACAAGAAAGCTATGGCCTGGAAAATTATGGATATAAAAGGTATTAATCCGTCCTTTTGTACTCATAAGATTCTCATGGAAGACAATTACAAGCCTAGAGCGCAGCATCAAAGGCTCCTGAATCCAAACATGCAAGACGTGGTGAAGAAGGAAGTAATCAAGTTGCTAGACGCAGGTCTGATTTACCCCATATCTGATTCAGTTTGGGTAAGTCCAGTGCAAGTAGTACCTAAGAAAGGTGGTATTACTGTAGTTTCAAATGATAGAGATGAACTTATTCCTACCCGTACCGTCATAGGATGGTGAGTTTGCATTGATTATCGCAAACTCAACGATGCCACCCGTAAGGACCACTTCCCGCTTCCATTCATCGACCAGATGTTGGAACGTCTGTCGGGGAAGTCATTTTTCTGTTTCTTGGATGGGTTTTCAGGATACTTTCAAATTCCAATCGCTCCTGAAGATCAGGAGAAGACTACTTTCACATGTCCGTTTGGCACATTTGCCTACAGGCGTATGCCTTTTGGACTGTGTAATGCACCAGCTACATTCCAGCGTTGTATGATTGCCATTTTCCATGACATGATTGAGGACTCCATGGAAGTATTCATGGATGATTTTTCGGTATTCGGGAGTTCTTTTGATCAATGTCTAGGAAATTTGAAAAGAATGTTGATGAGATGTGAGGAAACTAATCTTGTGCTTAACTGGGAGAAATGCCACTTCATGGTGAAAGAAGGGGTAGTTCTTGGGCACAAAATTTCTGAAGCAGGGTTGGAAGTTGATCTAGCAAAAGTGGATATCATTTCTAAACTTCCTCCACCTACCAAAGTCAGAGCGATTAGAAGTTTCCTAGGTCATGCAGGGTTCTACAGGCGATTCATTAAAGACTTTTCAAAAATCGCAAGACCTATGACCCGTTTGTTAAAGAAAGATGCTCCGTTCGTCTTTTCAGACGATTGTATGAAAGCTTTCAAGCAGCTGAAACAAAAGCTTATTGAAGCCCCAATTTTAGTTGCACCAGATTGGACATTGCCATTTGAGATAATGTGCGATGCAAGCGATTATGCAATAGGAGCAGTGTTAGGACAACGAAGGGAGAAGCATTTTCACCCAATATACTATGCCAGCAAAACTCTACATGATGCTCAGGAAAATTATACGACTACAGAAAAAGAGCTTTTGGCAGTAGTATATGCGTTCGATAAATTCAGATCGTACCTTGTGTTGTCTAAAACAATTGTGTACACGGATCATGCGGCAATTAAATACCTTTTTAGCAAACAAGATGCAAAACCGCGTCTTATTCGATGGATCTTGTTATTACAAGAATTTGACATAGAGATCCAAGATAAAAAGGGAGCTTTAAATGTTGCAGCCGATCATCTCTCGAGACTTGAACATGGCAATTCAGATAATTCAATGGAGGAGCAAATAAACGACAATTTCCCCCCACGAATTTCTTTTGAGTATCGAGATGAATAACGAGTCACCATGGTTCGCCGATTATGCAAACTACCTCGCATGTGGAATCCTTATCAAAGGATTATCATATCAACAAAAGAGGAAGTTCTTTGCAGATCTGAAGTATTACATCTGGGATGAACCATACTTGTTTAGGATCGGAGTCGATCAGGTTATCCGAAGGTGTGTATTTGGAGAAGAGGCAGCTAGCATTCTACGTCACTATCACGAGGGACCAACCGGGGGTCATCATGGAGCAAACTACACTGCAAAGAAAGTGTTAGACTCTGGATTCTTTTGGCCCACAATTTTTCGTGATGCGTATGAATATGTTAGAGCATGTGATGCTTGTCAGAGAGCAACGAATATCTCGGCACGCAATGAGATGCCTCAACATTGGATTCAAGTCTGTGAAGTCTTCGACATCTGGGGGATAGACTTCATGGGACCATTTCCCCCCTCACGAGGTAATAAATATATCCTGGTTGCAGTTGACTACGTATCAAAATGGGCGGAGGCACAAGCTTTACCCACCAAAGATGCCAGGTCAGTCGTGAGATTTCTGAAAAGTTTGTTTGCCAGGTTTGGTGCCCCAAAGGCACTTATCAGTGACAGAGGGACTCATTTTTGTAACAATCAGCTTGAAAAAGATTTGTCCCGTTACGGTGTTCATCATCGTATTTCCACGCCCTATCATCCACAGACAAGTGGGCAAGTGGAAGTCACAAACCGAGGGCTTAAACGAATTCTTGAACGGTCTGTGGGTACAAACCGTAAAGAATGGTCGGACAAACTAGACGAAGCACTGTGGGCTTTTCGTACAGCTTACAAGACTCTTATTGGGACCACTCCCTTTAGACTTGTATACGGAAAGACATGCCATTTACCAGTGGAATTAGAGCACAAAGCTATGTGGGCACTTAAAACAGCAAATCTAGACTTAAAAACTGGAGGTGAAGCCCGGTTTCTTCAGATTCATGAATTGGAAGAATTACGCCAACAAGCTTATGAAAGTTCCATCTTGTACAAGGAACGAACAAAAAGATTGCACGATAGACGCTTGAAGGACCAAAAAGAATTCCAAGCGGGAGATCTAGTTCTTTTGTACAATTCACGATTGCGTTTATTTCCAGGAAAGCTCCATTCACGTTGGACAGGCCCATACACTGTGAAAAAGGTATATCCATATGGAGCTGTTTCAATTGAGGAGAAAAATGGAAATATATTCAAGGTGAATGGTCATCGATTGAAGTTGTACGTTACCGGACCGATTAAGTCGGTTTTGGAGGTTTTTGAACTCCAAACCCCGCACACTTCATAAGTGTGGGGAGGAGAGTCTACGCTACTGACTCAAAGACTAAAAATGTAGCAAGAATGTCTCTGGACATTTTAGGGTAATTTAGTAATTTTTCCGTTTTTGTAGTTTTAGTGTAATTTAGGTGTGTTTGATAGATCACGATAATTTGCTCAAGTCTTAGACATACCGAATGAAGATTCCATGTATAGAAAATGTTTAAACTGATTGCATAATCGAAAAAATGGAAAAAAACCGACGAAAACGATTGCTGAAACGAAATTCTGAATCAAAATCTGAAACTCAGCAACCGCACGATCATGCGACCTGTTGCACGCTCGTGCGTTTTCGGACAAAGCCGGAACGATCAGGTGCACCCTTGGTGCATTTCTGAGAAGTGTTCAGGGTATCGAAATCATAGGCGAAGCATGCCCGTGCATCATATGAAACGCTCGTGCGTGAGCAAAAGGGCAGAATGGTCATTTTGTCACTTTAAATACCCAACTCTGCCCACAAAACCCTAATACACGAACACGGCCGCTTGCTCTCGTTCCAAACCGGGTTTTCCAATTTTTCGCACGACTCAAACGCACGGTTTGCTTCCACACTTCGCACGGTATGTAAATACTTGTCCAATTCATGTTCTATCTTTGTTTTAATCGATTCCATCCATAATTTCATAGTGTTCTAGGGTTTCTTCATAAATTTCAAACAAAACCCTAGTTTTTGTTAGAATCACACGAATCGTGAACAACCGTAGGCATTTCAGACCCCTGTGAACATGAAAAACTTGTTGATTTTGAAAAAATCAGAAAAATCTAAGTTCAGGGATCTGGGTTTTCTGCAGACGGTGACGCACGGTCGTTTCCCCTATGGCACGATCGTGCGACGTCGGTTGTTTGCTTTGTACTCGAAACTGCACGGTTTAGTTGGAATTGCACGCCGTGCGATCTCGACATTCACCGGAAAACAAAGCTTGATCTCGGCAACGCACGCTTGTGCGACTCCAGGCACGCTCGTGCCATAGTCTCAGATCAGCGGGACAGAATGTTTAAATCTTCGTTTTCAGTAGTTTTCGAGTCAAATTTTTGGTATTTTCCTGTTTCTAACAATGTTTCCCATACAGATGAATCACGCATTCCTTCAGTTCGATGCCACAGATCCAAGAGAAGCACTTTGTATTCCGAGAAGAAACGCCTTGTGGGCAAGGCGGGGTAGATTTGGGATACCAAGAAGACTTGATTGGGATGTAATGGGAGAGTTGAACCAAAGGGACCGATTAGAAGACATGCTCTCAGTTCCGTTAGCTAATCTCGTTAACATAGACCAACCAATCTACCTCGAGCTTGCTATAGAGTTTTTCTCGACATACCAATACGAAAAACCCGTTAGTGCTCGAAATCCAAAATTCAGACACAAGCAAAGGATCACATTCAGAATGGCAGGAAGTTGGAACACATGGTCAATTGGACGTTTAGGCAGAAGACTCAGAATTTACACCCGAGCTGACATGGATAACGAAGAAGTTTTCACCAACACGTTCGATTTTCCGAACACAGCTGTTCGCAATGCTTTTTGGGCAGAGATTTCAGAGGGAGCTCCATACGACCCGAGAATGTCAAAAGCCTCGAGGTTAAGAGATCCGCTTGTTAGAGTTATGCATCATGTCTTTAGCCACACCATATGCGGTCGCAAGGACAGTCAAGGTAACTGTCCTACCCCTGATTTGTTATATTTATGGGAGTTGGTCCAAAAACCAGGTCTCAACTTGGCGGCCCGTATGGCAGAGTACTTTGTTAACGGTTCAGGCAGAGTACACAACAGTCTGATCTATGGTGGTGAGTATGTCACCCAGATTGCTTTGAAGGAAAATCTATTGACTGATGATGTGGTTAACAGTCTTCATCTAGTGACTGAGGGGGATTATATAGATATCCAGTCACTTAAAGCCATGAGGATGATTGTTGAGCAGGATGCAGGGGATAGACTCAAGGGTCTACACAATGAGGTCTGGGATCCATTGCCTCATGTACCAGCAGATGATGAAGATGAAGAGATGGGTGAGCAGCATGAGGCAGAACAGCATCAACCACAGACACCGCCACACTCGCCACAGCACCAGGCATTCCAACAATGGCCTGAGGGTTTACCACCGTATCCTGAGTTTTACCAGCAATTTCAGCAGATGCGGGTTTCTCAGGATGAGATGAGGACAGATCAGCATGCTATTAGAGCAGAGCAGGAGGCTATACGCGCTTCACAGGATATGATTAGAGCTGATCAGGCTGAGATTCGATCATCACATGACCATTTGAGGACTACACAGCAGAACCTATACAGGATGGTTTTACTTATATGTTTGGGGGGCTTCAGAGTACCTACCCAAATCATTTTGGACAGCCCCCGCAGTTCCCACCATGGGAATATTATGGTCATAGTGGTGCAGGTGCCTCAGGTACAGGTGGTAGTTATGGTGGTGGTGGCGACGATGATGAGGAGTGAGTGATTGGTTTGTTTGTTTATTTGACATTATGTTTAGATGGTTTGGTTTGTTTTATTTTTATTTCCAGTACTATGTTTGTTTTAAAACAATTTACATTCCGTTTGTTTACATTCAGTACTTAGTTTAACTTTTTAAATTTATGTTTGTGTCGCTATTTATTACTTGTGAATAACTGTTTGATTTATGATTGGCTATTTAGCAAGTGGAAAAAATAGGCGGAATCAAGAAATGCAAAACAGGATTGAAATGACTACACCAAAAAGTCAACTTACAAAAGTCAAATCAAATTCTGAGGGAGTACATCTTTCCCTTTTCACATTATTAGTCTAGCTCCTGATAATTGCTTAACTAATATGTATTTCACATTGGGGACAATGTGAAGTTCAAGTGTGGGGAGGGGTTAAAAAGATTGTTAAATTGTTTGTCCTTAAATGCTTAATTTTTGTACAAACCTATTTAAAAAAAAAAAAAATTTAGCTAGTTTGTAAATATTTTTTGTACGTATTTGATTTATTCTTATCTAATAATCTTACAAATGAGAAAATATTAAAGTAATTTAAAAAAAATAATTTTTTTTACAATTATTCATAAATTTGCATCTAAAACACACACCCAATTAGTGAGTTTTGAGCCATTCTAAAAGCAATAATCATATGCTTTAAACTTCATTTTGTTGAGTGTGCCGCATAATAGTATACATTTCAGAACTTGTCTTGAATATACTTGTTTAAATCACTAACTGTAAAAATTATATAAAAATGATAGAGGCAATAGGATACAACCATGTGTTTACCTTTCTAGTTAAAAACCTTGAAAAAATCAAAAATATTATCCAATAGTAAACCATGTTGAGCCTTTTCCTTTTTCGTTTGTTATAAACCCACCATTTTAACCATTTAAGCCTTTTTATTTTACCTTTTTAACCCATGTGTGAATTCCGGTTTAGTATAATTTTCCTTTTATAGGTATTTAGACTGGTCTTTTACCGGCAGACCGATAAAGAACTGGACATGCATTCATGTCACACCCCGACTTTCCACGTGTCACCGGTGGGCCCGGTGGGGAATATCGTGACGTAGTTGATATCATCATAGTCAAACAACACAATATTTAAATGCACAGCGGAAGCAAAAGGTAAATATATTACAATCCGAATATAAAGTAATATCCAGTATTACAACGGAAAGTAAAGGATCCACAGGCGGATCTTAAAATATAAACATTTTTTCAACAGACTTTAGACGCCTAGAACTTGCAAGATTCCTTATCAGCGCCCTGAGCTTTCAGCCAATTACGTTCAGTACCTGTCACTTAACCTTTTTGGAAAATACGTCAGTTTTCACTGGTAAATACACTCAACTGACTCATTTGAAAAGAGTTTAAGAAAATTGATTTAAATGCACCAGGCACAAAATATTTTGACACTTTGATTAAAATGCACAAAGGCAAAATTAATCTTTTATAACTTGGGACAACTATATTTATAATCTTGTATACAGATTTACATGTTCGTTGTACGTTCAGGGCCCGATGTAGAAACCGAGTCAGATTAACAGACACGCCACAAGTATAGGCCCACAAGAGAGTGAGATACCGTTTTTCCTTAAACAACTGTCAGGTGTATGCCTACACCCCGTGTATAAGGCGTGGCCATTTTATAACACAATGATGTCAAGGATATCCGGGACATGGTCATTAACCCCTAAAGGTCTTTATTTCAAACAATACAGATTAAACCGGGTTACCTCAATAATTTAACCATAATAAGATTAAATATTCAATACCCGACCAAGCGGTATTATTATATTACTGTATCCCAAGCCCGTATAGGGAAAATAAGTTAAGAGTATTTACCTGAGCTAGCTCCTGTCTTAAATAGCAAGCAATAATAACTCAGCCGTATTCACTTAAGTAAGCGTAGGTACAATTTACCGGAAGGCTCTAGTCTGGAATGATGGTATAAATAACCAATTAGAATACTAACGGGTCTTTAATTAAGCCTAAGCTTAGACCGGTTAGTCTTAAGGAAATATACGGTTCAAACGCGTGATTAAGCGAAGACCGGAATAGAATGTGTTTTAGACCCGACAAGTTTGAAGACTTGTATAATATGGGTATTTCATCCACATTCTGGATTTTGAGATAAAACCAATAAGGTTTGACCCGTTTCGGCTAATTTATGTAAACTTGTTACACAAACCGAACCGTACGCGTAATAAGCGTGACGGGTATTCATGAGAGCCATATACAGGTTTCCTAAGTTAATTATGCCTCAAATATGTTGTGACATCGGTAAGATGTCTTTCATTATGCCCGAAATGAATTTAAACACAAACTATGCCCCGTAGGGGTAGTTTGGTCATTTAAAAGGTTATAAAAGAGTTTAAGTATTTACCTGAGTTACAGGTCTGATATAATTATCAAAAATACTTATTTTACTAAGTTATAACAGTAGGGTAAAGTATATATGTGAAATTTATCTATTATAACCAAACTATGCACCCTAGGGGCATTTTGGTAATTTCACATAAGCCGTAAAGCTCAAAACTGAAGTCTGAGTTTAACAACTTTTGTCTACTGTTAAAATATTATAATTTGCCTCAAATATCAGTAGGTATCAACCCTTGTATGTTTAAAATAATTTTAGTACATACTACGCGTTAAAAACGCTTAAAAAGGCGATTAGAGGCCATTTCCGGGTTTGATACATAAATCTGATATTTTTATATTTCCAGAAGGCTTAAAATAATTTATTTATCATATGTGATCAGTAGCAAAAGGTTTGGAGTCGATTAGATATGTAAAACTCATTTTATAGCCCGTAAGGGCAAAACCGACAATTACCGGATTAAGCCTACGACTATAAGTTATGCTCAGCCTAAAATTAATTAAAAATCTTCAAAAATCCCAAAATAATATATTACATCAGTGGGTAATAAGTTTGATACTAAAAAGTAGGTTTAAATAGGCTATACGTTAATTATGTCGTTTAATTACATAAAGCTTTCATTTTACGCTAACGAGAATAACTCTTAATCTACACCTCAAACTGATGTCAAATTTTGTATGCAAGTTTAAATATCAGTAAGTAAAGTTTCTACTCTTTTACATTTCCAAAAATCACGTTTTAAGGTGAAAAGGGCATAATGGTCAACATATGAGCGATTAACGGAATCATGCGTATTAATCGGATAACTAATGAACCGAGGTGTATAATCACAGAGGGTTATACTAGCATGTAACCTGGTCCAATTAAAGCTCTAGGGCATTTCTAAAACATGCCTAAACGGGTCAGAACTGAAAGTCAAAGTGAAAGTCAAACTATGTGACTTTCGGTTCCGAACCGGGTCTTTACAGAAAATTGTCGGGTTGAACACGTTTAGCCATGTTCTTATACTAATTACTAAGTTATAATAATGATCAAACAGGTTGTATGTATTCTACATTGCTAATTATGCATAAATTGTAATTTACACATTCTGTTGACTTTTTAAATACAAGTTTGACCCGACATTTGACCTAGTTAGAGTGGGAATCAGGGGGAACCCTTTTGAGAGTTTATTACCCACATAATTACCTACTTATAACTACTTTTGATTCGACTAATCACTGGACCATTAGTGATTAATCTTAAAGTCAACCGTTAATTACGACGGTTTGACTTTTAAGCTAATACTAAGCTAAAACTTAATTAAGAAAGGATTAGCAAACTTACTGAAGTCCTATGCACGAAATGTGATGCTTAGAGAAAGATCCTTAGCTCCAGAAATGCCCCAAATGTGCAGATGAATGGTGTGAAGAACTTGTTGCACATGAAGCCTTTATATAGTGATCAAGAACACCACAAAAGGTTGACACACAAGTCTATGACTTACCACAACTGATCCACAAGTGTCCCTAGATGTTTAGGGATTGTTTAGGGGCCAAGGGAGATGAGGAAAATCGTTTAAAGGTCGAAATTCGCGTTTAAACTGGAAACAGCCGGTTTTCTGTTGCTGGGCACTACCTTACGGACCTCAAGGTCCCCAATGTTGAGGTCCGTAAGCCTGACATCAGGCACAAAAACCTCTTTTTCAGTTTGCATCCTTGGCTCTTGGTCCTCTGAAAGGTCAATTAACTTATTTTCTTGCACTTTAAACCCTCCAAATTGACATATAAGGGCTTTAAGACATTTACTTACTTTGTTTAGTCCCCGGTTAACTTTATTGTCACCCGAAAGGTCCAAACTTTCAACGTTGACGCTTTAACCCCTCGTACACGAATTTGATCATAACTTTCTCACATGATAACGAAACTTTATGAAATTTTAATCGTGCATTCTAGTGAGCATAATTAACCGTTACAAAGCTTTGGGTTTGTCAAAAGGTCACTCAGAGGTATACTTAAACATCTTGACACATTTAACTCCCGTAGTTTGTAATCTCTCACTTTCATTCACAATTAGCTTCGCATGATCCATGATTTATTCGTGTAAGGGTATGAGCGTCATGTAGGGTTACTATAAATTATATTTATCCCTTGATGACATTTTAAACCCTTATATTCACATACTTTCCATGTTTGTCAACTTTTGTCCCTCTAGAGTATACTTTCACACGTTCAAGCTTATGACACGTGTCAATACATTATAGGACGTGAATTTTCGAGGTGTTACAATTCATTCGATTTAAATTTGCTTTGCTGCTTACAATTCGCGAAACCAAGCTTACCTTCGGAACTTAGGGAGAAAATATTTCACCAAAGTGGAGAAGTTAGAAAAACGTGGCGACAACAAGAACAAACGCCACCATTTTGTGGGACATCCAAAAGTGCAATGAAAAGAAGAGCAAAACGATACGACAAATGCATTGGATGTGGAAATTGGTCTCACGAAGGAAGATGTAGAAAGAGTCAAACTGAATCCCAACATGAATATACACTTCTAATTAGGATGGGGGCTATTAGGCTCAATGCCGAACGGTCCATTAGAGTTGGAAGTAATGTTCACTACAGGATAAAGGAAGACATACGACACATCAAAGATAAAACAGGTCTTGACAATCTGACTTTAAAAGAGTCACTTGGTTTGTGAAAAAAAAATAAAAAAATAATAGAGTGAATTTACTTTTGTGTGAGGTTTGTTAGGATAATTTGCTAGACCGGATTGAAACACTTCACCCAGTAAATATCCATTCCTACCTATAAACCTTAGCCAAGTTACAACCCATAATAAAAAGTCCTCTTGATTTTTATGATTTTTATGTGTTAAATGATAAAAATGAGATTTCATTACAAGCCTATGTTAATGCTACTATATGACCTGGCTTTTGAGTGATCACAGAAAAATTACTAGTGCACAATTCACTAGTTTACACCAGTGAGCCGAGGGAATTACATCAAAGATGCAAGTAAGTGAATAATTGATGTTAAAAACGCTATTTATTTTTGAAAAATTGCATTAAGTTTTCTCATTGCTATCATTATTAATTAATTTTAAAACATCTATGTACATTATTGTGTGTTTAAATTTCTTTTCTTAAAAGTTTGTACAGTTTTGCTTAGGGACAAGCAAAAGTTCAAGTGTGGGGAGGTTTGATATACGATAAATTATACATGTTTTTATACCCCAAAACACTTCCGTTTTAAGCGTTTTTTACCGAAGTCGCAATGTTATGGACTAAAATCAATAAGTATACAATTTCAGGTCTTAAACGGAGCATAAAATGAAAATCTGAAGAAAAACGGACATTTTCGAAGCATTCCTGATCAAACGGGCCAAAACCAAGAATCGGATCGGACATGCACGACCGTTCCACTATCCGCACGATCATGCACTCATGACACTAACAACCGAACGAGCGGTGCAAACACGACATCAAACAAGTTACCGATATCGCACATCCGTGCGACATTCGAACGATCGTGCGGGATCGATAACAGACAACTCATCCGGAGATGCACATCCGTGCGTCAAACCGTTCCAGCCCAATGCCGGAAGTGAACGACCGTGCAAGCCCAAGAACGCCCGTTCCCTTTGTGACGACCCGTCCAACTAACCCAACCACTCCATTGTCGGAACAAGTGCGATCCACGTAATCAATGACGTCACCGGTATTGCACGACCGTGCGATACTCAAATTTCACCTATAAATAGCCCATTCGTGTTCAAGCAAATGGTTGGTTTTTTCTCTGATTTCCAGACGATCCAAGAGTTCCGGGACTGCTCTGATCAAGCCTAGTTCATGTCTCGAGGTCGTTTTGAAGCTGAAATCATCCACCCCGTCAATTCAGTGCATGTTTATGGTTCGATTCCTTGTTTTTAAACATGTAGTCTAATCATTGTGCATGTTATTGGGCTGATGTATAGTATTTGTATATAGTTATGTGTTTGTAGTAATTGTGAACTTGTTTCTTGAATAATCTTGGTACTGTAATTTGTTTTGTATGAAATCTAAGTACTTGTTTATGTTTGAATCTTCATGATTATATAAAGAATGTTTCATTGATGTTGTGTTCTTGATTATATTTGATTATATTGAGTAATGAATATGTGGTTATTTTGATGTTAACTCTTGATTATTCACTTATTTGTAAATTTTGTTTACACCATGAGACCCAACCCGGAGATTGGTATTACACAATATATGTCTTATTTTGATTAAGAGTACTTTCCTACACGTAAGGGTTCTTATGAATTATATGGTGTTGATTACATGTTCTTGCATGCGGTTAATAATCCTTGTTTAGTAGTTTTGGTCTGAAATTACTAGCTTGGTAGATTTGTATTCAAGACTTGTAAATGTGAAATTATTTGTTATATGATCTACATAAATGCTTATCTTCGTGGCTGTATTGTGACCATCGGTATTGCTTTCTTTGATAAGTGAGGTTAGAAAACTCTTAACGGATGACTAATCTATCTTTAAAGATTAACATAAATCAATAGCTCGCTAATGCATGATTTTAGGTAAGTTAAGATGGGACCTTCGTCTTGCTTCTCCGAAGAATTATTATGTTAGAAAATTCCGAAAGGTGACTAGCTGTCTTGCAATTGGAAAATTGATAAAGTGCTTTTGTAACATACAAGATAGATAACATGCTTAGGTTATTTGTGAAATAAGATATGTGTTGTATTTATATTTTTATTTTCAGTTAATTTAGTTAAACAACCAATCAATTATTTCTTCCTCTGGTAAAATAATAACAAAGATTCAGTACTTATAATATCTTATCTCATATTTCGTGGTTCCTTGGAACGATACCTGGATCTTACCAATACTTTACTGCATATGTGACGGGATGCACTTGTCCTTTGTTGTGTGTGTTTTAATGTTAAGGTATAAACCATGTTTATAAATATAAAACTTAAAATCGTGTGTAAAAATCAACTGTATAAATAACATATGAGACGCGCGCACACCAATGCCAACCTTTAACAACTCGCAGACTTGCTCGTTCATTGCCTTGGTCTTTTCGGACCCTAAGCTGCGCTTTCGTTGCACTTTTGGCTCAACTGATGGGAAAGTATTTAAGCAATGCTTAGTGATGTCGCGCGGAACATCGGTCATGTCTGATGGTGTCCAGGCGAATATATCCATATTCCTGAAGAGCAGTTGCTTTAAAAATGACCTGATATTTAGAGATATCGCGTGACCGATGGTTACTGTTTGTTCTGGGTACTAGCGATTCAAGACCCACTTCTCTGGTTCTGTTGGAGGTGTAACCTTGCTGGCTTTCGCCGGTCGAGCTTCATCAACTGCCATGACTTCTTTCCTTGAGTAGATAATTGCCACCCCTGCTTCCATCGGGAAACCGATTGCTGAGTGTGGGGTGGATGTTACAATGCTCATTTGACCCTGAGTCTCTCTACCGATCAAGACAGCATGCCTTGTCTTGACCGGCATAACCATGAAGTTTACCTCGGTTATTCTTGAATGTTTCCCATCAGATAACATGACTAGGAAGCTGATCTGGCCTAGAGAGAATACCGTTTCGTTACAAAATCCAGACAACGGGTAATCCATGGGCTCTAGGCGCGCCTTGTCTTCAGGTTCAAATTGATCAAAACATTGTTCGTAGATAAGTATGTTGTGCTCCCGAGGTCGATGAAAACATAGTCCGTCTCGTAGTGCCCAATGATGTCGGTGATGACGACGGGGCGTGTGGTTATATGGCAACCATTATACACTAAGGTTTTATTTACATATTTAAATATGAGATATTGGCCTCTAATAATCTCAAGTAGACATCAATGTTCATTGGCAGTCTCACCTTTCTTTATTCCCTCTAACAGTCCCACCTTTCAACTATTTTTCCTCCATTGATCCTCAGTTAAAAAACCTTAACGGAGTTAAGCTTTTTTCCGAATTACAAACTGATGTTTTAGGGCTTTTGATCAGAACGAGGATACGAGTCTATTGATGTAAAACTTACCTCGAAAGGGTGCTCCAAACGACGAAAACGGTGTTTCAATTCGGGTGATTAAACTTCCAATTAACAAAAATCTAGTCGTTTGGAGCACCATTTCGAGGTAAGTTTTACACCAATAGACTCGTATCCTCGTTTTGATGAAAATCCCAAAGACATCATTTTGTAATTCGGAAAAAAAAAACGTAACTTCGTTAAGTTTTTTTAACTGAGGATCAGTGGAGGAAAAAATAGTTGAAAAGTGGGACTGCTAGAGGGACTAAAGAAAGGTGGGACTGCTAATCACCATTGACGTCTACTTGAGATTATTGACGTCTACTTGAGATTATTAGAGGCCAATATCACATATTTAAATATGTAAATAAAACCTTAGTGTATAATGGTTTCCATATAACCATAAACATAAACAATATACCAAAAGACAAAAATACAATGATCAATAAAAAGACACATAATTAAGTATTAAGAGTGAATAAACAATTCAACGGTAAAAAAAACGGTAACATTGTTCCAAATTTCAAACCTTTACGCGTCATGGTGGCCACGAGTTATAAGATTGACGCGTTGTAGAGATGGGCGACGGCGGTGTGTCACGGACCACCACGCGTGGTCAACCCTTTATAACGGGGCGCCCCGTCGCGCCTTATGAAAGTCTTTTATCAATTATCATATTATAATTTTATTATTGTTTATCATTATCGTTATTTATTTGCTCTTAATACTTAATTATGTGTCTTTTTATTGATCATTGTATTTTTGTCTTTTGGTATATTGTTTATGTTTATGGTTATATGGAAACTGATGTGTGCAAAATGTAACATATAAATTACGTCAAATGAGGAATAAAACCAACCTTTTTTTAGTAATAATGTTGGAAAAAATGTGTTTTTGTCTTCCTTTTGAATTTACAGGACCAAATGAGCTTAAACGAGGAAAAGGAACAAGTATACAGCCAAAACCAACATAAATACAAAGAAAAGGAATAAACGTGACATGCCCGACCCCTCGGCAGCATCCCCAAAGCAAAAACAAGGAAACAGAAGACTGACCACGGGGTCGTGCCCACTGGACACGGGGGCGTGGTCAGGTGTCTGCAGAAAGGACAAAGTTGTGGAAGCTTCTATGCCCACCACAGGGGCGTGCCCAGCTCAGCACGGGGCGTGGTCAACGCTAAGATACGCAGAATCTTTCAAAATCTTGATAGTACAGATACGCTTCTGCCCACGGGGCCATGCCCGCTGATGGAAAGGGTGAAACCTGAGCATTAAAGTGCCTATTTCGTGAGTTTTGTATGTGTCTTATGTGTTTACTTGCCTTGAATGAGATAACTATAAGTATTCGTGGTTTTGCAGGTTAAACACGTAATTCGGTGAAGTTATGATGGTTAAAGATGGTGTGGAGTGCATTGGAATGGTTATTGCAGCTTTCGGTATGGATTCGGAATTTGTTCGGTTGGGAAAACAACTTGAGAATACAAGAAACATGAAAGAACAAAAGGGACCATTCGGTACTCAATTGGAAGTTACTTTGCGCTTAAATGTGCAAGAAACAAGATTTTACAAAGTATAGGGGTCGTTTGGTAATTAATTGAAAGTTACTAATGGCTGAAATATGTGAAGAAACAAGAGTTTTAAAGTTGGGGGACTAATCTTGTCAATGGATGAAAGTTGTGCATGGTGTATGGTGAGATATGGATTCACCCTTATACCCATGGTTTGTAAACCATGGGTCACGGTTCAGGACATATGTTCAGCTACACGATCCCATGAGGCATGCTGAATCTAGTTGCACCGTAGGCCACAGCATACACTGTGACCCACAGCTCAGGATATCTGTTTCATCAACAGGTCTATACTGTGACCCCCAGTTCAGACCGTGACCCCTAGTTCACAGTCCCTGGGGTGCACAGCAGTATTACACTGTGACCCACGGTTCGGAGCCGTGGGTCACGGAACGGCGTCAACAGCAATCGTAGGGGGCGCGAATAGGGCTTATTTTGGAGGGTTTTATAAGGAAAAAACCCTAGTTTTTCATCATTCTTGACTTGGGGATCGACTAGGGAGGCAAGTTTTTGGCATTCAAGCTCAATCAATCATCCTCATATCTTCACATCTTACTGAATCAATCATGCAAATATCGTTTCTCCAAGCTTTTGAAGATCTTACTTGTGAGATGAGCGGCTAAACTCTTTTGGTTTCCTCCGGATGGAAGGTTTTTGTAAGTTAGGTGATATTATGTGTTTGTGATTATCGTTTAAACTCGGTGATCTAAGCATTCGATGGTTTTCACCTTTGATTTGATTAATCGATTGTAACTGATTACACTTTGCTTAACCCTAGTTCTTAATCATTCAATTCCCGAGAGTTCTAGTAATTGGGATATATTTGTTATGGGATTAGGGTTGGTAATTGCAATTGATAATTATTTGATAACCTCCTGTTATGTATTGACCGGAGTACTTAGTCGTTGATTATCACAATTGGTTAATTAGGTTAAACACTTATGTCTATGTAAGTGTTTCGATTAAACACATAATTGAATCTAACTGTAAAACACTTATGTCTATGTAAGTGTATCGTAATTTTAGATAATCAATCAAACTCACAACTGAGTTTTATTTTTTTGTCTTAGTTAATCGATACTTAATATTATAACACTTTCCACAATCCTCCCCTGGTTCGATATCCGACTTATCTTATCTACATAGTTTAGTTGGTTTTGCATGTCCTTAACGACAGACATCACCCGATGAACACGGGCCGTGTGGAGCCCTATGCTGACAAATGCATTTAATGAAGGAAGAGAAAAGGATGGCCACGGGGGCATGTCCGCTGGACCCAGGGCCGTGACCGGGCTTCTGTTCAGGCTATAAATAGGGGTGCTTGGCTCACTTCAAAGGCATCACTTGGCAAACTACTACTCTCCCACTTTGCCACTACTCCGCCACCACTACACCACCAACACCCACCACCATCATCCATCATCCATATTTAGAGTGTGTAGTAGTCTCAGGATCCAAGATTGATCGTAAGAGTTCTTGCCAATCAAAGGCCATGTTTGGGTAAGTCTCTTACATCACTTGGTGAAGATAAGTCTTTTATGTATTACTTTTGATTTTTAATTTTTCGGCACTTTTAACTTGGTTTTGTATTAATGAATTTAATAACTAGTTTCTTATGTTGAAGGTGAATTTTCTTTATCATTTGTCCGTGGTGTCTTGGCATTACTAACTGTCTATATAAAGTAAAAGATTTACACCATTCATATCTGTACGGTCTATATAGAGATATGTTGGCTATCTGGTCGGAGGTTAAGGGAATGGTTTAGTAAGGTTCTTGTCTTGTTCAGTGTATAGATCCTGCAAGGACCTGGGTCAAGCTTACTAGGACATCATTAAATACCCACTGGTATTGGATGGCGGGGTGCGAATGGCTTGATCCCCTCATATGTAAACTACTATTAATACAATAAGCCGGCTACTTGGGATTGTATCCCTGCTGACTCAAACCACTTAGCCGAGGGTAACGTCACCTTCAAAAGAGGGGCCTACCATTTTTCGCATTGATAACTTAATTAATTATCTTTCAGTATTCCGACCCTTTGTGATTGTATCCTTGCTGACTCAAACCACTGGGTTGAGAGTAACGTCACCTTCAAAAGAGGGGCCTACTACTATAACTATGATAATCTATTAAAAAGTCCGAAAGTGCAAAAATCATCAAAGGATACATAAAAGGCGAGTCGGATCCAAGTGATTCATCTTGTCTATATGTTTTTATTTTATTTTTATTTTTGCATTTTTAGTTTTTATTTTCATCTTTAAAACCTATTCTCAAAAAAAAAAAAGATTGATTTGACGTTGAGGATAAACCGGTACTAAAAGCTCTTGTGTCCTTGGATGACCTCGATATCTTACCAACGCTATACTACGCTCACGATGGGTGCACTTGCCCGAGTGTGTGTCTAGTGTTAGTAGAATACCGTGTTTTGTAAATTTAAAACTTGACTAATGTGTAAAATGGGCTTAAAATATCAATAAAAATATATTACGCTTCGCACAAACCAGAAACCATTATACACTAAGGTTTATTTATATATTTAAATATGGGATATTGGCCTCTAATAATCTCAAGTAGACGTCAATAGTCATTGGCAGTCCCACATTTCTTTATTCCCTCTAGCAGTCCCACCTTTCAACTATTTTTCCTCCACTGATCATCAGTTAAAAAAACTTAACGGAGTTCAGGTTTTTGCCAAATTACAAACTGATATTTTAGGGCTTTTAATCAGAATGAGGATACGAGTCTATTGATGTAAAACTTAACTCGAAAGGGTGCTCCAAAAGACGAAAACGGTGTTTCAATTCGGGTGTTTAAACTTCCAATTAACAAAAATCTAGTCGTTTGGAGCACCGTTTCGAGGTAAGTTTTACATCAATAGACTCCTATCCTCGTTTTGATCAAAAAGCCCTAAAAATCATTTTGTAATTCGGAAAAAAACTTAACTCCGTTAGGTTTTTTAACTGAGGACCGGTGGAAGGGAAATAGTTGAAAGATGTGACTGCCAGGGGGAATAAAAAAAGATGAGATTGCCAATAACGTATACTTAGGATTATTAGAGGCTAATATCACTTTAAATATCATATGCTATTTTATTATAGAGGTATTATTTAATTTAATTTAGAACTTATTTCTTTATATATTCATCTATATTTTAAAAAAATATATAACTAGAGATGCATCCTTAAAAATAAAAGAAATAGTGAATGGTGATTTTATCAAAGCTAGTCCATATGTTTGGAAGTATTAATTGAGTATTGTAAACATCATTAGGAGACCCGTTCTTCTTACTCGCCCCTTGCCCAAGAATAAATTATTAGGGATTCTTGAGGGCGACGCTGATTCTAGCACGAACGGGATAAAATCAGATTTTATTTTAGTCTTTAGTTATTAATTTAGTTGTTATTGTGTATTTGATTGTATGAATATACGGTAAAAAAAGTGCCTTATATAAATGTATGATAAAAAAAGAGTTAAGTGTCATTTACGTCCATGTTGTTTGTCCACTTTTTTCATTTTCAGATCAAATTTTAAAATTGTATCATTTTTCTCCCTGACATTCTCGAAATGTGACATTTCAGTCCAAAAGATGTAGAATAAAATGTCATTTTCGTCTCTGAGCGAACAAAGTTTTTTGAGCCTGGCTTAGTTTTTTAGACTTAAATGGCACGTTTTGAGAATGTCAGGAGCAAAATTGTACAATTTAAAATTTAGTCTGAAATGGCAAAAGTAGACAAACCATAGAGACGTAAATGACACTTAACTCATAAAAAGATTGAGATACCCCTAAATATTTCGTCAATCTCCATTTTTTATTTATTTACTTTTGGGTATCAACTTCTCATGTGTGTATTTTTACGTATTGCTTTATATTTATAATCGGCTTTATTTTCAAAAGGTATGTCGTTTATGATGGCGCACAAAATATATGTTATATATGTATGGATTAGGATCAAATACAAAGGATCCTAATTGTAAGAAATGTAAGAAGGATTTATAGAGTGACAGGTGTCCAATAACCTAAAAAAACCCACTAAAAAAAAAACCTTAAACATCCACCACCACCAAAAACCCCCACTCCCCCCCCCCCCCCCCCACATCACCCACCAAATGGGGGTTTAGGTTTTTGGGTGGTGGTGGGGGTGGGGGTTTAGGTTTTTTTTTTTTTGTGGGGGGGGGGGGGGGGGGGGGGGTTAGGTTTTTGGGTGGTGGTGGGGTGGGGTGGGGGTGGGTGTTTAGGTTTTTGGTGGTGATGTAGTGGGTTTAGTTTTAGGTACTCTATAAATCCTTCTTACACTTCTTACAATTAGAAGCCTTTGTAGAATAACTTGACCCATATATATGTATAGGTGAAAATATTAAAGTTATATGACATTTTCACCGGATATTATATATATGCTTGGTTTTTCTCTTGAGAAAATTCTTGGGACGGTGAGTATCGTGTTTTTTCGAATGTTGAAATGATTATGTGTAGTATAATAATCTAAATAATGACAACTTACAAGTTATTACTTATTACCAAAAAGTCAGCCTTTTATTATGCAGAATCTACATAAGTCAACTTTCCCAAAATCCAGATTATCCTCCAAATCATTGAAAACACAACAGATGCATACGGTGGAGAAATATGGACAAAACAAGTTACTATGTGAAGTAGAGTATGAGTTACATTTGACGTTAAAAAAGTGTATCAGTTAAATAATCGCATAACATATGTTTGTCTCTTCCATTATATCAGTTAAGTAACCTCATAACATGCAAATTATGATTTGCCTATCAGAGTTTTTACTTATAATCGATTTTGTATTGAATGTATGGGAGGATAAAATGAAAAAGGTTACATTCTTGAGAAAGTGCAAACGAATCAAACGAACACGAATAATGTGTTCACGAACGGTTCATGATCACTTACCGGACGATATATTTTGTTCTTTTCGTTCATTAAGGAAATGAACGTGTTCATGAACACAAATAAAATCGAAGGAGGCTAGAGGTGGACGTCGGAGGGAGCAGCGCTGGAACTTGAAAACTAAATCGTGGAACATAGATCGGTAGTATCTGTCGATGTGAATACTGAAAAGGAAAGGGAACGATGCATAAACAATGTGGGAATGAAGTTTCCTATTAAACTTGTTAGGGTAATAAATAAATAAGAATTAAAGAATATAAAAAGTTAAAAATAAAAGAAAAAATTACAAGTTTTGTCCTTTATGTATGTCCCAAATTGCAGGCGCTGTCCTTTAAACCAAAATTTGACAGGTGGTGTCCTTTGTGTTTTCAAAATCTTGCACGTTTTGTCCTTTAGGCCAAACTTAGTTAGATTTGTTAGTTAAATCTGGTATCAAGGGGCTATTTTGTAAAAAAAATTTATTTAGGGACTAAATTGTACAAAACTTAATATTATTATTATTATTATTATTAATATTATTATTATTATTAATATTATTGAGTAAATTACTAACCACCATCACCACCACCCTTCATCACCATCACCACCACCCTCCACCGCCGCCACCACCACCACCGCCACCACCACCGCCACCGCCACCACTACCGCCACCATCTTTGTTCTTAAACTCATCCGGTGTCATCTCTCTTCGGTCACCATTCTTCGCATGATAACAAAAATCACTTCAAGTTCATGATAACAAAAATCACTTCAAGTTCAATTGTACAATTTGGTTGGTATAAAGATGTGTATGATAACCACAAAATTAAAACTATGTTCATGTTCAGCAAGACTTGTATTTGTATCTACAAGTTCCTGCAGATCCAGTTTCATCAAGCAAAATGTCTCAACACATATCATCTTGCATCAACATCAGCTAGAACAGAAGGATCATTGCTATAACAAACAAGATCACCGAACACCCCAATGCCTGCAATTGCAATCACAATAACATCATGTTTTGAATAACAGTCTGCCTAGAGTGGCCTGAAAAGTTTACCCATTTAAACCGGTTCCCGGAGACTTACAGCAATTGCAGAAGCAGCAAGGCCTGCACGTTCCCTAGGATCTTTCCGATAATAATTTCCAAAATATAGGAATGTAGCATAGTACCACATCAGAGGGAACCCAAACCCTATTAAAAAACTGGAAACAAAAAATAATTAGCATCAACCATGATTTTATTTTCTTTCTCAGGTAGGTGATAATGAATGCCACTTACGAAAACCATCCAATTCCACGAGTTGAACCTGCTGACCCAAGACTGAACCAACACTACCCGAACCTGCTCGTAGACTTGCTTCCTCTCGGTCCTCCGCCACCGCTGAGCACCGCCACCACTGGTGGTGCTGCTGCCGTTGTTGTTTATCGGGGAGAGGGGAACAGAGTAGAGGGAGAAGGAGGGTGATGGTGGTGTGAGTGAAAGAGGGGGGTGGTCGGGGTGTTTCACCGGAAAACGAACGGTGGTGTGAGTGATGAGGGAAGGTGATGGTTGAGCGGCGGAGGGCGGTGGGTGTGGTGGTAATGGCGGTGGTGGTTGCAGGTGTTTGGGGGCGGTGGTGATGGGGATAAATGGGGAAGATGACCTAATTTGGGGGTTTTATATTTTTAAGTTTTGTACAATTTAGTCCCTGAATAATTTTTTTTTACAAAATAGCCCCTTGATACCAGATTTAACTAACAAATCTAACTAAGTTTGGCCTAAAGGACAAAACGTGCAAGATTTTGAAAACACAAAGGACACCGCCTGTCAAATTTTGGTTTAAAAGACAGCGCCTGCAATTTGGGACATACATAAAGGACAAAACTTGTAATTTTTTCAAAATAAAATAAATAAATGTACAAAAATCTTTAATGAACAATGTAAACAAACAAACATGAACAAACGTAAATGAACGAACGTTCACTAACCGAACATTCACGAACACAATTGCACGAACGAGACCTCTATTCGTGTTTGTTCATTTAACTAATCAAACAAAATTTCTTTCTTGTTCATGTTCGTTTGTTTACGAATGTAAACGAACTTTTTCGTCGAACGCTTCACGAATGTTTGGTTCGTTTGCAGTCCTAAATGCTAACCAGAAATCTAAACCATTGATCAAGACACTAATAACTAAGATAATGAGACAATTTTGTAATAAATTGAAAGTTAGCTATGATTGTAAGGGAAATAATAATAATAATAATAATAATAACAACAACTAGGTTTAAATAAGTTCGTCGCGTTCCGACGAATTTCTTTTGTTATTTAGTATGTGTTTACATTTGTTTTGAAATCACTACGAGCGTGTTGCGAACGTAACTGCTGACAAGAATAAAAAGAAAATGTAGAAAAAAACGTGTTCCAGAGTCCCACTTAACTAGAGAAGAGAAATGAATTGGAAAGAAAGAGGACAGTAATGATGTTCCAGAGATTTTTATACGGGAAGAAAGGGGGAGAGGAGAAAAGAATGAGGAGGGTTTTTATGCCTTATATATTTCTTCCCAAATCGGAATGATTCTCAGAGAAAAGAATAGATAAACATCACGTTCCTAATTTTCTTCCAATTTTACCCTCTAAGAAATATGGCGGGTATATCTCCCACATCCCGCCAAATCATCAATCCACCTTCCATCATCTATCCCTCAATTGAAAAACTGTCGATCATTGTTTCTGTACCTGCTCTCCTCAGCAATCAGCAGTTCATCTTCCAGGTAACATCATGTTCCTATTTCAAATCCAATTTTGAGCGGCCAATCTCCTTTGTGTGGTCTTTTTATCTAAAATTTTGATTAAATTAATGTGTCCAGTTAGGGTTTTGGCTTCTTGAGTTGTTTATGTTAGATTAAATTAGATTGCTTTGATTGTTTATAGCTAAAACTTTGAAGCATAGGCCTGAATTTGCCGTTTGAGAACTGTATGTATGTATGAAGGAGGCCTGACCCTGCACTTAGTTCAGTTTCAGTTTCGTTTGTATGTATAATTTGAGATAATTAATTGAAGAACTGCTCGTTATAAATTTATAATTATAATGTTCGTGTCAAGAACTCAAGATTTATTTGAACAACCTTGAACAAGGCACTAGTTTGTGATATGAATAATAAGCAAAACATTCATCACAGATTGAATATTTTATATTCAGATGGTGATCGACAAACACTTGATCACAAACAAGGCCGGCTTAAGGGCAATTATAGTGAAGCACCAGCTTAGAGCCAACATATTTTAGGGCCTCCATATTGAGAATCTATCTATTATATTATATTTGATTATTAGTTATTATCTTATATTTTTTGGTTAATTACTCTTCATTGATTGTTCATTATTCTTATCTTCCGTTTGATTATTTTGTTTTACCCGTTAGCCTTTTAGTTTATCATCCTATAACTTAGTTTATCATTGTTTATTAGTATGATGCAACACTCGATCAAGTTTGGTGGATCTGTTTTTGAACACACAAGTTCAGGTCTGTTTTGATGCTAAATCACAATTGCATATAAGTTGTTTTACTAAGTACTTATAGGATGCAACAGGGACCTGTTTCAGTGAGTACATATCGGATACTAAATCACAGTTGCATACTAATAGAAGCATATAATCTCTAAACTAGGGATGAGCACGGTACCCGTTCGGTACCGAACCGGTACCGGTACCGAATACACCGCTTCGGTACCGATACTTACCGTTGTTTTACCCGTAAATACCGGTACCGTCCGGTATCGGTACCGAAAAAACAGGGAAAATGGGAACCGGTACCGGTACCGAATATACCCGGTACGGTTCGGTACCCGGTACCAAATGCTCATCCCTACTTTAAACCATTATTTCATCTTCTTGAACCATTTTTTTAATTGTGATTCTTGAGCTATAAATTATTCGCCTGATGAACAATGACAAGTTTTTTGATAAAGGCATGTTGCTATAATCCAAGATTATTGGACCTGCATTGCCTGTTTGTTATTTCAACTGGGTATATAAGTGTCACCCAAGAATGAATCCATATAGTAACTTCTTTATTTAATTTTTGCTAAATGCTATGATGGACTATTACACTAGTTAATTATGAATTATGCTGCAAGATAACATGCCAGGAGTATATATCATTTCTTGAACCTATATGTAACACTGTTTCGGCTGGTGCATGACTTCCATATACCTCTGATTTGTTTATGATATAATCTATTAATTTGAGTTGAACCATGTTTACAGGAGTTACTTTTTATTGTTGAAAGCATGATTTCCATGTACCTCTGCTCATATATAGTTCCAATTTCATATGAATTGATCTATAAGAACAATGTTTAAGAACATTTTGATATACAAAGCGTTGCTTAATAAATATTGGTCTTAATACAATAGTCTTTAAAAGGTTTAAATATATACATTTTTCGTTGGTGATAGGTAAAGATGTTTTATGTTAAAAGGGTATGATAGTAAAATTGTTTCTATCCTTCCTTTTCTTTTCAACTCGGGAACACACATAATGCTTAATTTTCTTTCTTTTCCTTTTCTTTTCATTAAACTCGGGAACATGAAACCAAGTCAGATCTTTTACTTTCATTTCTTTTCTATTTCCACTTCTTTTCTCTTCTCTCATTAAGTAAAACTCTGGAACACAGTGTAAAAGATAACCGAAAGAAAATCAACAAAAAAGTTGTATGGTAACGATGTTGTTCGTATGAAACCCGTGGTCAGAGATGAGAAAATTGTTATTGGTACCGGTACCAAATTTGCCGAACCGAAAGATCTTAAGTACCAATTCGGTACCGACTTTTGGCGTTCCTGGTACCGGTTGACTACCGTTTTTTACCTTCATATACCGGTACTGTAACCGGTATTTTCAATATCAGTATCGATTATGTATCGGTTGGCACCCATCCCTACCCCTGAAACTAAAAAAAGAAAAAAATTAAAAGTTGAAGAAAATCAACAAAAAAAAGTTGTACGATACCGTTGTTCGTATAGTAAGCGTGATCAGGGATGAGCAAATGGTACCGGGTAGCAGCACTGAATTTCCCGAACCGAAAGGTTTCCAATATCAATTCGGCACCAACTTTTGGCGTTTTCTGATTAGTGCCGGTTTTTACCTTCATGCACTGATACCGAACAGGAGCGTCCCGGTATTTTTGATACCAGTACTGGTTCGATACCGGTTGAAACCAAACTTATCCTAACCCCTGATATTAAAAAAAGATTAAAGTTAAAAAGTAACTATTATTATAATATTAAAATAATAAAAGTATTAAAAAAACTATATATTATTATAAAATTAAAACCACTATTCATTTAACTTCGTTTATTAATATATAGTAAAGTAATAATAATAATAATAATAATAATTATAATAATAATAATAGTAATAATAGGGGAAAGTGAATACGGTACCTAAGTTTACATGCCAAACCTTTCAAAACTAGGTAGTTTTGATTAAAACTTCCCTAAAATCTCAATCAATTAAAATTACATCGTTGGGTCCATGCCCATGGTTCTTTTGGCTGCCTTTTGAACCCTAATTATTGCAATCGTTAGCGCAATATTAAGGCTGAATAAAAAAATTGAATTAAAAACACATGCAATGTGAAATATAAATTTCGATGATGATGAACACTAATTATTTCAATCGTGAAGTCAAAGAGCTTGAATTTGAAGCCATGGCTGTGGTGGCGGACCCAGGATTTTTTTTCTGGGGGTGCGGAAATTTTTTAAAGATTTTAGACCCCTAGCTATATAAAAAAAATCGGTTCATAGCGGGTTGGGTCATGTAAAACAAGTAAACACAAACAAACAAAGTTTCATAGCCAGTCAAATCAGATTGAGTCCATTTCAATTTTCAAACAATCAAACCCTAGTTCCTAACTTCCTATCACATTAATAAACAAAAAAACATCAAAGTTCAAACCATCCCTACTTCTATTTCTCTTAATCATTAAATAAGAAAAGAAAAAAACTTATCTAAAACAAATATTGGTCTTAAATTAGAAGAATCCGGCGAAAAAAAGTGATTCAACCCCTTTCCTCTTGAGAAATCGCAGCACAACTTCTCTACTCATTGTTCCTTCCTAATCCTATCACATACAAAATAAACAAGGATCTTTAAGTGTTCAACCATAGCCCATGTTCCTTAATTTTCAATTTAAAATTTTGAATTTCAAGCCCTAGTAATTGTTATTTACCAACCAACAATCATATAATCAACAAAACCACCCAACTAAAGACTAAAACAACCCAAAAATACATAAAAACATATAAAATTTTAAACTTTTTTAACATATATATCTGCTTCTAGAATCATATAATCAATAAGAGATTAAGAAACAACAAACCCATCCTATAAAGGCTACAACAACCCCAAATTACCTCAAAACACATAAAAGTTTAAACTTTTTTAATCTATCCTAAAATCCTATTATCTCATGACTCTTGAACAAAATCGTATAAACATCAAAATAACAAAAAAAAAAAAAAAACATGTACATGTCTGGGGCGGCCTGAATTATCCAGTTTGCAGCCGGAATTTTGCAGTCGCCAAACGGAATTATGCTGTCGCTCGACGCTGAAGTGAGGCAGAGGGATGACGGGAGTCGCTGGCTAGTGGCAGCGATTTGGGTTTTTTTTTATTATGTGGACTGATGTTGTTTAACAAAACTAGTAGTTGGGTTAGTCTTGAATGGGTATTAAGTTATTGGGCTTGATGGATTGAATTTAAGTTTTATTAAAGGGGTTAATGGACTAACTTGTGTACATAATTTGATCGGGTTTCAATCCGTGTTCACAATTTTTTTTATATAAATTCCTGACATTTTTTCCTAAGGGGTGCAGACGAAAATTTTCAAACGGTGCAGTCTGAATTTTCCAAGGGGTGCGGTCGGAATTTTTCAAGGGGTGCGGACGAAAATTTCCAAGGGATGCGGTAAATATATAACATCAAAATGGAGAAGTCAAAGAGCTTGAGTTTTAAGCCATGGCTGAAGCTTCAAAGGGTGATTCAAATAACATCAAAAGTACCACACAAAAAGCTTGGTAACCTGCGCCATTTCTCAGCCACCGAAACCCGCCACTTCTATGAATCCGTAGTCATCTCACCATTTGCCGTTTTCCATCCTTGAACCTGAACCATCCTCAATACCATTTAAATGTTTGATGATAAGGAAGCTTGTGATTTATCAGATTTGGATTTTTATGAACTCAATATTGAAAGAACCTGCTTAGATAAAGACACTAGGTTGATGATCCATTGACGATCGCACAAACATTTAATATCGTGTGCCTCTGAGTTTTACAACAATTAGTATGTTTTCAGTTTCAGTGGTTTTAGACCATAGTCTTCTTGAAATACAATGGCTTTGTTTACGTGTGAGTATTCATCACTTTATATGTAAACTTTGAAGAGTTCTTTTGGTTTTATTGTGCTATTATATCTAATTTTTTTGAACAATTTGTACTGGTGTTATGTGTTGGGGTTTTGTTTTTAGGGGAAAAGTAGTATGTGTCAAGTAATTTTGATTTGCTGGAACTTTTTAAAAGTTTGTTCTTCACCATCTTCAAGATAGTGTTCTTCCTAAGTTTCGATCCGAGATCTAGAAAAAAATATTTTTAGAAATAGTTGAAAATTTTATTGTGAATTCATTGAGGTTTCTTCATTGTGATTTATGAAAGAATATTTAAGCTTGTTAGCATTTTTAATCAAAACTACGTAGTTTTGAAAGGTTTGGCGTGCAAGCTTAGGTGTCTAACAGCACCGTATTCACTTTCCCCTAATAATAATATATATAGTAATATATAGTAATAATAATAACAATAATAGCTACAACTGTGAAATATTATCTAACCTACATATATTTTTATAAACTTAGATAATTGGATTTGAATAGAAAAAATAGAAGAGGGGATTGTGATAGCTGGATACGCGGTTTGGACTTCCTCCAATTAGTTGGTAGTTAATTTATTATTCAAACAAAACTTCCTCCAAACAAGCCACTTTCTATGCACCATAATTTCTTTTCGTCTTTCTTTCCTATCGTATTACCCTACGAAAAATAATTACACAAATAAGAACAACAACAATATATAAAAATACAAAGATAAAATTATTAAGAAAATTACCACTCGGAATTATATAATGAAGTGAAATTCATAAATTCATGCAAATAATTAATTTATGCCTTTTAGGCTAAAAAGAAAAGAACTAAATATTGTTTTATGTGGGAGAAAATCTTTAGGTGACGAGATTGGAGTCTCAAATCAAGAAATTCGGGTCTACTAACATTCACATCCTATTCGTCATTTTCGTCTCTATAATTACACTAAAACATTTATCTCTTCTTTATACTATACTAAAACATTTATCTCTTCTTTTCAAAAAAAATAATACTTTTATAATACTTTTATCATTACATTTTCTCTCACCTCTACTCACAACCACTTTCTAAAAATATTAAAAAAAATATAAGGGTGAACAATGTTTTCTATATTTACATATGAACAGTAACATTTTTTTTATCTTATCTACTTACAACCCATCATAACCACTATCTATAATATGAAGGACAATCTCACACAATTTTGTGGACGGAAGCGTATGTCACATGATCTGACTCGTCAAAACCTCTTTCGTACACTCATTATGGGCCTCGTTTATGGGTCTCGTAATTCCTCTCCTAAAAAGTTTTGCTCATTTAAAGTTCCTTTATGGTTTTTCTTCGTCCAACACTCCAACTAGTACAAATAAGACTATGGGGCTGTTTGTTTACCTCTTAATGAGTCTCTTAATGGTTCAGACATCTTACTGGTTCAGCACTTAATGGTTCACACTATTTGTTTTACGAGCAGATGTCTGAATGGTTCAGACATTTGCCTCTGAATAGTAAAGCATTATACAGAGTTTGAATGGTTAAGACCTCTAATCTGAATTGGTCAGACATTTGCCTTTGAGCGGTCGAACATTATCCAGGCTCTTAATGGTTCAGACCTCTTACTGGTTCAACACTAGTTCAGACCTCTTACTGGTTCAGCACTTAATCATTCAGATGTTGCCAAACAGCCCGTATGCCAACTTTTAGATCAGCTTTTATCGCGTATTATTGTATTACGATTAAAACAATTATTTTGGTTCTATTTGACCTCATTAACTAGATATATAGGGTTGTAAACGAACGGAACGTTCAGTGAACAGATCGTAAATCGTTTGACGGGAAGTTCGTTTATGTTCGTTCGTTTAGTTAATGAACGAACACGAACAAGATATTATGTTCGATTAACTAAATCAACGAACACGAACAAAGGTCTCATTCGTTCGACTGCGTTCGTGAACGCAGTAATATGTTTGTTTACGTTTATTCATGTTCGTTCGTTTTTGTATGTTAATTTATTAAAAGTTTTTAATGTTTTTTAATATTTCACTTTCCCACTTAGTTTTACTTCCCCTCCTAAATACTAGTTAATAATTATATTTAAAAAATAGTATAATATAAACCCTTATCTAAACATATCAAGAAAGTGGACAGTAAAAACATATTTTTGGATATGTCATGTAACTTTAGATAATTGTGTTTTAAGTTAGCTAAACTTGATTTATTGTATAGTGTTTGTAGTAGACTTCTTGTGTCTTGAATTCGTGATTTTTCATTTAATAGTGTTTGTTTTTTTAATTTTAAGTTTAATGTTCGTTTGCAATCGTTTGTATTCGTGACCAGTGTTCGCGAACAACTAATATTCCTTGACAAACGAACACTAACATACGCTTATGTTTGACGTGTGTTCGCGAACAGTTCACGAACATCTGCATTTCCTTAACAAATGAACACGAACATAATCTTGTTCATGATCATTCGATTCGTTTAAAACCCTTTATATATATATACCATTTAATGCATCATTCTCACTACGTAAAATTAACTTATCCCTCGGGGCCACATCAGTGCCGGCTCTAGCCTAAGTCAAGTAAAGCTGCTGCTTTGGGCCACAAATCCTAAAGGGCCTCACTTTTTTAATTTTTTTTACTGGGTTAAGTTTAGGCATGTGGATTAAAAAAGTTTAACTAGGTTAGAAAGGGCTGTGGATTAAAAAGTTTAACTAGGGCAGAAAAAACTATATGACCGCTGGAAAGTTTAACTAGGGCAGAAAGGAGTTTGGATAACAAGTTTGAGCCATAGATGGAATAAGTTAGAGAAGATATTATCAAATTACATACGGTACATTGTGATTCCTATATATAATCAAGTTGCATTTAATTATATGAAAGCCATGCTTAATCGTTTTTGAACACTTTCATGTTATTTACGCTCGTAGATAAAACAAGCAAAAATTTGTAGTGTTGATGGCAATTATCTTATAAAAGGCCTCATTTTTCGAGTTTGCTTTAGGCCTCAACAAAGGTTGAGCCGGCCCTGGGCCACATTCACATGCCGTCTTAATATCTTATATCACGGTTACAAAAAAATCCAATAAAAAAAATAGTTAAAATATTAACACTTGAATTAAGATACTATTAATAGAATTTCATGAAACAAAAGTCTTCTTTGAGACTTATAATAACTATAAAAAACACACACTACAATATTGCACGTCGTTCACCTTTCTCCTAAACATGCTTCCAACACCACCATTTCTTTAATTCCGATCATTCAACCCTACTCTTCCTCCTCTCAACCCCCCCCCCCCCCCCACCACCACCACCACTGCTGCCGCCCACCACCGCGACAATGCGAGGCGGAAACAAGTCACCAACACCCTCCCTCACCTTACTACTCATCATCTTCTACACATTTTCCACCAATGCCCGGTTCATCCCTCCGGACAACTACCTCATCGACTGTGGATCGCCCCAAAACACCATCCTAGACGACGGACGGACCTTCAAATCCGACCCGCAATCCGTTTCCTTCTTGTCCACGGACGAAAACATATTCGCCACCTCAAATACCCTCCCGGAGAACACATCTCTTCCATTATACAAAACCGCGAGGATCTTCAACAGCGAATCGGTTTATAAGTTCCTCGTGTATCAACCCGGCCGCCATTTTTTACGCCTTTACTTCTACCCTCTCCATCACCCGGATTATAACCTTACAACCGCGGTTTTTAGCGTAAAAACGGAGGGTCTAACTCTTCTTCATGACTTCTCAGCCTCACAATACTCTTATTTTAAAGAGTACATTGTTAATGTAACTAGTGACAACTTTTTGTTAACATTTTCGCCTTTGAAGAAATCATTTGCTTTTGTAAATGGTATCGAGTTTGTTTCGGCTCCTAACGAGCTAGTTCCTGAATCCGCCACTGCCCTGTCTCCTCCAGGAGTTTTTAGTGGAGTGTGGGGTTATGACCTTCAAGTTGTGCATAGAGTTAACGTTGGCGGGCCGAATATAACCCCGAAAAACGACACGTTGTCGAGAACTTGGGTGAGTGATAGTCATGGATATATGATGTTTCCAAAAGGGGACAAAGTTGTTGTTGTTGATCCTAGTGGTGTTAAGTATCCGGTAGGCGGAGCTACCCCTTTGATTGCTCCGAATTCGGTTTATTCATCGGCGGCTTCGATGGCGGATTCGGGTGTCTCGGTTCCGAATTTTAATCTCACATGGGAGATGAATGTTGATCCGGGGTTTAACTACTTGATTAGGTTGCATTTTTGTGATGTTGTGAGTGCTAGTTTGAACTCTCTTTACTTTAATGTGTATGTTAATGGGTTGACCGGGGTGTCTGGGCTTGACTTATCGAGCCTTACTTCGGGCCTAGCCATGGCTTACTACAAAGATTTTGTTGTAAACGCGTCTAGTGTCTCGAATGGCGTGATACGGGTCCAGGTTGGACCGTCCGATCTTGAATCTACAACCCCCAATGCCATATTGAATGGGTTGGAGATCATGAAGATGAGTAACTCCGCGGGGAGTTTAGATGGGTTATTCTCATCTGGCAGCAATAGTCCTGGTGGGTCCAAGAGAGTCACTAGGACTGTTGCTGAGGCGGCTGGAGTTGCCATTGGAGTTGTTATGCTTATAGTGCTTATCTTTAGCCTTGTTCGGAGGAAGAACACGGCTAGGGGATGGGACGAAGGTGGAAATAGTTTTACGTCGTGGTTTCTTCCCCTTAACGCGAGTTATTGTAGTAGTTTGTTGTCGAGTAAAAGCAAGAGCAAAAACGGGTATTCGAGTGTTTTGTTTTCAAAAGTTGGTCTAGGCCGATCTTTTAGTTTCAATGAGCTTCGGGACGCAACAAAGAACTTCGATGAAAGTGCGGTAATAGGTGTTGGTGGGTTCGGGAAAGTGTATATAGGCGAGATAGAAGAAGGAACGAAACTCGCTATAAAACGAGGAAACCCGAGGTCTTCTCAAGGCATCAATGAATTCCAAACCGAAATCGAGCTACTATCCAAGCTTAGACACCGGCATCTTGTGTCCTTGATCGGTTATTGTGATGAAAACAATGAAATGATCCTCGTTTACGAGTACATGGAAAACGGCCCGCTTCGTGACCACCTTTACGGATCCAAAACCACCCTCCCTTCTTTGTCATGGAGGCAACGCCTCGAGATCAGTATCGGTGCAGCCCGCGGACTGCACTACCTACATACCGGTGGATCATCACACGGCATAATCCACCGGGATGTAAAAACCACAAACATCCTCCTAGACGACAATTTTGTCGCCAAAGTATCCGATTTCGGGTTATCAAAAACCGGGCCCACATTGGACCAAACACACGTCAGCACCGCGGTAAAGGGTAGTTTCGGGTATCTTGATCCGGAATACTTTCGTAGGCAACAACTAACCGATAAATCCGATGTTTATTCATTCGGCGTTGTTCTTTTCGAGATCTTATGTGCTCGACCAGCTCTCGATCCTACATTACCGCGAGAACAAGTGAATTTAGCCGAATGGGCAATGCACAAACAAAGAAAGGGTGTGATTGAGTCCATAGTGGATCCTAAAATAGTGAAAAGTATAAGCTCAGAATCACTGATCAAGTATGTTGAAGCAGCAGAAAAGTGTTTAGCTGAGTATGGTGTTGATAGACCTTCAATGGGAGATGTGTTATGGAACTTGGAGTTTGCTTTGCAACTTCAAGATGCATCTATGCAGCTTGATCCTCCTGAAGAAGAAGATAATGATGCCTGCAAAGGGAAGAAGATGAAGATGGTTGCTTCTGAATCAATGAAGAAAGATGAGAAGAAGAACAAGAAGAAGAATAGTGACAGTGATGTTAGTATTCTTATAAATGATGATTCAGGTGTGGTAATAGGGTCTCCTTTGTTCTCCAAGATGGAAGATATTGAAGGAAGATGAATGAAGATTCAATCTTTTGTTATTTAATATTGTTTGATTATATCTACTTTTTTTTTCTTTCTTGTATTGTTGATGAATTGTAATTTCTAATGCAAGATTCTGATTTTTAAATTTCTCAAAACATATTAGGATTTAGGTACCATGAGAGATCATAACTCTAACTCTGGTTCTTACATGACACTCTTTAAATACATCTACACCAACCTCACTAGGGAACACCTCTTCGTGATCAAACGTTACTCTGCTCATGAGCTATTCGAGATCGGCTTGCCAAAATTTGAAACGAGTCGAGCTTAAACAAGTTTAAGTCTAGATTGAAGCTAACGAGATCAAGTCCGAGCTTCACATACCAAACTAACTAACCTAGACTCATAAACTTATTTTTATCTATATGTGAAGTTTTTTATATGACAAATATACAATTACATAATATTTATTCTTATATAAAATTATGATAAAATAACAAAATAATAAATTTCTCTTTCTTAGATAAAAACTATTATAATAAACACATATAAAATATAATCATATGTATAAATAAATAATACAAACAAAGCAGCTGAATTAATAAACTAGTACTTAGGACCCGTGCATTGTGACGAGACATTTAAACCTAACAAAAAATAAAGGTAAAAACAATGAATCACGCACGCGCGTTAAGGCATATTAACTCACCAAACTTTGACTGAACCATAAAATATTATCATTGTAGTTCATTAAATAAATTTATAAAGTATAAGGTTTATTAAAATCCAAACTAAAGCATAAGGCTTATTTTGTATTTCAACTAATACAATAAGGGTTAGGGCTATAAACGAACCGAACGAACACGAACAAGGTCATGTTCGTGTTCGTTCGTTAAGGAAATTAGCATGTTCACGAACTGTTCACGAACGCATACCGAACATAAGTTTATGTTCGTGTTCGTTCGTTAAGGAAATCCAATTGTTCACGAACAGTTCGTGAACACCAGTCTCGAAAATGAGCGCAAACGAACATTTAACTTGAAAATAAAAAAAATGAAAACATTGTTATCCTTAAACATTGGATATAAGTAGTTAAATACAACTATCAAATGATAAATCAAAACACAAGAAGTCTACCACACCACCAAACGATAAATAAAGTTTAACTAACTTAGATATAATTATCCCCAAAAATGTCTTAGAATGTCCAAATTTTAGATAATTTAGAAAAAAACAGAGTTTCAAGTTTTCAATATGTTTAGATAAAATGTTTATTATTTATTATTTTTTAATATAATCAAACGGACATATTACCGAACGTTCACGAACGCTGTCGAACGAACGAGACCTGTGTTCGTTCGCTAAACTAACCGAACGAATTTTTTTGTTCGTGTTCGTTCGTTAAGCTAATCGAACGTAAACGAGTTGAACTCAAGCGAGGCGAGCTTGGGCTCCGCTCGTGTTACCCATATGGAAGGCAATGTTGAGATAACGGCAGCTATAACTCAAAAACTTCCTCCACCTAGCTTAATGTATGTGTAAAAGTAGAAAGTTAAACGGGGTTGGCGTACAGTTGTCTATCGATGAGAATCGGCTCATCATTACTGAAATGCCCCCCGCCGCGTAACTGATGGGTCGCTCCTCAAGTAGTTTCGTGTGGGTGACTACTTTTCCCATGTAACATTGTGGTGGTCTCACAAAACATTGTAATTACAGAAGAATTCCATCTTTCACTCCCTTCACTTCACATATAATAACGTTCCAAATCATACCAATTAAATTAATTATTTCGAAGCCCACTTGCAACGACTTTTGTTGTTTCGAATTCGACCCACAGCATGAGTAGCCCAAAAATTAACCAATAACGGGCTCAATCATCCCAATTAATTATTTTGAAGCCCACTTGCAAGTTGCAACGAATCATAATTCATCTTACATTTCTTTGAGTAGCAGCCCACGTTTCTTTAGACCAAGTCCATGTAGATTTGGTTAGAGGTGCACAAAAAAACCCGAACCTGGACCCAAAGCCCAAAAAAACCAGAACCTGGTATTAGGAAATCCGGGTTTTTTAAACCCGAACCCGACCCGGGTGTGTACAACAACTTTTTTTGAACGTTTAGAGCTTGTGTGAGGATTTTTTGAGCAAATTTCAAGGCATACAATATGTAAAAATAAAGGTTTCCATTATATTTCTATGTTTTATGTCAAAAAAGTGAATCGAAAAACCCGATCTATACCCGAACCCGAACCATACCCGACCAATACCCGAACCCTACCCGGACCCATAAATAGGGTATTCTAATACCCTGGTACAATATTTAAAACCCGAACCCGGGTACACATGGTATAGAATTTCTGGCCAAAACCCGAACCTGAACCCTACCCGGACCCGGAAATAGGGTATTCTAATAACCGGGTATTGAAAACTCGAACCCGAACCCGAGTACACAGGGTATAGATTTTTTGTCCAAACCCCGGACCTGAACCCGGCCCAAGTATAGCCAATACCCGAAAAGTCAAAACCCGGTCATATCCATACCCGGGTATATACCCGAACCCGAGTATTAGAAAAAACCCGGTTTGTGCACCTCTAGATTTGGTTGATCTATATTATTTTTTTCATTTCGATCCTCTAACAAGTGGCACTTAAGTTATTCAAAGGAACTACTCCATCATAGAATTTGATTGGCTCATTTTTTGTTTTCAACATATATGTCATAGGTAAAATTTTAACCAAAATATATTTTTTATCACCCTTAAATATAAAAAAAATTTGATGATAATAACGTATAAAAGTTCGTCGTTAGGGTTTATTTATCTCGTGTTCATCGTAACCGCATCATTCACGTTTGTTTTCTTCATACCCAATCACTAACACGGTGATTTTTAGTGTCTTGTATCATCATGAATCCTTCCAAATCCCTCAGTGACCCCCCGCTGCAATCACTCCGCAACTACAAAAACCTAAAAAAAACGATCCAAAGTAGAATTTGTTCCACTAAAATAAGTATTAGCAATAAATGCATGATATCAGATAAAAATTGAATGTTTAAAGTGCTATAAATATGCCTAAAAATGCAGCTAATAATTACCGATTATTTTGTTTAGACCTACTGATTCTATTGTAGAGCTTCTTTTTGCTTTGTCCTTCAATTTTCGTTTAGCTCTGGACACACCCGATCTATTTATAAACTTTCATCTTCTTTTAGCTAGACCCATCATGATACGATGGATGCACAATCCGATTGTAGAATCGACCATGTTGTTTCGTCCAATATTTATTGATTGGTTTGTTATAATTATTGATTATTTGAACATCTGTGTGTGTTAATGACCTTAGAAATATTTAAACGTAAAACTACAAAAGTTTTGGAAGTCATTGTTGATTTACATTAATTGAAAAATTAAAAGAAGACGTAAACTTTATGCTCATGATAAATACAATAACAGAAAAGTTTGATAAGCATTTGGGAGATAAAAAGAGAAGAAATATATTGTAGTTTATTAGATGCACCTAGGGCTGTAAAGAGACCGAACGAACATGAACAAGCCCTTGTTCGTGTTCGTTCGTTAAGGAAATAAATATGTTCATGAACGGTTCATGATCACTTAACGAACGAGATTTTATGTTCATCTTCGTTCGTTAAGGAAATGAGCTTGTTCACGAACGGTTCGCGAACACAAATAAATTTTGCGAACACGACGAAGGCTAAAGATGGGTGATGGAGAGAGCAGCGCTGGAACGGAGGTCGACCATATTCGTCGATGTGATAATGAGAAAGAAAAGTGAACAATGCAAAACAAGATGGAAATAGTGTTTCCTGGTTTAATTATTAGGGTAACAAAACAAATAAAAATAAAAGAATATAAAAAGTTTAGATAAAATGTATGAAAGTACAAAAATCTTTAATTAAAACACCAACAAACCAAAATGAATGGGTAACAAAACAAATAAAAATAAAAGAATATAAAAAGTTTAGATAAAATGTATGAAAGTACAAAAATCTTTAATTAAAACACCAACAAACCAAAATGAATGAACATAAATGAACGAATATTCAAGAACACGTTCATGAACACCTTACCGAACGTTCACGAACACAATTGAACGAACGAGTACTCTGTTCATATTCGTTCATTTAACTAATCGAACGAAATTTCTTGTTCATGTTCGTTCGTTTATTAAACGAACGAAAGCAAACGAACTTTCCACCGAACGGTTAACGAACTATTCACTGAATGTTCAATTCGTATACAGCCCTAGATGCACCCATGAAAATTAAGATTATCAAGTATGGGTTTGAGAATACTTGTAACTTTGGAAAAAGGAGCCTAAGACTACACAATGTGGAGGGGTTTGAAGGGAACGACATGTGGCAACCACGTCAGCATGGTGGCGTTGAGAAAAAAGCACAAGGTGGGAAAGGGGCGTGGAAGAGAATAAAAAAAAAAATTAAAAGGCAAACATAAATCAATCAAAACAAACATAAACTACATCCACAAATCAAGAACCTCTACCTCACCCACACATTTTCCCCCACCCCAATGGAAATTCTCAAGCCCCACCCACAACGTCGCCCTCCATGCCCTACACAGGGTGATGTTCCAGGCATGGAATGTTCCCGGCGTGAGGGGCTTCCACGTCCTTTTTTCACACCCACAACGTATGATCTAAGTAATAAGATATGAAGAAAAGGGTTAAAGATGTAAAGTTGATTTTGATTTCCTTTTTTTTTCACGATGAATTTGATGTTTTGTAACAATTTTTCCCCGATGAATATGATGTTTTGTAACAAATAATGTAAAATGATATTTTCTAGAATAAAGATAATGCTAAACACGTTTCACATGGTTGAAGATGTAAAGTTGAGTTGGATTTTTTGTTTGATGAATATGATGTTTTTTAACAAATAAATTACAATGATATTTTCCGGAATAAAGATATTTGTTAAAGTTAAACCCTACTCTCACGGTTGGAACTTTTTTCTTGACGGTTTGTGGAATTAGTACTTTTGATTAGTGTTGTCTATATTGTTTAAAGTTTGTCGCTCCTTGGAATCTCACTCGAAAAATGCTTAGAAAAGGCTAGTTTGATTTTTAGCTCGGTTGTAAACGAGCCAACCACAAGTAAATGTTTGTCGGCTCGGATCGGCTCGAATTATTTTTTAGTTTATCAAAAATACACAAAATTATATATACAGACAAAGTGTAAAATAGGAATATTGGATTTTAATAATCTCAACTATTATTCGTTGGCCACCAATAGTCTCACTTCAAAAATAATCACTCACAGTCCCAACTATTAACATATTGACCTCCAATGGACCCGGAAAAACGTTTTTGGCTAGAAAAAAGGTTCCTAAAGGTCTGATATAAGGTTAAACGTTTTTTTGGCCAGAAAAACGTTTTTGGCCAGAAAACGTTTTGGACACGAACAAAAGTCCGCACTACTTGTGAACGACCCTATTTTTATCATTGTAACGTTAAAGTTTTGTTAATTTTGATCCTTTATCGTTTTGTTATATCTATTGAAACGTTAAAGTTTTGTTGTTTATGATCCTTTATCGTTTTGTTATATCTTTTTGGAACACTTAAAGAAAAATTTTGATAAAGGTTTTGATGATGGATGAGTCAAATTCTCAATAATGGAGAGTAACGTTTTTTAATGGATTGTTAAGTGTCTTAAACCAATATTGAAATTGTTTAGTATTTTTTTTATAGAATATTGGTCTTTTATCAAATACTAAAATTGTTCAGTTTTTTTTTATTGGTTTCTAGTCTCTTAAACGAATATATTGAAATTATTGAGCATTTTTTTTATTGATTGATATTCTTTTGAACGAATATTGAAATATTATTTACTCATTTGCCGATTGTTGGTTAATTAAATTTTAAACCAAATTTATAATCATAAATAATCAAGCCAAAATTATAGTTTTAAATATTGAAATCACAAATTGTAGACAACCAAACACTTAAATTAGTTGATAGCTGAAATTGAATCTGGCCTGCTGGTTCACCAAAATTTTGCAACCCACACACTAAATTCGGTAGGGGTGTTTGTTTTTTGTGAAAAGCTCTTCAAGATCTCTTATGTCTGTTCCACGTAAACCACGCGCAGACTTTTGAGTCTGCAGTGTGTTTGTTTTCTTGAAGACCTTTTATTAAAAAAAGTCTGCGTAACCTCTTTTTGGTGCAGACATGGATCAAGGTCTTCTTGGAACTGTAGCCTCTTTTCTCCTACACAAAACCCTAGCACCTCTCCACCCTTCTCCTCCACCCCATCTTCTCAACCGCCGCCACCCACCTTCCCACCGGCGGCACCCTCCCACCGTCCGCCACCACCTCGTCACCCTCCCACCGTCCGCCACCCACCTCTGTAACCGTCGCCACCGTCCCCAACCTCCCTCCTCATTAGCCGCCGCCACCTCGTCACCCTCCCTCCTCACTAGTCGTCCTCCACCTCGTCACCGTCATCAGCAACCGCCTTCATCAGTATCTATCCAGGTAAGTTAAATTTATGTTTTTTTGTTGATTTTCAGAAATTGGTGCTAGTTTTCAGATTGTGGTGTTATTTTTTAGATTTTTTATGTTAGTTTTTCAGAATTTTGGTGTTAATTTTAAGAATTGTGGTGTTACTTTGCTGACTTTTGGTGTTAATTTTCAGAATTGTGGTGTTAATTTTGGTGTTAGTCATGTTTGTTATGTTGTTTGATTATGATATTCATTCTGATAAAATGATAATTAGAATTTGTATGATGTTCAGCAGCTTGCGGAAATAAAAAACAAACAGTTTTCTTCTAGTAGACTGGAGAGGTTTGGTCCACCTCTTCTGCTGCAGATGTCGATGTGGTCCGCAGAACAACACCTAAACCGGCATCTGCTCCACCACCCAACTCTAGCCGAAACCGGACCAACAACTCGTTTCGGTTAGTTCCCGGTTTGAGTTATGGAGTTTTTTCGATTGTTGACTTGGTCGGTCCAATTATATCGTATTTTTATAAATAAAAAATAAGAAGAAGAAGAAACTCAAGTAACAGAATTGTCGGTTAGACTAATCAAACTTTTTGGATGGAGTCCCATTTAAGTACATAAATGCTACTTTCCCTTCATCTTTATGTATTTTCCACACGAAGGAACCTTGATGAATTCCTGTTATGAGTCCATTCTACGCCAACCAAACCTATAACACATCACCAAGCAACCCACACTTCAACTTTATCAAACATTATTCTTTATTATTAGACTTGACTTTATTACAATTTTCATCCTTCGTTTTATCCCTTGGACACTATGTGGTTTGGTTTTCTTATCATTTTGCTTGTAAGACTAACACCGTTACAATTATGAAGTTAACCTTCCAAAGTTGAACAACAATTAAAAATACTCTTTGTTAATAAAAATCATCATCAGCGTCATCGTACTCAGTAAATCTCACCAATAGAAAAAGCTAAGGTAGAGTCTGAAGAGTGTAAGATGTAGACAGCCTTACCTCTACCCAGTGGCGAAGCTTGACCCGAATGACGGGGGATCGAAATTCGAAAACGTATATACCCAAAAATTTCTATAGAACCGGGGGATCGAAAACGTATATACCCAAAAATTTCAATACGAAAACTACATATATAACACTACTGAGCGAAAAGTTCGGGGGTCCCCCCCCCCCCCCGCCCCTTCTATACTCCGTCCCTGCCTCTACCCCATAGAAATAGAGACGATGCTTCCAGTGAAACCCATTCGATAGTAGTTTTGCATCAAGCCTTGGACATAAGACACATAACACTCAATAATCGGGACAAAGGGCGATTAGTGCGTGTACCCTTTTGTCTTTCGGCTATCAACGCCACCACATGATGCATGATTAACCGTCTGCAGTTTTTAACGTTATTTTCACGAAATTAGTAAAATAATGTTAATATTAGTGCATTTTCACTTTTGCTCGCAAGGGCTCACACATATATACATTATATATCCAAACAACAAGCGCGACTTCTTTATTATTAAAATAACAAAAAAAACCTTTGCATTTAAAAATAATTCCCTTTTTTTTACCAAATCTAGTTTTAAAACAAGAATATTTTGGTTTGGGGTATTTGTTTTTCTTAACAACAATAACAATTGTATTTTGGTCAATTTTAGAAGGTTAATGGCAAAACTTTAACAACGTTAGTCTAAGCGAGAAGAAAGTGAGAATGGTATTTCAGTCAATTTTAGAAGGTTAACAACAAACTTTAACAGCGTTAGTCTAAGAGGGACAAAAGTAAGAATTTAACCAACCAAAGAGACGAAAATCATAAGTAACTCTTATTATTAAATTCATATAATCTAAACAAATTACAAGTGTGTAGTTGTTGTTGAGGTATTACATCCAATTACAAGTGCATTGTTGTTAAGGTATTACATCCATGATTTGTAATTAAATAAAGTCAATTAATATATTAATGGATTATTGATTTAACATTTAAACTTGCATTGGATTAGTTAGCTTTTAGTTGGTGGCCCATGCACTCATCAACTACACCAAACACCCTCCATATCAACACCAATCCTATTCCCCCATCTTCACCGGAATCACCATCGCCGGAGACACTACAATTCCGATGGAATCCACCATCAAAATCATTAGAAATTCAATCCATATATTCCTCAAACAATACAATTTCTTCACTTTAACAGCCATTTTAGCCATCCCATTCTCTACTTCAATCCTTATCTCCACTTCTCTTATTCCTGACTTCCTCTCATTCCATTCCCATCTCCAGTCGCTTTTCGACGCGGCCGGATTCCCTCCGGAATCGGAATTCTATTCCATTCTCACCCTCAAACTCTCCCAAACCATCTCTTGTTCTATTCTAGTCCTACCCTTTTCCCTCTCTTTCCTCCTCATAGCAAAGGGAATTGTAATCCATTCCCTTTGCAATCGTAAACCGCCACCTTCGCTCACCGGAATCTTGAATTCCATCCTCCAAACACAAATTTGCAACACTTTGATAATCATCTCAGCAAATGCCACATGCTTTTGGGCTCTTTTCATTGCTTTCAACACCTTACAAAACCTCCATATCCCCTCACTATTCCTCACCATAACCGGTGGAATCGCGTATTCCATCGTTGTAGCAAATGCATTGATCATATGCAATTTAGCACTAATCCTCTCTGGAATGGAACTAAGTGGTGGCTTCATTTCCATTCTCAAAGCTTGTGTGTTGATCAAAGGAAGAACCGCTATCGCGCTTTCGTTATCGCTGCCTGTAAACATGGCGTTGGCCGGAATCGAATTCCTATTCCAGTTCCGGATCATCAAGGCTTATTCCAATTCCGGGATGAATAAACTCACATCAACCATGGTATTAGAGGGGTTATTTATAGCTTATTTGTACTCCATTCTCATCATAATTGATGCCATAATTGGGTGTGTGTTCTTTAAAAGCTGCAAAATTGCTTATGAGCATAATACTGTTGATCAAGAAGCAGGCAGAATTATAGAAGAAGAACATGTTGCATTGGTAAAGTGTTAGGCAAAATATATTTTTTTTAATTATATTTTTTTTCTTTTTAATATAACTTTTCTTTTGTGTGATTGGGGATTTTTTATTTTATTTTCTTGGATTGAAATCATAGGGTGAGAATGAGTTGATAAACCCTCCTCTGGATTAAATTCATGTAGTGTGATAGTTACAAAACTGAATATAGAAGAATGTATAACTTTATTTGTATCTAATACAAAGTGTGTTATAACATGATATATCAAATTAAGTATATATTATAATGATTGTTTACTTCTTTTTTTAATGTTTTGTCTGTTTATTTGGTAACAAGTAGATTATGTACACACCCTTTAGAAATATGATATTATGATGTAGAAAAGCACATTTTTTTTAAGCTTATAACATTCCAATTTTACTATTTTTGTAGAATATTCATAGATGGTATTGGACCTAAACATATCTTATAATCCCCTAGTTAAAATGACAGTCAAGATATTTGTTTTTAGAGTAAATTACTTTTTGAGTTCTTGTGTTTTAATGGTTTTAACTATTTGAGTCCAAAATCAAAATGTTTAACGTACTGAGTCCCTAGACGTTTTTTTTATAACAATTTGAGTCATTTTGAGTCCAAATTTTAACCTTTTGAGTCTAATTTTTTTTAACAAAATTGGACTCAAACCGTTATAAAATGAACAAAATTGGACTCAAAACGTTATAAAATAAATGGCTAGGGACTCAGGACGTTAAACTTTTTGATTTTGGACTCAAGTGGTTAAAACCACTAAAACACATGGACTCGAAAAGTAATTTACTCTTGTTTTTAAATTAGGCAAGCCAAACACACAACATTTTTAAAATGTTGAATGATCAAGCACATCCCAACAACGATTACAAAACTCAAAGGTACATTAAATGGGCGTACAATAACAATATATTAACAATTTATGCGAAACATGTTTAAAACTCCCCTATGGTATCGTACGACAACCAAACATGTTGATTGTTGATTTATAATGAATCATCTCCCTTTTACGATGAACATAAAGCACACCCGCTAGATACTTCGGTGAAGCCTAAATTTCCATTTTTCTTATACTTTAGAATCTCTAATGTTAAGCAAAATGTTTAAGTGTGTACGTACTATTACATTTTGCATATTACTCACCTCTAAGTCATTTTTTTTTTCTTTTACAATTTTCACATGTTCAAACATTCCACTTGTTTACATCCTCTGACTTCGTATTCACATGCAACATGTATAAAAAGGTATATACTACCATTTATGTAGAACTTGAGCACACAATTCATGTACATTTAATTCCGCATAATCCCTACCGGAAAAAAATGGCATTCTATATTTTTGAATTTATCATCCCAAATTAATTTATTACCTAGAGATACTAGAGATATTATATCCCAAAGCAAAACCACTTAGACTAGTGGGTACGGGAAGGCTCATCCCCATGAGGATGGGCCGCCACGTAGGTGCCACATCACCATTCCATGGAGGATGGGCCTCCTTCACTTTTGAGGGGTGGAGGATGGGGCTACCCCACCTAAATATTATATAATTTTCTAAGTTTTTTTTATTAACTTAATAAAAACTTTATAAAAATTAAAAAATACAACATAAATAAATTCATTTCATAACATAAAACAATTACATTTCCTAAAAATAAAAATAAAAATACATTTCCGAAAAATAAAAAAAATTACATTTCCTAAAAATAAAAATAAAAACCTACGACGTCCATTTTTTCTTCACATCTTCTTTCATCCTCCGATACACCTCTCGTTCATCCTCCGGAACCGAGTCGAGATCCAACCGCATAATCCTAAAATCCTCCGCTCGAGCATAGTCGGCCGACACGGTTTTCTTGTTACTATACTTTTCGGCCGCGAACTCTTTGAACGAACGAAATTCGTTTATCAACTCGTCCATTTTCGAAGACGCCTTCGAGCCGCCCCATCCACTCGAGCCGGCCCCTTTGCGCTTTCCGGACGCCTCTTTTTTTGCTTTGTGCCTTCCGGTGGGACGTTCGGACTCGTGAACGGGCAACACTTCCTCGTCATATATCGGGTCGTCGTTTATGTCGATTTGACAACGAGCGGTGGAGCCTCCCGCACTATAACTTCCGGACTTGGAAGTTTTAGTCCGTTTGGCGGTTGCGACCTCATTTGGAACCGGCTTTCATTTTGGTTCTTTCTTTAAAATGTTCCATGCTCGGAGGTGCGGGAAAGGCACGGATTTTTTGAATCCCATTTAGCCATCGCAAGGTTAAGAATGTCCTCGTCGTTGCTCCCACTAGGAGGACAAGCGTAAATTGCGTTATAATACCCACAAAATTCATTGACGGTCTTGTTCATTTTCCGCCACTTGCCCGATACGGAATCGATATCACGAATCGGGCCTTGCCCCATAAGCTCGTTAAATCTATCTGTTGTCGCCTTCCAAAAACTAGTACCCGTTTGATTGTTCCCTAAATTTAAAAATAAATGCATTAGTAAAAGTAAAAAATAAATCTTTTTAAATTTCAATTAAAAAAAATTAACTTTGGTTCATACCGACAATCGGGCAAGTTGAGGACCTAACATACGCGATTGCTAGCGCCTCCTCCTCTACTTTTGTCCACTGTTGTCTCTGCTTTGTGCTCGAACCGCTTTTTTTTTTTTGCGGTGTCGGGTTCGGTTTCAACCGTCTTCCCCTTCCCCCTGTTTTTTTTTGCGCTTGAGTTCTTTAGGTGGCGATTCGGGGACGACTTCTTCTTCTTCATCATCATCATCATCATCAAGTTGAACCGGGGTTTGCGGTTGGGATTGTTCAAGTTGAACCGAGTTGCGTTGCATGAATTGTTGGAGTGCTTGGAATTGTTGCAATTGTTGAACTTGGGACATTTGTGAGAAGGCGTTGGGTGATTGTTGGTAACCCGAAAACGTAAATTGTGGAGACCCCCACGAAGAATCCATAGTCGGAGTGTAAGCGGGACTCGAAAAAAAGTTAGGTTGGTTCGGGTTGGGATTGTTCGGGTTAGGGTTGTTTGGGTTGAATGGATTTATGATTGTATAAAAAAAAGGGGAGTGTTTTTTATAAAAATGGATGAGGATGGGAAAAGAATGGGAGAACTATTGGTGAAATGGTATAAAAAATGGATGAAAAGAGAGTTTATATTTAAAGTGGAAAAGTTTTTTTTTTTTTTTAATAAATATAGCCGTTACCAACGGCTAAAAGTTTGAAAATGAGGCCCATGATCAACGTCTTCGTGCAGCTGGTTATCACAAGCCGGGCCAAGGGGGGCGGTGTGGGGGACCGGCGCGGGGCTTCGCCAAGCCTAAGCCGGCCCCATACCCTTGGTCTTAGGAGTTTAGTAATCCCCAACTCATTTCCCATTGAAGTTTTTAACTTATCAATCTATTTCATCACGTGGCTATATATTTTACTAAAAAATAAATAAAAATTAAAAAAAAAAACTAACCTAGGCTTTTCTACCATGTAATAATTAACATGTTATCACAACAATCAAAATGACTTTTATAACCTTCCTCGACGAATTTCAGTTTCATACTTCATTAATTTATAAAATAATATACAATATAAGTTACTTGTTCTTCATGTAAGTTGTAACATATTGTTGAAATACAGTTTAAATGTTATTTTTATTTTCTCTTCTCTAATTGTTTTTTATTGTTTAATTGTGAGATTTGGTGTTTTGGGCTCCCTTCTTGTCTCGGGCTTGTTTGTTGCTGGGCTTGGGCTTGTAGCCGTTTGAAGGCCTGCTGCGCTTTAGGGTTCCTGCCCTCTATAAAGGGCAGAAGGTTCCAGAGCTGACACACTTGAGCTCCTTGTTCTCTCGTTTACTTCTCTTTGGCTTCTTGTCTGGTTCCCTGATCCTCACACGTACATTCGTGAGTTTAGGTTTTTGTATTGTAAAGATCATTCGGTTGGAGATCATTTGATTCATTAGTAAATCTGTGATGACTGGTTCATCTCTTCGCTGTATTTTATTGTGAGATTAAATTAGATTGGTTTCTTTTATCCTTGTTGTTAACATGGTATCAGAGCTCCGAGGTTGAGTCGGTGCTCTGGTGCTCTTCTGCTGCTCTTTATATGGGCTCGTCGCTGATCTTTCTGATCCAGGGCTTTCTCATCAGTACGGTGGTTGTCCTGGGGGTTGTGATTGTTCCGACGGTTCTGCTGATCTTGAAGATTGAAACCCTAATTTCTAGGGTTTGGTGTTTCTCTGTTTTCGAAGTCCTTTTGACTTCTTGGAGACGGGTCTGATCTTGAAGATTGAAACCCTAGCTTTTGGGGCTTCTGTGATACTCTTGAAGAAGACTCTCGTTGGTCCCTTCTTAGGGCAAACCAACAGATCTTGCGCTTGTTCTCTGATCAGAAGCTTGTAACCCTAAGTGAAGGTTACAAGCTTGATTCGCCGGAGTTATACGCACCCTCTGTGAGTTCGTTCCATCCCTCCTCTTTTATTTATTTTTTCATCATTTGATTGTTGAGTCTAGGTATCTTGATACCGGGTTTTAGGCAAGACCGGTTTATTTCGGGACACAGAGAGGGTACACTCTGTCGCATTGTGGTCGGTCAGTTGTGTTGTGGCTCCCTGGATAACGTCTGCGGAGGCACCTTGAGTGATGAACCTCTGATCGGACCTCTGTCCAGGCTTCGCCGGTCCTGTTCTGTGTTTATCATTGCATAATTGTTTGCTGGTTATTGCCTTTTGTCTGCTCTTAATCTTTAGTCTGTGTTTTTTATTATTGTGTTACCTGCTTCTGTGTTATTTGCTTCGTGTTCTTGTGTTTTGCTGACTGTGTTATCTGCTTAAATGGGTGATAAATCTGAGTCCTCTGTCACTTTGGTTAGTAAGCTTGATGCTAGTGATCCTTTATTTCTCCATGCCAGTGACTCTAGTGGTCTCACTATAGTTAATATAAAATTAAAAGGAACTGAAAACCACGTGGTCTGGTCAAATGCTATGAAACTTGCACTAATGGCAAAAAACAAGTTAGGCTTTATTGATGGCACTTGTGTTAAATCTAAAACTGACGATGTTCTAGCTAGTCAATGGGATCGCTGCAATTCTATTGTGTTAACTTGGATTTTGAATTCTGTTTCTGATGAATTATATGTTGGACAAGTTTACTCAAGGCTTGCTTCTGAAGTTTGGGATGACTAAAAAGATATTTATGATAAAGTTGATGGTTCTGTTGTGTTTGGTCTGTTTCAAAAGATCAATTCTGTGAGTCAAAATGGTGCTAGTTTCTCTGAATATTATCATAAGATTAACACAATGTAGAAACAATTCGATGCCATGCTTCAATTACCTTCATGTACCTGCAATGCCTCTACTAAGTTTAATTAATTCAATCAATTAATCAAACTTATGCAGTTCTTAATGGGATTAGATGACATTTATCAACATGTTAGAACCAATCTGTTGACAAGGGACCCGCTACCCACTATCAAAACTGCTTTTTCAATCATCTCTGGAGAGGAATCCCATAGGGGATCAAATAATGTTTCAAAAATTCCAAATGTTGGTTTTGTTGAAAAAACAAATATTTTTAGTGATAACAAGAAAAAATTTAACAAAGGTCCTAATCAAAATCTTAAGTGTTCTCACTGCAATAAGATTGGACACACTGTTGATAAATGCTTCGAACTGCATGGGTATCCTTCAAATTATAGGCAAAAACCAAACCATAACAATCATCAGTGGTCAAGATCCAACAACTCAACCAGTAGTGGTACTAGTTCTTCTATAAATGACTCTGTGAATGATAAAAGTGCTAGTTCTTTGAACTCCTTGACTGCTGGTCAGTTTTCTAAGTTGCTAGGGATGCTGAATGAAAATAAAATTGAGGACACGAATAAGTCCAATGTAGGAGGTAAATGTTTTAATTCCTTCTCTTCTTTTGATTGCTACAAAAACACTTTCTGTTTCAACCTAAAAAAAATTTCAACACAGAATCTGAACTGGATAATAGATTCTGGTGCAAACCAGCATATGGTTATGACCAGCAACAACATGTTTAATCTAGTTGATGTGTCTGAATATAATATTACTGTTAAACATCCAAATGGAACTGATGCTAAAGTCACACAAATTGGCTGTTTTAAACTATCAGATTCTGTGATTCTAAAAGATGTCTTTGTTGTTCCTGAATATTATGTGAATCTCATTTCCATGTATAAATTAGCTAAGGACAATAAGCTTAGAGTAATATTTGATGAAAATACTTGTTATATTCAGGATTTATGCTCAAAGAAAACCCTGGTGACTGGTAGACAGACTGAGGGTTTGTATTTTTGTGGTAACTCTCTCAGTTCTGGCTTTTCTTGTTTAAGTAAGACTGAAAATATAAAGCTCTGGCATTCTAGACTAGGTCATCCTGCTGAACAAGTGTTAAATGTTTTACAAATCAAGTCTGAGACTAATGAGATTAAACCTTGTGATATATGTCATAAAGCTAAACAACATAGGGTTCCCTTTCCTCTTAGTGACCATATGTCAACCAAAATTGGTGATCTTGTTCACCTAGATGTATGGGGTCTATACAAAGTCACTAGCATAGAAGGGTACAAGTATTTCCTTACCATTGTTGATGACTTTACCCGATCTGTCTGGGTTTATTTGATGAAATCAAAATCTGATGTCTTTGAAAATATACAAAGTTTTTATAATCTGGCTAAAACTCAATTCGAAGTAAGTATCAAAGTGTTTAGGAGCGATAATGGGTCAGAATTTATTAATTCACAAATGTCTGCCTTTGTTAAACAAAAGGGGATTATTCATCAGACTTCATGTACATATACTCCACAACAGAATGGTGTTGTGGAAAGGAAACATACACACCTATTAAACATTGCAAGAGCTTTATTATTTAAGTCTAAAGTCCCTCTTAAATATTGGTCTGAATGTGTGCTCACTGCTTCTTACCTAATTAACAGGCCCCCTTCTTTTGTGCTTCATAGTTGTTCTCCTTATGAAATGCTATTTGGTTTTAAACCTTCTCTTGATCACTTGAAAGTTTTTGGTTGCCTATGTTTTTTTACTGTTTTAGTAACTCTGATAAATTTGAAGAAAGAGCTGAAAAATGTGTTTTTATGGGATACTCTAATTTTAAAAAAAGGGATATAAAGTCTGGAGTCTAGATCAAAAGAAATTCATTTTTTCAAGGGATGTCAGTTTTCATGAATGATGTGTGCAAAATGCAACATATAAATTACATCAATTGTGGCATAAAACTAACCCTTTTTTAGTACTAATGTTGGAAAAAGTGTGTTTTTGTCTTCCTTTTGTATTTTCAGGATTAAATGAGCTCAAATTAACAAAAGAAGCAAAAAGGCAGCTAAATCTAACATAAATACAAGAAAATGAACAAACGTGGCATGCCCGACCTCCCCGAAAGCATCTTCCCAAGCAAAACAAGAGAGCAGAAGGCTGAACACGCCCCGTGCTCAGTGAGCACGGGGGCGTGCCCAAGTCTCAGCATAAAAGACGAAGTTGTAGAAGCTTCTATTGCCCACCACGGGGCCGTGCTCAGCGGACACGGGGTCGTGGTCAACTATAAGATTCGCAGAATCTAGGCAAATCTTGATAGTACAGATATGCTTCTGCACACGGGGTCGTGCCCAGCGGACACGAGGCCGTGGTCAACTAATAAAGACAAGAGCAATTAATGAAGAAAGAGAAAGATGTGGACACGGGGCCGTGCCCGAGCTTCTATTCAGCCTATAAATAGGAGTGCTTGGTTCAAGCTCAAACCATCCCTTGGCACACCACCTCTCTCACACTTCACCCACCACCCACCACCACCATAACACCATCATCCACCACCATCATCCATTGTCCATCATAGAGTGTGTGAGTCGTCTCGGGATCCAAGATTGATCGTAAGAGTTCTTGACAATCAAGGCCATGTTTGCCTAAGTCTTTTACATCACTTGGTGAAGACAAAGTGTCTAGTGTAATACTTTTTATTTTTAATCTTTTCGCACTTTTTAATTGGTTATGTATTAATGACTTTAATAACTAGTTTCTTATGTTGAAGGTGATTCTTCCTTATCGTTTGTCCGTGGTGTCTTGGCATTATTTTAATGTCTATATAAAATAAAAGATTTTAACCATTCATATCTCCACGGTCTATATGGAGGTATGTTGGCTACCTGGTCGGGGGTTAAGGGAACGGTTTGGTAAGAGTCTTGCCGTTGTTCAGCGTTTAGAGATCCTGCAAGGGACCTGGGTCAAATTTAGTAGGACCTCCTTCAATACTTAACGGTATTGGATGGCGGGGGTCCAAACTCTTTGATCCCCTCATAAGTTAAACTACTATTAATACTATAACCCGGCTACTTAGGACTGTATCCTTGCTGACTCAGACTACTTAGCCGAGGGTAACGTCACCTTCAAAAGAGGGGCCTACCATAATTTGCATTAATAACTTAATTCATTATCTTTCAATAATCCGACCCTTTAGGATTGTATCCTTGCAGACTCAAACTACTGGGTTGAGGGTAACGTCACCTCCAAAAGTGGGGCCTACTACATTAACTAAGATAATCTCTTAAATAGTGCAAAAGTGCGGAAATAATCAAAGGTTACACTAAACACGAGTCGGAGCCAAGTGATTCATCTTGTCTATCTGTTTTTCTTTTATTTTTATTTTTCAGCATTTTAGTTAATTTTTATTTTCTTAGTTTAAAACAATTTTTCTAAACTTTTGATTTGATTAGACGTTGAGGATAAACCGGTACTAAAAGCTCTTGTGTCCTTGGACGACCTCGGTATCTTGCCAACACTATACTACTCTCACGATGGGTGCACTTGCCCATATGTGTGTTTAGTGTTAGTAAATATCGTGTTTTATAAATTTAAAACTTGGCTAAAAAGTGTTAAAAAGGGCTTAATAAATATCATGGTCGTAAAACAAGGTTTCCAAGGCCGAGTACTACCCGAGTAGTCGCTACAAGGTAGGCTGCCGAGGCGACTTTCTTCAACTCCGCCTAATTACTCGGAGTCGGTCAAACGCGGTCAACCTTGGCCATAATTGGATCTAGTAGGTCAACTCAGGCATAGTTTTACTTAAATTATAATAAAACATTATTTCTATGCCTATCATATTAAAGAATGAATATCATTTTCACGTATTTTGTTATAAATATTAGTAAATTTATGTTATTTGACATATAGATTAATTTCCAAAAAGTAATTTCTTTATAATTTAACATGTCCGAGTACTCCCCGAGTACTCTCCGCCTAGACCGAGTACTCTCAACTCCCCGGTCAACCGACTAGGGAGCGCCTAGCGACTTTTGTAACCATGATAAATATATTAAAAACTAACGACACTTCACACGCATCAAGTTTTTGGCGCCGGGGACACAAGGATTTTAAGAAAGTTAGGAATCAACGGCCTAATCGTTTTTCTTATATTTCTATTTTTTTAGGATTTTTCTTAGTTTTTCAGCTTCTGCAGAGCTCAGCACGGGCCGTGCCTGGTCGGACACGAGCCGTGTCCAGCCTTGTTAGTGGCCGTTTTTATTTTCCGAGTTACAGAGAGCTGAACACGGGGCCGTGCCCAACTCCCAGTAACAGGGATCCGGAAAACAATCACTATACCTCCGACCACGGGCCGTGTTCGCTGAACACGGGGCCGTGGTGAACCTTCTGACCAACGTTCTTCTCTGTTTTTGTTGCAGGACTTGGAACCCAGGCACCACATTTGCCTACATAGTGCATGAGCTCCAGTTCTAGTAGAGACATAAAAGAACCTCTAGAAGAACCCGAACGCTTTCTCAGAAAAAGACTTAAAGCTAAAAACCAAGAGAAAGTTTCGGGGGACCCACTTCCAATGGCGGACCAACGTACCCTCATGGATTACCTACGACCCACTGTAGGTAATCTCGGCGCCGCTATCAATGCACCAAATGTCGAGGCCAATAACTTCGAACTTCAGCCGCATTTGATACAAATGCTTCAAAACTCCGCAACCTTCCATGGGCTTGCGGACGAGGATCCCCATCTACATATTACTAATTTCTTAGAAATATGTGATACCTTTCGGATCAATGGAGCATCAAACAACGCCATTCGCCTTCGGATGTTTCCATTTTCACTAAAAGACCGAGCTGAGGCTTGGCTTAACACCCTCCCAGTTGGCTCGGTAAACACCTGGGATGAACTAGCCCAAAAGTTTCTATATAAGTATTTCCCTCCTGCTAAAACGGCTAAATTAATGACTGAAATTAATACATATTCACAAGAGGACGGGGAATCCTTATATGAAACTTGGGAAAGGTTCAAGGAGCTACTAAGAAAGTGTCCTCATCACGGTCTTGCGATATGGCAGCAAGTATCCACTTTCTACAATGGGTTGTTGCCACACACAAGACAAACACTTGATTCTAGCTCCGGGGGACTTTTAGGTAATCGTCGCCCAAATGAAATATATAATCAAATTGAGGAAATTGCTCAAACCAATTTTCAATGGCACACTCCCCGAGGCAATAAATCTATTGCCCCGGGCGCCCATAAGGTTGATAAAAGCACTTCTTTACAAGCCCAAATCGAAGCCCTTTCTTCAAAAATCAAAAAATTAGAAATGACAAAAACGGTCTCGGTTATGGCTTGTGAAGGGTGTGGTGGGCCACATGAAAATTGGAGTTGTATGAAAGAATTAGATGAACAAACGGAAACGGTAAACTACATTGATAACAGACCTAGGCCGTCGGGTCCTCCAACGGGTACCTACAACCAAGGATGGCGTAACCACCCAAACCTTGGTTGGAGAGATCCCGGCAATAGAAGTAACCAACAAAACCAACGAACTAACTTTCAACAACCACAAAACTTTTCTCAACAACAAGGTGGACGAGAAAGGCTTGAAGATACTGTATCTCGGCTCATCTCCGACACCGAAAAGAAAAACTCGGATCGATTTTAGCAATTGGAATCGAATTTTAGAAATCAACAAGCTAGCATTCAAAACATTGAAAAACAATTAAATCAAGTAGCTCAAAATTTCTCCGAGAGACCACAAGGCGCCTTACCTAGCAATACCGAAACCAACCCAAAAGCACAAGTACATCTCATCACGTTGAGAAATCGAACCGTGGGTCCCGAGGAGGCTCCATTACCACCAGATGAAAGAAGCCAGTCCAGCCAAACCACGACTCCACCCTCACCCCAACCAGAAAAGGCTTCTTTACCGAATCAAAAGCCCACCAAGACTCCTCCGATTCCGTACCCCGGTAGGTTAAATCGTCAAAAGACCGATGAGCAATTCGCAAAGTTCGAAAATTTACTAAAACAATTGCATGTTAATATTCCTTTTATTGAGGTCCTTACCCAAATGCCTAAATATGCAAAATTTATGAGGGACTTCCTCACTCATAAAAGGAAAATTGAATCATTGCAATTAGTTAACTTAGGCGAAGAATGCTCCGCCTTAGTACTCAACAAACTCCCACAAAAGAAAATCGATCCCGGAAGCTTCACGATTCCTTGCTCGATTGGGGAATCCCCCGTTCGTAATGCATTAGCCGATCTTGGGGCTAGAATTAACCTCATGCCCACATCGATGTTCAAATGAATCGGCCTAGGAACAACGAGCCCTACAAAGATGAGCATACAACTCGCTGACAGATCCGTCAAATTTCCACAAGGTGTCGCTGAAAACCTATTGGTCAAAGTTGATAATTTTGTTTTCCCGACCGACTTTGTCATCCTAGACATGGAAGAAGACGCCGATGTTCCTCTCATCCTCGGGAGGCCATTTCTAGCCACAGCCCAAGCAGTGGTTGATATGAATGACGGAATACTAACATTGAAGTTTGGGGACGAGGAAGTGAAGTTTGGAGTTGGAAAGAGAGTAGAAGACGATGACCCGGTCGACTAGATGAAGGTTATAGACTCAAGCTTGGATGACGCTCTCCGACGGTGTAACATGGGATGCGAAACATCCCACTTGAGTGACATATGACCAGGCTTTGGGTCTAGCCAAGGAACCTTATAAACGTGGCGCACCACGGAGGCATTCCGCGGAACTATCCTTAGTTTAATTTAGATTAGTTTTTATGTTTTCTAGTTGAGTTTTAATTTTCAGGAATAAAACACACTCGGGATGGCAAAGGATACAAGGGAAAACTTGAACCAGCACCCCATGCAGGAAAACAGGGCCATCCGACGATTTTCTTCATTAACAGTAAGCTCAGCACGGGCCGTGTCCGCCCAACACGGCCCCGTGCTGCACAGTCTGCAGAAAAGACCCAGTTCAGGTAACTGGACACGGGCCGTGTTCACCTAACACGCCCCCGTGCCCAGGCTTCTGTTTCTTTTGTTTAATTTTTGTTACTGGCACTTGAACACGGGGCCGTGCCCGGATAACACGGGGCCGTGTCCAGCGCCCAGTAACACAATTTTTTTCTTAATTCACACCTTTTACACATTCAATCAACCTAAAAAATTATTTTTGGGACACATTGAGGACAATGTGTAATTTAAGTGTGGGGGGGATGCTAAAACCTTGAATCTTGTAAGTCCTAATAAGAAGCCTTACACAAAACTCTATTGGAACCGCTAATCACCCCAAATTTTTTTCAAAAATTTTCATTTTTTTTACTTGTCTAGGTTTAATTTGGGAATTTCAAAATTCTAAAAAGGTTATATTTTACGAATTTACAACCGATAGCATCGTGATAAAAAGAACCAACATAAGAAAATTATGAAAAGACATGACAAGCTTAATTAAAATTTAATTATATATACTTGATCACGTAAAATCCCATTCCCACAAAAGTGAGTTTTGAGCCTGTATTGAGCATACAAATACATATCTTTAAAATAAATGCTCATTTTTCGTTTCTTGTGTGAATAGCCGCTTGGTTCTTACAACTCTAGAACTTGCCACGACGATACATGTCACGGCCCCCGACCCGGTTTGACCCGTTTCAGGAGCCGCGGGACAGAAATCCCGTGGTATTTATTTAATGGAGTTTAACAGCGGAAGTTTATTTAACAGGATCGTTTAAAGCTAAAATTTTCCCGATTTATTTTATTTCACAATTCGGGATAAAACCCCGATAATTTACAATATTATGTTTTTACTACAAAATCGTGATATTACAAAATTATTTCTTTATTTTATAATGAGCCACTATCTTAAGCTTGAAATGCTCCCCAGCACTTTTCCTGAATTACAACAGATCACCTGAAACATGTTTGAAAAAGGTTTTGTCAGTGGAAAATACTGAGTGAATCATTCTATTTACTAAAATGACACATTTGTTATAATTTACAGTATTAAGGAATATTACAATGTTTCTGATATCAAACCAATTACCCACAGTACTTTGTCACTCGACCCATTGGCCCTTCCGTCCAATGGTGTCTGTGACTATGGTCATATCACCCATTGGCTGCCCCAATGGTGAAGATTATCAAGTAATGTATACAAAACCCCACATACCGGCTGTAATATGGTGATTACATAAACTTAATCCCTGTAATTATAACTTTAAAATAAAAAGGGTTTTGTAAAGCAATTTGATAAAAAGAGAATGACTCACATTGCTGATTTAATACGGACAGAGTCTAGTCTATGATTTAGCCTTGTTAACCTAATTTAAATAAAAATGCACACAAAACTGGGTTAGTAATCAATCCAGCAATTACGATAACTCACGAGATCAAATTCTCACAATGAACGACAAAGTGCAATACTTCATCCATCGAATTAACGATGATCCGTCAAATTAATGACGAACGACGAAGTATAATACTTTATCCATCGAATTAACGATGATCCGTCAAATTAATGACGAATGATAAAGTATGACCCTAATGTGGGCGGCACTTAAACATCCATTGGATATATTGATCGTCGGAAAAATGAATCGTAGCAGCGATTGTGCTAATACCCTGTTTTGCAGCAGAATTTCGAGACCCGTGTGTGTTTGTATAGTAATTCGAACGTAACTCAGTGTAGAATTGGAGTTTGAACATCGTTTCAGTGCCCAGATTCCAGTCCCAAACCCCACTATTTATAGGTAACTTTTGACCCTTACGCGGCCCGCGTGAGGTTTAAGCTTATCCTTACGCGGCCCGCGAGACACCTAATTTTAGGCGTAGGGTTGCCACGTTTGGCACTAGCTTTGCTGAGTTGATAATTTTCGAAAATTACTTGCTGCCAACGTTTTAGATGGATAATCGTCCATAGGGTTTAACCCCCCCCCCCTGAGTTTTAGGGGCCCTAATCCTGATTCTGAAAAATATGAAAATTTTAGGGTTTGTTCAGAATCACTTGGGTGTCTCAATTAGGGTTTCCTATTGGACTAATTATTTTAATAATTATGACTTTTGATGAGAGTTGTTACATTCTCCCCACCTTAATAAAAATCTCGTCCTCGAGATTTACTGGAATAAGTGAGGATACTTTTTCTTCATTTCTGATTCCAGTTCCCAAGTGTACTCAGCTCCTCTCTTTGAATCCCATCTGACTTTGACTAGAACTAGTCGTTTGTGTTTGAGAAACTTGATCTTTCGATCCTCAATTTGAAGAGGTCTCTCAACGAATTTCAATTTTTCGTTTACCTCTATATCTCGAAGAGGTACTACCAGTGATTCATCTGATAAGCATTTCTTGAGATTGGATACATGAAATACATCATGTACTCCAGATAATTCTTCTGGTAATTGTAAACGATAAGCTTCTGGTCCTATACGTTGGATCACTGGAAATGGTCCTACGTATCTGGGACTTAGCTTCCCTTTCTTACCGAATCTAACAACTCCTTTCCAAGGAGAAACTTTTAACAATACTCTGTCTCCAATTTGGAATTCTAACGGCTTGCTTCTATTGTCTGCATAACTCTTCTGGCGATCTCGAGCCGTCTTCAGCCTTTCTTTGATTTGAGTAATCTTATCAGTTGTTTCTTGCACTATTTCAGGACCTGATAATTGACTTTCTCCTATTTCTGCCCAACAAACTGGAGTTCTGCATTTTCTTCCATATAATGCTTCAAATGGAGCAGTATCAATGCTTGAGTGATAACTATTGTTATAGGAGAATTCAATCAATGGTAAGTGATCATCCCAACTTCCACCAAAGTCTATTACACATGCTCGGAGCATGTCTTCTAGAGTTTGGATCGTCCTTTCACTTTGCCCATCTGTTTGGGGATGATATGCAGTGTTTAGGTTTAGTCGAGTTCCCATAGCTTGCTGGAAACTTTTCCAGAAATGGGAAGTAAAACGACTATCTCTATCCGAAACAATGGAGAGTGGAACTCCATGTAAGGATAAAACTTCATCTACATATAATTTAGCCAGTCTTTCCATGCTAAAGGTTTCTTTCATAGGTAAAAAGTGAGCTGATTTGGTTAATCGATCCACAATTACCCAAATCGCATCATTACCTTTTCTGGTTTTGGGTAACTTAGTAACAAAATCCATTGTTATAAGTTCCCATTTCCACACTGGCATCTCTAACTGTTGTAGTAGACCTGAAGGTTTCTGATGTTCTGCCTTAATTTGTGAACAAGTAAGACATTTAGAAACATAGCTGGCTATGTTCTTTTTCATTCCTATCCACCAAAAGTTCTTTCTTAAATCTTGGTACATCTTATTGTTTCCTGGGTGTATAGTATACCTAGATTTATGAGCTTCTTCTAAAATCTTAGATCTTAAGTCTCCCTGCTTAGGTACCCAAATTCTACTTTTGTGGAATCTCCAAATTCCATCTGCTCCTTGTTCTAATTCCTTGATTCGTCCTTTCATTCCTTCAGCATCATCCTTGATTGCTGTAGCTTGAATATTCTTCAATTGTTCCATTAAATCTATTTGTAGATTTAATCTGAGAGCACGAACCCTTCGTTGTTTCTCATGATACTTACGACTTAAGGCATCTGCAACTACATTTTCCTTTCCTTCGTGATACTGAATATCACAGTCGTAGTCACTTAGGATTTCCATCCATCTCCTTTGCCTCATGTTTAACTCTTTTTGCCCAAAGATATATCTTAAACTCTTATGATCTGTATAGATAGTAAACTTACTTCCGTACAGATAATGTCTCCAAATCTTAAGGGCAAAAATTACAGCTCCTAATTCTAAATCATGAGTCGTATAGTTTTCTTCGTGCTTTTTCAATTGCCTTGATGCATATGCAATTACTTTCTTGCGTTGCATAAGCACACATCCAAATCCTAGTTTTGAAGCATCACAATATATTTCAAAATCTTCAGTTCCTTCAAAATCTTCAAAATCTTCAGTTCCTTCTGGAATTATGGCTTCATCAAAATAAAAAATTGAAAAATAGAAAGTCTTACGGAAACCGATACTTTTTACGCTTTTTCGCCCTTTTCTACTAACCACTAACCCAACCACCTACCTTTAACCCAAGCCTAACCCTTCACCCAAAAAGACCTCTTGATATTTACAAAGGTATAAAGTTAAAAAGGAGGAGGATTGATTGCTTGGCAAGCCTATGGTAGGAGTAAGTTCCATGTCGCTCTCGAGTGATTCACTAAAATACATCTTCGGCCGAGTGTTGAGTGATCCCCCGTGAGGTATGTGAACTTGTATATAAATAAAATTTTAAAGAGGCATGTTATGCCCTAATAAGTAATTTATCTTATGAAAAGTTTTAAATAAATCATGACGAATAGGATTGTAAATAAATAAAAATAAAACTAAAAAAAGAATCTTGGAAATCCCGACACTCTATGACAAGCCCAAAAACCTTCTCTTCTACCCATTCCATTTGGGAGTGTAAAGCCACATTATAAAGAGTTTTGCTTGAGGACAAGCAAAGATTCAAGTGTGGGGGTATTTGATGTGTGCAAAATGCAACATATAAATTACATCAATTGTGGCATAAAACTAACCCTTTTTTAGTACTAATGTTGGAAAAAGTGTGTTTTTGTCTTCCTTTTGTATTTTCAGGATTAAATGAGCTCAAATTAACAAAAGAAGCAAAAAGGCAGCTAAATCTAACATAAATACAAGAAAAGGAACAAATGTGGCATGCCCGACCTCCCCGAAAGCATCTTCCCAAGCAAAACAAGAGAGCAGAAGGCTGAACACGCCCCGTGCTCACTGAGCACGGGGGCGTGCCCAAGTGTCAGCATAAAAGACAAAGTTGTAAAAGCTTCTATTGCCCACCACGGGGCCGTGCTCAGTGGAAACGGGGTCGTGGTCAACTATACGATTCGCAGAATCTAGGCAAATCTTGATAGTACAGATATGCTTCTGCACACGGGGTCGTGCCCAGCGGACATGGGGCCGTGGTCAACTAATAAAGACAAGAGCAATTAATGAAGAAAGAGAAAGATGTGGACACGGGGCCGTGCCCGAGCTTCTGTTCAGCCTATAAATAGGAGTGCTTGGTTCAAGCTCAAACCATCCCTTGGCACACCACCTCTCTCACACTTCACCCACCACCCACCACCACCATAACACCATCATCCACCACCATCATCCATTGTCCATCATAGAGTGTGTGAGTCGTCTCGGGATCCAAGATTGATCGTAAGAGTTCTTGACAATCAAGGCCATGTTTGCCTAAGTCTTTTACATCACTTGGTGAAGACAAAGTGTCTAGTGTAATACTTTTTATTTTTAATCTTTTCGCACTTTTTAATTGGTTATGTATTAATGACTTTAATAACTAGTTTCTTATGTTGAAGGTGATTCTTCCTTATCGTTTGTCCGTGGTGTCTTGGCATTATTTTACTGTCTATATAAAATAAAAGATTTTCACCATTCATATCTCCACGGTCTATATGGAGGTATGTTGGCTACCTGGTCGGGGGTTAAGGGAACGGTTTGGTAAGAGTCTTGCCGTTGTTCAGCGTTTAGAGATCCTGCAAGGGACCTGGGTCAAATTTAGTAGGACCTCCTTCAATACTTAACGGTATTGGATGGCGGGGGTCCAAACTCTTTGATCCCCTCATAAGTTAAACTACTATTAATACTATAACCCGGCTACTTAGGACTGTATCCTTGCTGACTCAGACTACTTAGCCGAGGGTAACGTCACCTTCAAAAGAGGGGCCTACCATAATTTGCATTAATAACTTAATTCATTATCTTTCAATAATCCGACCCTTTAGGATTGTATCCTTGCTGACTCAAACTACTGGGTTGAGGGTAACGTCACCTCCAAAAGTGTGGCCTACTACATTAACTAAGATAATCTCTTAAATAGTGCAAAAGTGCGGAAATAATCAAAGGTTACACTAAATACGAGTCGGAGCCAAGTGATTCATCTTGTCTATCTGTTTTTCTTTTATTTTTATTTTTCAGCATTTTAGTTAATTTTTATTTTCTTAGTTTAAAACAATTTTTCTAAACTTTTGATTTGATTAGACGTTGAGGATAAACCGGTACTAAAAGCTCTTGTGTCCTTGGACGACCTCGGTATCTTGCCAACACTATACTACGCTCACGATGGGTGCAATTGCCCATATGTGTGTTTAGTGTTAGTAAATATCGTGTTTTATAAATTTAAAACTTGGCTAAAAAGTGTTAAAAATGGCTTAATAAATATATTAAAAACTAACGACACTTCACACGCATCAATGAAACTGTATTTCCTTTTAAAATTGACTCTTGCCTTGATCTAAACAATCCAAACAACTTAAATCTATTAAATTTTTTTGATAACTTTGACATTTCAAGTGATATAAATCTCGATGATGAAGAGAAGGGTTCTATTGATTCAACTACTGTGACTCAGCAACACAGTGATGAAATTGAATCAACCATTGATAGTGATGCTCAGCAGTCATCAGGAACTGATGACATGTCTGGGAGTAATGAGTATGGGTGTTGAAACTGGTCCTGTGAGGGCTGAGTCTAGTAATGTTAATGATGTGTCAAACCTTCCTGAGGGTACTCAAACTACTAGAAGATCTTCTAGTTCTACTTCTGTTCCAAAAAAATTGATGACTTTGTTGTTGGCAATGCTAGATATAGTTATGATAAGGTCGATAATTACTCTAACTTGCCTAGTGAAAATGTTTGTCTTGCTGTTAATATTAATAAAATCATTGAACCCTGCACTTATAAAGATGCACTTAAGGATAAAAGATGGATTGATGCTATGAATGATGAATTGTCTGCTCTATATACAAACAATACTTGGGATATTGTTGATCTTCCTAGTGAAAAAAAAAACCTATTGGATGTAAATGGGTGTTTAAAGTAAAATACAAATCTACGGGTGAAATTGATAGGTTTAAGGCTAGACTTGTTGCTAAAGGCTTTAATCAACGCGAGGGCATTGATTTTGAGGAGACTTTCTCCCCTTTTTTTAAAATGGTAACTGTGAGATGTGTCATTAGTCTATCCGTTCAAAAAAATTGGCCGCTATATCAACTTGACGTAAATAATGCCTTCCTTTATGGTAATCTTAGGGAAGAAGTTTATATGACTCTACCTGATGGGTTAAATGTTGAAAAACAAAATAAAGTGTGTAAATTAAACAAGTCTTTATATGGCCTAAAACAAGCTTCACGTATGTGGAATGAAAGACTTGTTCAAGTGTTGGTTAAATTTGGTTTTGTTCAATCAAAATGTGATCATTCCATGTTTATTAAGTCTGAGAAATCTGTCTTTATTGTTCTCTTGGTGTATGTTGATGATATTGTGCTAACTGGGAACAGGAGATAAATAAGATAAAGAATCTTTTGAAAACTGAGTTTTTAATCAAAGATCTTGGCTTACTAAAGTTTTTCCTTGGGATAGAAGTAATTAAAATTAACGATGGTGTTTGCCTTTCCCAAAGAAAGTATTGTATGGACCTGTTAAACGAATATGGGATGAGTGGTAGCAAGCCCACTAGTTGTCCCATAGAACAAAATCATGTTTTGACAAAATTAATAATGAAAGATTAAAAAACAGTTGATGTCACTCAATACCAAAAACTGATAGGTTTTTGACAAAATTAATAATGAAAGATTAAAAAACAGTTGATGTCACTCAATACCAAAAACTGATAGGTTTTTGACAAAATTAATAATGAAAGATTAAAAAACAGTTGATGTCACTCAATACCAAAAACTGATAGGTAAATTAATTTACCTATCACATTCCAGAACGGACATTGCGTATTCAGTTCATTACTTGTCACAGTTCATGCATAAGCCGACTGAGGCACATACACAGATTGCCTTCAAAGTGTTAAGATACTTAAAGGGTGCTCCTGGCATTGGCATTTTGTTCAAAAAGGGTAGTACCTTTCATCTAACTGCCTTTGCAGATTCGAACTGGGCAAAATGTGTTGACACCCGAAGGTCGGATTGTCCCCAACATATGGGTTTATAATTTAGCATTTGCATCTGTCAGGCGTATGCCTACACCCCGTGCATAGGTCGTGGCCATTTTCAAATGAAATGAGCCGAGGATATCCAGGACACGGTCGTATTAACCCCCAATGCTTATGTCATCAAACAAGACAGATTAAAACGGGTTATGTAAATTTATTAATCACAATCCGATTAAATGATTTCATACCCGACCAAGTGGTATTATTATAATACCATATCCCAAGCCCGTATAAGGGAAAATAAGTTAAAAGTATTTACCTGATGCTAGCAGTATAATCCTAAAGCTTTTGTTGGCACCTTCTACCGGAAGCTATTTAATCTGTATAGAAGGTTTATTACCTATTAGGATGCTAACGGGTCTTTAATTTAGTCAAGGACTTAGACCGGCTAGCTAGAAGGAAACATTACGGTTCTAAACGGTAGATTAAGCGGAGACCGGAATAGAATGTGATTTAGACCCGACAAGCTTGGATACTTGTATAATATGGGTAAACTAAACACATTCTGGAAATTGAGAATTTAATGATAAGGTTAAGCCCGTTTCGACTATTTTATGTAAACTAGTCACATAAGCCGATCCGAACGCGTAAACGAGTAGCGGGCAACCAAATAAATTATATACAGGTCTTAATCGTTATTATTCTCAAAATATGTTAATACATCAGTAAGATGTTAACATATATGCCCAAAAAGTAAATTTAACCAAAATAAGTCCCATAAGGGCATTTTGGTAATTTTAATGTCCATAAAAGAGTTTAAATATTAAACTGAGTTTCAGGTCTGATTCAATCAGTAAAAATATGCATTTTTATAAGTTATATCAGTATGGTATTTTATATATGTGAAATTTGTCTTATATAACCAAACTATGCACCATAGGGGCATTTTGGTAATTTCACATAAGCTTTAAAGGTCAAAATACACTTCTGAGTTTAAAATCTTTGGCTTACTGTTTAATTATATAAATTAACTAAAACATCAGTGGGTAATAAGTTTTATATGCCAAATATAGTTTTAACTCAAACTATATGCTAAAAATGCTTAAAAGTCGGTTTAAAGGGGTATTCGGGTTAAAATAGGAAATCTGAGTTTTTGATCAGTTTAAAAGGTTCAAAATATTTTATTTATCATATAGAATCAATAGCAAAAGTTTTGGAGTTGATGAGTTATGTAAAACTCATTTTATGCATGAAAAGGGTAAAACCGACAATTACCGAAATCAAGCTATAATCCTATGTTATGCTCAGCCTAAAAATAATTAAGAATCTTCAAAAATCCCAAAATATTATTTTACATCAGTAGGTAAAAAGTTTGATATCAAAAATTGGGTTTAGATAGGTTTTATGCTAATTACGTCATTTAAATAATAAAAAGCTCATTAATTACGCTATTGAGCATAACTCCTATTCTAGACCTCAAACCGAAGTCAAATTTTTGGGACATGTCTAAATATCAGTAGCAAAGATGTTAGTCCATTCACATTGCTAAAAATCTCAGTTGTATGTAAAAAGGGCGTTTATGGCATTATTAAGCATAATTACGATCAAGTGCATATAATTCAAACCACTAGGCACCATGCAATATAACTCCAGAGGGTTGTACTACTAAGTAATGTGGTCCTAATGGAAGCTTAAAACATGGGAGAATTAAGCTTGAATTGGTCAGAACTGAAAGTCAAAGCAAAAGTCAAGCTTTTGCGACTTTCGGTTATAAACTAACCTTAGACCATTAATTTTCGGGTTAGGACTGATAAAACATGATTTAATATTAATTACCAAGTCATTAGAATGTTAAAATACAATCTAGAACCTCTGGTTTATTAATTTTAATCATTTTCAAACATTCTGTCCAGTTTGACTTTTTGTCAAACTACTTTGACCCGACAATTGACCAGTCAAACGAGATAGTTAGGAGGTGCCCTTTTAAGGGTTAATCACCTACACTAATATGGTTCTATAACCACTTTCAATTTGATCAGTGGTTAGACCATATGTGATAATTCTGAAAGTCAAACCTAAATTACTATATGTTTGACTTTTAGGAATTTAAACTAATTAAAACAATTAAGCAAGTAATTAGAGGCTTACTACAAGCCCTAGCTTTCTTTTCTACACTTCAAATCCTTCTTCTTGTCCTTAGCAAGCTCCAGGAGTTGTAGATTAGAGAATTGTTGCAAGTGTGCATAATAACTCAAGAACTAATGTTCTTATATACTACTTTGCAAGTTCATAGATCATTCACACCTGTTATGGAACATCATAGGATCACCCCAGGTGTCCTACCTGATGAAATAAACCGACATATAGCTCCTTAGGTCGTTACAAACTAGGTTAAGGCGGTGGAACAGCCAAAACCCGCACCTGGCATGATTTTTCTGTTACTGGCATGCTGAGGCGGGCCGCGTAAGCCATAGGTGGGGGGCTTACGCGGGCCGCTTGGACCGGCTGATCTGGTAAAACAAGTTTTAAAGCTTGCAGTTTCAGTCCCTTGTCGTTTTTAACCCTTTTTAACCTCATTGTTGGCATGTAGGGCCCTTGTAGTTAGTTTGTTGAAGCTCAAGGATGTATAAACTAACTTCGTTAGGCTCCGGTTCGTTAAATATCTCCATGAAAGCAAGTTTCATCAAGTTGACACTTTTGGCCCAAAGTCTTGAAAACATGCTTAACGATCTCAAAACCACGTGAAATTTATACCACTTATTCTTAAGAGTATATTTGAATATTTCGAAGCCTTGGTTTCGTTAAAAGGTCACTCAGAGGTCAGAATCGACATGTTGACACGTTTAACCCTTGTAAATTAATAATCTTCCGATTATTTTCATAAACGGCTTCTTATATCCAATCAATCTCTCGTTTAAGAATATATTTATTATGTATGGTCATTTAGAGGCACAAGTTTGGCATGTTGACACTTCTAGTCCTTGTGGTTTCATAGTTTCACTGTTTGAAAACTTTAGTCCTTCAAACTCGAACTTTCACACCTTTAGAGTTTAGGACACGTGTCTTTACATAATTGGACACGTTTTTAGGTGGTGTTACATGCTCACCCCCTTAAAATAAATCTCGACCCCGAGATTTACTGGAATAAATGAGGGTACTTTTGTCGCATAGTGGACTCAACTTCCCACGTATATTCGGGACCTCTGCGGGCGTCCCATTTGACCTTTACTATAGGTACATGCTTCCTTCGGAGCTTTTTAACCTGTCGATCCTCGATCGATATAGGTCTCTCAACGAATCTCAAGCTTTCATCAATCCTGGGTAAAGGATAATGATTCTTGATCATTACCTTATTCAATTCACGATAATCAATGCATAAGCGCATTGATCTGTCCTTCTTTTTCACAAACAGTATTGGAGCTCCCCAAGGTGAAGAGCTGGGTTGAATGAAACCTTTGTCCATTAAGGCGTCCAATTGAGTTCTGAGCTCTTTCATTTCTATAGGCGCTAGACGATAAGGAGCTCGTGCTATAGGTGCTGATCCTGGGAGAATGTCTATTCTGAACTCTACTTGCCTCTCAGGAGGTAATCCAGGTAATTTATCAGGAAAAACATCAGGATATTCAGAGATTATTGGGATGTCTTCAATCTTAGGTTTCGGATCATTCACAGTCACTTGTGCCATGTAAATGACACACCCGCTCCTTAAACACTGCGATACCTTGAGAATAGACACATTGTTGGGCAACCCGTATTGTGTATCTCCTTGAATAGTGACGGATTCACCAGAAGGAGTTTTTATAATAACTAGCTTTTTATCACAGGCAATTTGGGCTTGGTTATGCGACAACCAATCCATCCCCAAAACTATATCAAATCCAGCCAACTTCATTGGCAAGAGGGATAGCGGGATAGAATGATTCTTGATGGATATAAAGCATCCATCAAGCAAAGTGGAAGTTGTTTCTAAGGTACCATCGGCAAGTTCTACCTCATATTTTATGTCTAGAGTCTTAAAAGGCAAATTCAGTGACTTACAAAACTTATGGTCTACAAAAGACTTATCAGCACCTGAATCAAATAAGACTCTAGCATAATTATTATTAACGAGGAAGGTACCTGTTATGACGTTCTCGTCGTTCACTGCTTCCCTAGCATTCATTTGGAAAACCCTTGCATTGGTTTTCTTTGCCTCCTCGGGCTTCTTAGCATTCTTGGGGCAATTGGTTTTAATGTATTGCAACCGTAGCAGGTTGCATCCTTTATATTTCGGCACTCAACAGACTTGTGCCTTTTCTTTTTACAGATCCCACATGGTTTGGCTTGTGGGTCCTGGTTGCACTTCCCAAAGTGCCTCTTATTGCAGGTTTTGCATCTGGGCTTATCACTTGACTGCCCCTTCTTGGAATTAAAGTTCCCTTTTCCTTTCTTGTTCGACTGAGGAGACTTATCGTCCTCTCTCTTCCTCTTCCCATCATTAGTGGTTTTCTTTGCCCTACTCCTCACAACATCCAAAGTGAGGGACAAAGATAGATCCACATCAGATCTATAAGTGGTTGGCTTAGAGGCCTTAACGTTCCCTTTTACTTCAGGAGCCAAACCACCGATGAAACGCGTAATGCGTTTGGGTTCAGGAGTGACTAAATACGGTACCAACCTTGACATTGAATTGAAACTAGTCACATAGGATCTACAATCCAAATCCTTCATCACTAAGGTGAGGAAATCAGTCTCTATCCGTTCGACTTCATGCTGAGGGCAATAGGTTTCCTTAACCAAATTAACAAACTTGTTCCATGACAGATTGTACAAAGGAACCTTCCCAGTGGCTTGCACTAACGCTTTCCACCAAGTGAGGGCATCGCCCTTGAAGGATTGTGATACAAACTTCACTATATCCTCTTTAGCACATCCGCTGATGTCTATCACAGACTCCATCTCATCTAGCCATTTCATGCAATCGATTGCACCTTTTTCTCCTGTAAAATCTCTCGGTTTACAGGAGATAAAGTACTTGTAGGAACAACCCTTGGTGTACCGGGGAGTCGGCTCGAGGACAACCTGCCTCTTTGGCTCACTGCCCCGATTAGATGAGTGCTGAGACTCACTTTTCCTATGAGTATTAGGTTGAGAATGGGATTGTGAATGAGTTCTGGACCGAACATTGCTCGGTTCCTTGAATATCTTATCTACTGCTTGAGCAACTGCAGTATCGATCATTGCTTGCAGTTCAGCATTTGTAAGATTTACTCTTGCTTCATTATTGTTTTCTCCTCGAGGGTGGCTATTTGCCTCATCAGATCCAGCCATTTTCGAGTACTATAACAAACAATGATGATATTTAAATTATATAGTATTTCATCGCATTGATGATCAAATGGTCATGGTATTATTAAACCATATAGACCATTTTAATAAATTAATCAAATCAATAGAATATAATATTTTCTTATATCTTATTAGACAGGGGAAATTATAATTCACAACTGTCAATGTCTTAAAAAGATATTTTATTTAACATTAGGATCGTCTCGAAGGACATTTAGATAACTCAGAAAGCTTGTCACAGCGACGATTAAAATATATAATCATTGATCTCTTGGATCAGTGACCTTCTAAGGGTCGAACAAAGTTCATCGCCCTTTTTTTTACAAGAAGTTTATAAGTAATACTATCATTGTCATTATTACACCTTTGCTTATAAGCATACATCTCTAATGGATGTTCTGGTGTATACATCACATTGATGTTTGTTAGCCATGATTTATATTGATCATATAAGCTATACATAAGTGACTTGGAAGGATCCAAGTACATTTGGAAGCTTGTGTGGTTTCTCATACCGCACAGCCAGGAATGTTAACATATTTTCAGATGTTAACAGGGATTTATTATCTTAAAAAGGTTATACCATCATAGCCATTTAATATTCTGGTTAGGTTATACCTCTAAGAGTTTCTTAGGCGGATTAAATAAAATTTGAAGTGAAGTAGCATGATATAATAAATTACATATTTAAAAAAAATAACTTCATTAAACCATGAAACGAGTACAACATTGCCCAAAAAAAGGACTTGAGAAAAACAACACAAACTGCCCACGCAGGGGCTACTGAAAGCACTGCCCACGCAGGGGCTACTGAAAGCACTGCCCACGCAGGGGCTACTGAAACAGAAAGTAAGTCCACGCAGGGACTTGGTATATGAAAACGAAATAAACATCCTCGCAGGGACTTATTGAAATACAACATGAACAACAATTTTCCTACTTCTTCTTGCCCTTAAGAAGGTTCATAAGACCTTTAACAAAACCATTGTGTTTCTTCTTAGTTTTGTGGGCTTCATGTTCAACCCGGTCTAACCTCTGCAAAATCTCTTGAGTTTGTTCCTGATGGTGAGGAGGAGGTTGCTGGTACGGTGGGTATTGGTATCCCTGCACCGCATATCCAGTGGGGTAAACTGGAGGGTAAGAAGTAGGATAAAGTGCATTGTACTGAGCAGCTGTAAGGTAAGGGTCGTGATTTCCATAGTCCGATGGGTATCCAGACGGATTATACCCAGATGATCCTGGGTATGTTGGGATCGGGTTGTCAAAACCCAACGGTGGCTGTAGTGGTGCATGAGAAACTGGCGGAAGGTTGCCTTCCGGCACCGTGTGTGAGGGTCCGCCCAACTGTGGGTCCTCTGGGATAGGAGGGTAAGAACTTGAGCCTTGAGGAGATGCAAACCGTGGTCCCCCACGTACGAACATTCTAGCATTTCTCCTTCGCCTTGGTGGCTTGGGAGGCTGTTGAGGTGGTTCCTCAACTGGTATCGGTGGTGGGGTAACAGCTTGGAGCTGGGGTTCAACCAAGGGAGGTTGGGTTGGGGAGTTATGGTATGAAGGTGTAAAGAACCAATCATACTGAGCCATCCTCTCTTGAAATGAGTCGGGCCCATGGTACGGTGATCCCTGAAATGGGGAACCGCTTGAGACGCTTATTGGGTGGCCTGGTGTTCCTGTTTGCAATTCTGGGTCCGGGTCATCATCCATCTCCATTTCCTGAGAAAAGTGATCCTCAGGACCCAAAGGGTTGTAGCCCAAAAAGTTGTTAACATAATCATTCGGATTAAATTGTGCAGGAGAGTAAGTAGAATCTGAATGATGAAAAGGATGAGATTGAAAGGAGTGGTGTGATTGGTTTGAATGATGAGTTCCTTGCGAAAGAGGGGAATGATGGGGTTCGATAGGAATGGGCAACCCAAAGTAAGGAGGGTCAGATGGTGAGGATCCCAGCGAGACAGAATGTCTTGCTGGTTCAAAGCTATGGCTCCAATTATCCCTTGAGTCGGAGCCGGAAAGCAAGTCGGATGGTGTACGTCTATGGGAGGGTCCCGTGCTGTTAGACGGTCCTCCACGCATGGGTCCTTTGCCTTTTCCTCTTACTCTTGGTGGCATTCTTCCAAGTAGTAACCTGTCAAAACAAGTAACTATAATAAAACAGTAAAAGGAAGGTTAAGAGTAAAATCCTAGGTCATTTGCCTAGACTCGAGAGTCTAAGGAATGTGCTTATTGTGTCATTGAGATTAAACACCAAAGGTTAGTGGTTAATTCACTCAATGTTGGCTCTGATACCAACCTGTCACACCCCGATATATTCACATATTACCGGTGGGTATGGCGGGGAGTATCGTGACGTAGTTGATATCATCATAGTCAATACACACAATATAATAGCACAGCGGAAGGCTTGGTGAATAAACTATTACAAACCATAATGTCTGAGTGTTCGAGTGATAGAATATACAGACTGGAATGTAATAAGATCCACAGGCGGATCATAAATAAATACAAGGAAACAAAATAACAGACTTCAGGTATCTACGGATTTGCAAGATCCTCTTATGGCACCTAATAGCTCCAGCCTATTACGAGAGGTACCTGTCAAATCAGTCTTTAAGAAAATACGTCAGTTTACACTGGTAAATACAATTAACTGACTCTTTTGAAAATATTTATGAAATTTGATTTAAGTACACATGGCACAAATCTTTTATAACTTGGGACAATTATTTAAATATAATCTTGTATACAGATTTACATGTTTGTCTTACAATTGGGGCCGGTTGGAAGCCGGTCTTGATTAACCGACTCACCACTTATAGAACCCATAAAGGAGTTGTCCCCAACATGTGGGTTTATAATTTAGCATTTGCATCTGTCAGGTGTATGCCTACACCCCGTGCATAGGTCGTGGCCATTTTCAAATGAAATGAGCCGAGGATATCCAGGACACGGTCGTATTAACCCCCAATGCTTATGTCATCAAACAAGACAGATTAAAACGGGCTATGTAAATTTATTAATCACAATCCGATTAAATGATTTCATACCCGACCAAGTGGTATTATTATAATACCATATCCCAAGCCCGTATAAGGGAAAATAAGTTAAAAGTATTTACCTGATGCTAGCAGTATAATCCTAAAGCTTTTGATGGCACCTTCTACCGGAAGCTATTTAATCTGTATAGAAGGTTTATTACCTATTAGGATGCTAACGGGTCTTTAATTTAGTCAAGGACTTAGACCGGCTAGCTAGAAGGAAACATTACGGTTCTAAACGCTAGATTAAGCGGAGACCGGAATAGAATGTGATTTAGACCCGACAAGCTTGGATACTTGTATAATATGGGTAAACTAAACACATTCTGGAAATTGAGAATTTAATGATAAGGTTAAGCCCGTTTCGACTATTTTATGTAAACTAGTCACATAAGCCGATCCGAACGCGTAAACGAGTAGCGGGCAACCAAATAAATTATATACAGGTCTTAATCGTTATTATTCTCAAAATATGTTAATACATCAGTAAGATGTTAACATATATGCCCAAAAAGTAAATTTAACCAAAATAAGTCCCATAAGGGCATTTTGGTAATTTTAATGTCCATAAAAGAGTTTAAATATTAAACTGAGTTTCAGGTCTGATTCAATCAGTAAAAATATGCATTTTTATAAGTTATATCAGTATGGTATTTTATATATGTGAAATTTGTCTTATATAACCAAACTATGCACCATAGGGGCATTTTGGTAATTTCACATAAGCTTTAAAGGTCAAAATACACTTCTGAGTTTAAAATCTTTGGCTTACTGTTTAATTATATAAATTAACTAAAACATCAGTGGGTAATAAGTTTTATATGCCAAATATAGTTTTAACCCAAACTATGTGCTAAAAATGCTTAAAAGTCGGTTTAAAGGGGTATTCGGGTTAAAATAGGAAATCTGAGTTTTTGATCAGTTTAAAAGGTTCAAAATATTTTATTTATCATATAGAATCAATAGCAAAAGGTTTGGCATTGATGAGTTATGTAAAACTCATTTTATGCATGAAAAGGGTAAAACCGACAATTACTGAAATCAAGCTATAATCCTATGTTATGCTCAGCCTAAAAATAATTAAGAATCTTCAAAAATCCCAAAATATTATTTTACATCAGTAGGTAAAAAGTTTGATATCAAAAATCGGGTTTAGATAGGTTTTATGCTAATTACGCCATTTAAATAATAAAAAGCTCCTTAATTACGCTATTGAGCATAACTCCTATTCTAGACCTCAAACGGAAGTCAAATTTTCGGGACATGTATAAATATCAGTAGCAAAGGTGTTAGTCCATTCACATTGCTAAAAATCTCAGTTGTATGTAAAAAGGGCGTTTATGGCATTATTAAGCATAATTACGATCAAGTGCATATAATTCAAACCACTAGGCACCATGCAATATAACTCCAGAGGGTTGTACTACTAAGTAATGTGGTCCTAATGGAAGTTTAAAACATGGGAGAATTAAGCTTGAATGGGTTAGAACTGAAAGTCAAAGCAAATGTCAAGCTTTTGCGACTTTCGGTTATAAACTGACCTTAGACCATTAATTGTCGGGTTAGGACTGATAAAACATGATTTAATATTAACTACCAAGTCATTAGAATGTTAAAATACAATCTAGAACCTCTGGTTTATTAATTTTAATCATTTTCAAACATTCTGTCCAGTTTGACTTTTTGTCAAACTACTTTGACCCGACAATTGACCAGTCAAACGAGATAGTTAGGAGGTGCCCTTTTAAGGGTTAATCACCTACACTAATATGGTTCTATAACCACTTTCAATTTGATCAGTGGTTAGACCATATGTGATAATTCTGAAAGTCAAACCTAAATTACTATATGTTTGACTTTTAGGAATTTAAACTAATTAAAACAATTAAGCAAGTAATTAGAGGCTTACTACAAGTCCTAGCTGTCTTTTCTACACTTCAAATCCTTCTTCTTGTCCTTAGCAAGCTCCAGGAGTTGTAGATTAGAGAATTGTTGCAAGTGTGCATAATAACTCAAGAACTAATGTTCTTATATACTACTTTGCAAGTTCATAGATCATTCACACCTGTTATGGAACATCATATGATCACCCCAGGTGTCCTACCTGATGAAATAAACCGACATATAGCTCCTTAGGTCGTTACAAACTAGGTTAAGGCGGTGGAACAGCCAAAACCCGCACTTGGCATGATTTTTCTGTTAATGGCTTGCTGAGGCGGGTCGCGTAAGCCATAGGTGGGGGGGGGCTTACGCGGGCCGCTTGGACCGGCTGATCTGGTAAAACAAGTTTTAAAGCTGGCAGTTTCAGTCCCTTGTCGTTTTTAACCCTTTTTAACCTCATTGTTGGCATGTTGGGCCCTTGTAGTCAGTTTGTTGAAGCTCAAGGATGTATAAACTAACTTCGTTAGGCTCCGGTTCGTTAAATATCTCCATGAAAGCAAGTTTCATCAAGTTGACACTTTTGGCCCAAAGTCTTGAAAACATGCTTAATGATCTCGAAACCACGTGAAATTTATACCACTTATTCTTAAGAGTATATTTGAATATTTCGAAGCATTGGTTTCGTTAAAAGGTCACTCAGATGTCAGAATCGACATTTTGACACGTTTAACCCTTGTAAATTAATAATCTTCCGATTATTTTCATAAACGGCTTCTTATATCCAATCAATCTCTCGTTTAAGAATATATTTATTATGTATGGTCATTCAGAGGCACAAGTTTGGCATGTTGACACTTCTAGTCCTTGTGGTTTCATAGTTTCATTGTTTGAAAACTTTAGTCCTTCAAACTCGAACTTTCACACCTTTAGAGTTTAGGACACGTGTCTTTACATAATTGGACACGTTTTTTCGTGGTGTTACATGCCAACCCTGTTTTTCACGACAGAACCAAACATTTTGAAGTTGACCTTTTTTTCTTAAGAGAAAAAATTGCTTCAGGTTTGATTAAGACAGTGGGAGTCAGATCTGAGCATCAGTTGGCAGATATGTTCACTAAAGGCTTGTTGCTGAAAGATCATTCAGAAATGTGTACGTCTTTGGGCATTACTAATCTCTTTACACATTTAAACTGAGGGGGGATGTTGAAATACAGTTTAAATGTTCTTTTTATTTTCTCTTCTCTAATTGTTTTTATTGTTTTATTGTGAGGTTTGGTGTTTTGGGCTCCCTCCTTGTCTCGGGCTTGTTCGTTGTTGGGCTTGTGCTTTTGGGCTTGTAGCCGTTTGAAGGCCTGCTGCGCTTTAGGGTTCCTGCCCTTTATAAAGAGCAGAAGGTTCCAGAGCTGACACACTTGAGCTCCTTGTTCTCTCGTTTACTTCTCCTTGGCTGCTTGTCTGGTTCCCTGATCCTCACACGTACATTCGTGAGTTTAGGTTTTTGTATTGTAAAGATCATCCGGTTGGAGATCATTTGATTCATTAGTAAATCTGTGATGACTGGTTCATCACTTCGTTGTATTTGATTGTGAGAATAAATCAGATTGGTTCCTTTTATCCTTGTTGTTAACACATATGCATCAAGGTATGGAAGTTCTCTTAGCTCCAAGGTTGGATCACTAATAGCTAAACCAAAAAGATCAAATACAAATACCTTTTAACGTACAAAACGTACGAACTAAAGGTTTTGCTGAAAAACGCAGTGGCATTTTCGTAATTATTTACTCGTAGTGTAATTATCAAAATTACCCTACAAATGATCTTGTAGAGTAATTTTGATCTTTGTAAGATACTTTTGTAGAGCATCATAATTAATCTACAAATGATCTTGTAGAGTAATTTTGATCTTTGTAAGATACTTTTGTAGAGCATCATAATTAATCTACAAATGATTTTGTAGGGTAATGTCACACCCCGATTTCCACGTGTCACCGGTGGGCCCGGTGGGGAGTATCGTGACGTCATGGTTGGCAACATAATAGTCAAACAACACAATATTATTAAGCACAGCGGAAGCAATTGAAAATATAATACAACCGAATTTATTATTGTAATATCAATTGTCACAATATTCGGAAGTTTATCCACAGAAGGATCGAACATAAAATGGAAACAATAGTTCAACAGACTTTTAGGCATCTTAAGCTTGCGAGACTTCTATTGATGCTAAGGAGACATATCCAGCCAATTTCGTATAGTACCTGCATTTAGCCTTTTTGGAAAATACGTCAGTTTACACTGGTAAATACATTCAACTGACTCATTTTGGAAAAAGAGTTTGTAAATTGTTTTGAATGCACGTGGCACAAAATATCTTGACACATTGATTAAAATGCACAGAGGCAAAATTAATCTTTTTAACTTGGGAGAATTATTTTGATAATATAATAATCTTGAGAACGATTTACGTGTTACTTATGCGTTCAGTAGCCCGGACGTATCCGGGTTAAAGATCAATAGACACACCACAATTCTAGAGTTATACACAGACAGGTGTACGCCTACACCCCGTGCTCAGGTCGTGGCCATCTCGTAAGATAATGCCGAGGATATCCGGGACATGGTCATTAACCCCCCAAAGGCTGTAAAGTAAACACATCTGTTTAAAACGAGCCGATCAAATTATTCAACTACCCACTAAGCGTGGAGATTTGATGCTCGATCAAGCGGTACGCTATGTACCGTAACCCAAGCCCGTATAGGGAAAATAAGTTAAAAGTATTTACCTGAGCTAAATATAAATTCAATCCCAGCCGTATATCAAATCAGCAAGTACAGATAGCTTTTACTGGGCTCCTAATCTGGAACGAAGGTTTTTAATAACCTATTAGAATCCTAACGGGTCTTTAATTAAGCTTAAGCTTAGACCGACTAGTTTCAAAGATACGGTTCGTACGCACGATTAAGCGAAGACCGGATAGAATGTGATTTAGACCCGACAAGTTTGAAGACTTGTTTAATATGGTTCCTTCATGCACATTCTGGATTTTGAGATTAAACCGATAAGGTTTTACCCGTTTCGGCTAATTTATGTAAACTTGTTACATAAGCCGAACCGAACGCGAAATAAGCGTAACGGGTGTCCGCAAGAGCCACATACAGGTTTCCTAAGTTAATATGCTCCAAATATGTTGTGACATCAGTAGGATGTCTTTCGTTATGGCCGAAATGAATTTAAACACAAACTATGCCCCGTAGGGGTAGTTTGGTCATTTTAAAGTTTGTAAAAGCGCTTATATGTTCAACTGAGTTACAGGTCTGATGTAAACAGCAAACATACTTAAATTGATAATTTATATCAGTAGGCTAAAGTATATATGTGAACTTTATCATTTTTAACCAAACTATGCCCCGTAGGGGTATTTTGGTAATTTCACATAAGCCGAAAAGCTCGAGAACGAAGTCTGAGTTTATCAACCTTTGCTTACTGTTAAAATATCATAATTTGCCTCATATATCAGTAGGTATCAACCCGGGTATGTCCAATATGAATCTAAGACATACTATGCGTTCAAAAACGCTAATTATGGCGATTAAAGGCCATTTCCGGGTTCTATACGTAAATCTGATATTTTTATATTTCCAGAAGGCTTAAAATAATTTATTTAACATATGTGATCAGTAGCAAAAGGTTTGGAGTCGTTTAGATAAGTAAAACTCATTTTATGGCCCGTAAGGGCAAAACCGACAATTACCGGATTAAGCCTACGACTACTAGTTATGCTCATCCTAAAATTAATTAAAAATCTTTAAAAATCCCAAAATAATATATCATATCAGTGGGTAAAAGATTTTATACCAAAAAGTATGTTTAACTAGGTTATACGCTAATTACGCCATTATGTTAACATAAAGCATTAGTTTTGCGATAATGAGCATAACTCTTAATCTATAAGTCAAACTGATGTCAAACTTTGCATACAAGTTTATATATCAGTAACTAAGGTTTCTACACTTTTACATTTTCATAAATCTCGTTTTAAGGTAATAAGGGCATAATGGTCAACATATGGGCAATTAACGGAATCATGCGTATTAATCGGATAACTAATGAACCGAGGTGTATAATCACAGAGGGTTATACTTGCATGTAACCTGGTCCAAATGAAGCTCTAAGGTATTTCTAAAACATACCTAAACGGGTCAGAATTGAAGTCAAAGCAAAAGTCAAAGCTTTGCGACTTTCGGTTCCGAACCGGGTCTAAACAGGAAATAGTCGGGTTGAACATGTTCAGACATGTTCTTACACTTATTACTAAGTTATAACACTAATCAAACAGGTTATATATGAACTAGATAGCTAATTATGCATAAATGACCTTTTAAGAATTTTGTTGACTTTTTAAGCACGTGTTTGACCCGACATTTGACCTGCTTAGGATGGTGATCAGGGGAAACCCTTTTGGGGTTTTATTTCCCACATAAATACCATTCTAAAACTACTTTTAATTCGAGATAAGACTGAGTCATTAGTGACTAATCTCGAAGTCAAACCGTAATTACGACGGTTTGACTTTTAGCTAATTAACTAAGCTAAAAGCAACTAAACAAGAACTAGTAGACTTACAATAGTCCAATGCACGAATTAGGAGCAGAGGGGAAAGTTCCTTAGCTCCAGAAAGACTCCAATGGTGCAGAGAATGGTGTGAGAATGAATGTTGCACTTGTAGTCCTTTTATACTTGTTCATACACCACAACAAGTTGACAAGTAACTCTAGGACCATCCACAACCATTCAACACTTGTTGCTACTGCTTAGGGATGTCTAGGGGTCTTTTATAACTGATTAAAACCGGTACAAACGGTTACAATCGCGCACAACAGCCAACAGCAGGTTTTCTGGTCGCTGGGCACCGCTAGCGCACCGTTACGCTACATATGTAGCAGTGCGCTAGCCCGCAATATAGGGCCTGTTGACTTAACGGTAGCGCACCGTTACGCTACACATGTAGCGGTGCGCTACCCCTTTCTGAGACAAGATTTGTTGTCGATTGCTGAAGTTTCGTAAAGTTAACCAATTATTCCGACTTTGGGTCCTATACCAACACTCCTGGACCTCCTAAAACGGTCTTGCACAGTATCAAACCCCACCATAATGATATGTTTGATTTAGATGCAATAGCAAGACCCGTACATCTCGGTTTACCATTCACTTTACTTGTGGGATCACATCATGCTTTTTGATTTCTATTATTGTAACCCAAAGTTCTGGATTGAAGGTATAAAGATGTATATAAAATTTAATCGGGTCTTGGGATTTATAAATGAGGTCGTTCAGAGGTAACAATTTAACATGACGCCACTTTAATCCTACCGAAACATCTTTATTAAATCCGGGTTTTTCAACGCGTTTTGTCTTACATGACACGTGTCATTTTATTATTAAACCCGAAATTTTCGAGGTGTTACATCCTCACCCCCTTAAAATAAATCTCGACCCGAGATTTACTGAAACAAGTAAGGGTACTTTTCCTTCATGGTGGATTCTAACTCCCACGTGAAATCGGGACCTCTACGGGCATCCCATTTGACCTTAACAAAAGGTATATGCTTTCTCCGAAGCTTTCTTACCTGTCGATCTTCAATCGACACAGGTTTTTCAACAAATTTTAAGCTCGTATCTATTTGCACATCTGTATGTGGCATGACATGTGAATCGTCAGCGGAACACTTCTTTAGATTGCAGATGTGGAACACATTGTGAATTCCACTGAGCTCTTCTGGTAAGTTCAACTTGTAGGCAACTGACCCGACACGTTCGATAACCTCGAAAGGTCCTATGTATCTCGGGCTTAGTTTGCCTTTCTTACCAAATCGCATTACCCCTTTCCATGGTGACACTTTAAGTAGGACTTTGTCACCTACTTCGAAGTGAAAATCCTTTCGACTTGGATCCGCGTAACTCTTCTGCCTATTCCGGGCAGCTTGGAGATTGTTACGAATCTGGACAATCTTGTCCGTCGTTTCAAACACGATCTCTGGTCCTGATAACTGGACTTCTCCAACTTCCGCCCAACAAACTGGCGATCTACACTTTCTACCGTATAATGCCTCAAAAGGCGCAGCCTTTATGCTGGTATGGTAGCTATTGTTGTAGGAGAATTCGATCAATGGTAGGTTCTTATCCCAGCTACCTTCCAATTCGATCGCACATGCACGTAGCATGTCTTCCAACGTTTGAATAGTACGCTCACTCTGACCGTCTGTCTGAGGATGGTAAGCCGTACTAAAGTTCAAACGTGTGCCCAAAGATTGCTGGAAGCTCTTCCAAAAATGTGACGTGTACCTGGTATCTCGGTCAGAGATAATAGCTACAGGTATGCCATGTAAAGCCACAATCTTATCAACATCTAACTGGGCTAACATATCGGAGCTATAAGTCTCCTTGATGGGTAAGAAATGAGCTGGTTTAGTCAGTCGGTCAACTATAACCCATATCGCATCATTTCCTTTCCTCGTCTCGGGTAACTTGGTAATAAAATCCATAGTTACCATTTCCCACTTCCACGTAGGAAATTCTAGCTGTTGTAGCAAACCTGGCGGTTTCTGATGCCCAACTTTGACTTGCGTACAAGTCGAGCATTTAGCTACATAGGTGGCCACAGACTCCTTCAAGCCTATCCACCAGTAGTTTGCCCATAGATCCTGGGTAGTTGATGGCAATTTCTTAATTGTTGCCTAATTAGGGTTGCGGCATGTATGCATAAGCAATATGAACCGTCTTTCTTATTTAACAATATCAAACCCTCATAAGATTGAGTCAGACTTTATGAGCCTATGTCTTAAAACTTACTAAATCCAGGTTTCGATTTTTCCATAATCAATATGGAGTTTTCATAATACTCCAGTCCACAGCGGGACATTAATCTTGGTTCTACCTGGCTTCCAGGAGGTAAGCAGGGCAAACTTAAGAGGAGATAATTAAGATACAAGGAGGCTACAGAGATTTTCCATATCTCAGGCTCCAGTTCATCCATAATTGTTCGTGTCAAATGAGTGACACCTTTATGTTATAAGTCCACGAATTCCTTAATCGGGAACATTTATTTGGAAAAAAAAAATTTCCCTTTTTGGATATCTTCTTTGAATACTACTAGTCGACTTTAGTACAATATGATCATTGGGATATCTTAGGGGTTCCATGTATTAAACCTCCATGCTGATCAGACATGGAAATAATCTATGGGACACACTAGGATACGCCAATCCTCATATGACACTTAAATCAAACATAGTTTGGCATTCGCAGGCGATAGAAAACAATGAGAAAATAATTAAAATAACATATGTTGTCGTACTCTATGCGAAAAAGAGTACTCTTAGATTTTTCGGAAGGATTCCTTGCCGATACTAGAAGAATCGGTTACTACGGTTTCCTTGGTCGCTATACCTTGTGGATGATAATAAAAATTTTGCTAAGTTTATGGTTCATGAAGATTTATTATTGCCTGTATTAAAAACAGGACACTTAGCAGTAATTATCATTGATAAATGATAAGGAAGTCCATTGTACAAGTGCTTAAATTTAATTAATAATGGAAGTTTCACAACACTAGGCACCTAGCACAGTTGGCTAGGCGCGCGAAAGGGTGCGGCCGGCCTAGACCCAGGTTCGATTCCGGGGACGGCCAGTTTCACCATTTTTTTATGTTCACTATTAATTAATCGCACGGAGACGTGTAATTTCGTGGGTTGTCTCATAAGGAGTCTTGGTAATTAATTGCTTCTTATTACCCACGATATGGGCTTGGTTTTCCGAGGCAACCAATCGACTTTTATCATTATTTTGAGTCCTTATATTTTAACGGAACTAGGACATCGGAAAATTTTTTTTTTTTAATGGATATTAAAACATCCATCTACTAATGTGGAAGCAGTCCCAGAGGTATACAGACTTCTTACTGAACTTTCGTTGCTTTTTATTAAGCCTGTACTTGCTCTCTTTCTCAGATCTCTGGGAGTTATTCTCCTTCTTTTGGTTCATCCTTCATATACGAAGTGTGAACAAAAATCTCTTCATGAGCAATTAAAACATGGTTTTGTATGAGATTTAGAGCGAAAAGAATTCGGCTCTTTGGATTGTCTCATTACCTTTTCCCATGATCTCTCCAACTGCTGCGTCAACCACAGCTTGGAGGTTAACTCCATCAATATTGAGGTTTACGTTTGTAGCTTTATTAACTTTCGTCGCATTAATAGTATTGCGACGGTCGTCTTCCTCCTCCGAGTTTTCCATACTCGCAACTTGGTACCAATCACCAAGGTTTAACCATTATTAGTCATCATCCTGATGACCTGACTTAGGTTAGCCACGGCATTCATAAACCGTATAGGCTATTCTGTTCCGAACATTCATAGTGAATGTTATTTTGAATGTATTTCCACTATACTTAGCCTAGGTCACAACAGGACCATTAATGGCATTCAAAGTTTGGAGCGAGTCCAATACTTGCTTGACAGGGGACCATAATGTCACAATTGTCTTTGTCACTAGGACGATTATAAATAGCTCAAAGGCTAGTCCTTACAAGACTTTTATTATATATATATACATATATGGCATAGGAGCCTGTCTCGAGGGACGTAAAAATATGGCATAAAGCACAGTCATGAAGGACATAAGTAATCATATGGCGCGAAGGCCTTGTCGTGATGACATTTAGATATGGCACAAACGGCCTTGTTATAAGGACATTCATCAAATCTGGTACAAAGACATGTCACCAGGAATGTTAACATTTAATATGTTAACTTGTCACGAATGACCAATTATAGCACATTGGCTTGTCATGAATGACTTTAAGACACAACTTGATGGTCTATTATCAAGGACCTGAATTTATAAGCCGCAATCTTATTAGATTAGGGCTTCAAGGTTTGAACGTGGTTCTTCACCTTTGGACAGGGAGTCATAGACTACAACTGTCATCGTCTTGAAAGACGATTCTTTTGGCAGAAAAATATGCCAAGCAACATCACTAATGGATGTTTATATATAACCATCGTATCTAATGATATTAGTCATGATCACATCGATCATATTGACTATTAGGTTTGGGTATAATCACACCATTTTGAACAGGGGATCATAAAGATCACTACTATCTTTGTCTAACCGACACTAGAATAAAGTTTAGCCAGTAGGCATTTCATCACGATGGGTGTTAATATTTTGATCATCATACTGATGATACTAGTCAGGATCGCAACGAGTATAGACTACGGGATTTGAGTATAGCTCACCCCCTTGGCAAAGGATCACAAAAGATTACAATTGCCTCGTCTTAATTGGACAACATAATATAGCCCTTAGGCCAAAACATCATTAAGGATGTTGAAATATGTTTTAATCATCGTTTTGATGATTTTTGTCATGCTCGTGTTGATCATATAGACTATTAGGCTTGAGCATAGCTCACTACCTTGGACAGGGAATCGTAAGGATCACAATGTCCTTGTCACACATGGACTATATAACATGGCCCATAGGCGAAACATCACTAATGGAGATAAATAATAGGTTTATCCTATTAGAAGATATAAGTCTTGATTGCATTAATCATATTGACTATTTTGGCTTGAACATAGCTCACCACCTCAGACAAGGAATCATAAAGATAACAATGTCAATGTCTCAAATGGACAATATATTATAGCCCGTAGGCAAAACATCGCTGGAGGATGTTAAATAATATTATCATCGTATTAGATGATATTAGTCGTGATCGCATTGATCATATAGACTATTATGTTTGGACATAGTCCAATATTTCAGACAGGAGGTCAAAGACCATCACTGTCGTTGTCTTATCGGACATCAAGTTTACTCCGTAGGTGCTTCATTACTAACGGATGTTTATAATATGATCATCTTATAGGATGATATAAGCCATGATTCTTAGATCACTAGGCTAGATTTGAGAATTGGAAGAATCCAATATAAGGATGACTGTTGTGATTTTCTCGTATCACATTTGTCAGGGGTGCTAACACATTCCTAGGTGTTAACAAGGATTTGCATCCCTTGAGTAGGTTTCACCATCTTGGCCGCGTAGGCTAGGTTTCACCTTTAAGATTTCCTTCAATTGCATACTGACAGAGAAGGAAGGATATTTATTTTATCCAGGATTTTTATCATGAATCCTAATTCATAAGTTAATAATAGCACCAATGGCCTTGTCGCGTAGACAAGTTAAATTTATAAGCCATGATTTTAGAGAATCTAGGCATTAAGGTTTGAATCAAAGTTCATTACCTTTTCTTGACAGGGAGTTGTAGGCTACCACTGTCTTTAGTCTCAGAGGACATTAACTATAGCCCGTAGGCACTTCCCTTCTAAGGGATGTTTATTACTGAATTGCCCCTTAGGGTAATTCATTAACCATGGTAAAACAGAGACCATATTTGGTTAATTTATTAATCATATTTATTTAGGATTTCTTTTATAATTTATCCTAATTATAAAACATTAACAGTTTTATTTTATAGCACAAAAGGCCTAGTCACAAGGACAAATTTTTAAATTATAAGCCATGATTTCAGAGAATCAAGGTCTTTAAGTATATTAGCACAACTGGCTTAGTCACAAGGACATATATAATTTTATAAGCTATGATTTCAGAGAATCAAAGCATGAAGGTATTCTGGCACAATAGGCCTAGTCACGTAGACAATTATAAATTATATGCTAGGATTTCAGAGAATCAAAGCATTTGAGGTTTGAACCTAGTTCATTACCTTTATCTGACAGGGAGTCATAACTACCACTGTATTTTGGCTCATGTAGAAATGAGCAAGGCCCTTAGGCACTATATTACCACGTATGGTTTAAAATATGATCATCTTAATTAATGATGTAAACCCAGGATTCAGAGATCATTAAACTGGGTTAGGAATCTTTTGAAGAATCCTTTATAAAAATGACGTGTGTGATTTTAATTGAATCACATCTGCCAGGAGTGTTAACATGTTTTAAGATGTTAACAGGGAATTGAATCTTTTTAAACAGGTCTTACCATCTTGGCCCGGTCTTATAATTGACCCGAGGCTAGGTTTCACATTTAAGATTCTTAATTTATAATTAACGCAGAACAATTTTAAATTGAGGTGTAAATATGGATCTGAATCTAAATTGCGGAACTGCCATCTTGGCCGGTCTTAATATGACTCGAAGCTAGGTCTTGCCCTTTTAGATTTTGCCATTTTATTATAATGGTAGATCTTGCAAAAAGGAAATATTATTTTTCCATTTATTTAATATTTCTTATTTAGAATGAAAGTTTAAACTTAATCATTCCATTATATAAAAATAAAAGTATAAAGTTGCCCTAAGCGGGACTTAAAAGGAATAATGTTGTCCTCGAAGGGACTAAAAGATAATTATGTCCTTATATGGACTAATAAGGAAACGATCTTCAGCAAAGGAGTTTCTTCTTCATTCAATTCCTGAATGCTTTCTCCTTGGTTGCACGTCTCATCTTGGTCGCTGTACGAAGCTCAGCATTTCAAGGATCCGGGTGTGGAGAATCCCTAGTTCAACTTCCTCGCTTGGCGACGTATCCAATAATAATAATAATAATTGGAAGCAAAGATTTCCATATTAGGATTAAGATTATTCCTATGTTAAGTCTAGACTCAGAAGTTTAGATATGTGCAATTGTGTAACTGAGATTAAACACAAAAGGCTAGTGTTTAATTCACTCAGTGTTGGCTCTGATACCAACCTGTCACACCCCGATTTCCACGTGTCACCGGTGGGCCCGGTGGGGAGTATCGTGACGTCATGGTTGGCAACATAATAGTCAAACAACACAATATTATTAAGCACAGCGGAAGCAATTGAAAATATAATACAACCGAATTTATTATTGTAATATCAATTGTCACAATATTCGGAAGTTTATCCACAGAAGGATCGAACATAAAATGGAAACAATAGTTCAACAGACTTTTAGGCATCTTAAGCTTGCGAGACTTCTATTGATGCTAAGGAGACATATCCAGCCAATTTCGTATAGTACCTGCATTTAGCCTTTTTGGAAAATACGTCAGTTTACACTGGTAAATACATTCAACTGACTCATTTTGGAAAAAAGAGTTTGTAAATTGTTTTGAATGCACGTGGCACAAAATATCTTGACACATTGATTAAAATGCACAGAGGCAAAATTAATCTTTTTAACTTGGGAGAATTATTTTGATAATATAATAATCTTGAGAACGATTTACGTGTTACTTATGCGTTCAGTAGCCCGGACGTATCCGGGTTAAAGATCAATAGACACACCACAATTCTAGAGTTATACACAGACAGGTGTACGCCTACACCCCGTGCTCAGGTCGTGGCCATCTCGTAAGATAATGCCGAGGATATCCGGGACATGGTCATTAACCCCCCAAAGGCTGTAAAGTAAACACATCTGTTTAAAACGAGCCGATCAAATTATTCAACTACCCACTAAGCGTGGAGATTTGATGCTCGATCAAGCGGTACGCTATGTACCGTAACCCAAGCCCGTATAGGGAAAATAAGTTAAAAGTATTTACCTGAGCTAAATATAAATTCAATCCCAGCCGTATATCAAATCAGCAAGTACAGATAGCTTTTACTGGGCTCCTAATCTGGAACGAAGGTTTTTAATAACCTATTAGAATCCTAACGGGTCTTTAATTAAGCTTAAGCTTAGACCGACTAGTTTCAAAGATACGGTTCGTACGCACGATTAAGCGAAGACCGGATAGAATGTGATTTAGACCCGACAAGTTTGAAGACTTGTTTAATATGGTTCCTTCATGCACATTCTGGATTTTGAGATTAAACCGATAAGGTTTTACCCGTTTCGGCTAATTTATGTAAACTTGTTACATAAGCCGAACCGAACGCGAAATAAGCGTAACGGGTGTCCGCAAGAGCCACATACAGGTTTCCTAAGTTAATATGCTCCAAATATGTTGTGACATCAGTAGGATGTCTTTCGTTATGGCCGAAATGAATTTAAACACAAACTATGCCCCGTAGGGGTAGTTTGGTCATTTTAAAGTTTGTAAAAGCGCTTATATGTTCAACTGAGTTACAGGTCTGATGTAAACAGCAAACATACTTAAATTGATAATTTATATCAGTAGGCTAAAGTATATATGTGAACTTTATCATTTTTAACCAAACTATGCCCCGTAGGGGTATTTTGGTAATTTCACATAAGCCGAAAAGCTCGAGAACGAAGTCTGAGTTTATCAACCTTTGCTTACTGTTAAAATATCATAATTTGCCTCATATATCAGTAGGTATCAACCCGGGTATGTCCAATATGAATCTAAGACATACTATGCGTTCAAAAACGCTAATTATGGCGATTAAAGGCCATTTCCGGGTTCTATACGTAAATCTGATATTTTTATATTTCCAGAAGGCTTAAAATAATTTATTTAACATATGTGATCAGTAGCAAAAGGTTTGGAGTCGTTTAGATAAGTAAAACTCATTTTATGGCCCGTAAGGGCAAAACCGACAATTACCGGATTAAGCCTACGACTACTAGTTATGCTCATCCTAAAATTAATTAAAAATCTTTAAAAATCCCAAAATAATATATCATATCAGTGGGTAAAAGATTTTATACCAAAAAGTATGTTTAACTAGGTTATACGCTAATTACGCCATTATGTTAACATAAAGCATTAGTTTTGCGATAATGAGCATAACTCTTAATCTATAAGTCAAACTGATGTCAAACTTTGCATACAAGTTTATATATCAGTAACTAAGGTTTCTACACTTTTACATTTTCATAAATCTCGTTTTAAGGTAATAAGGGCATAATGGTCAACATATGGGCAATTAACGGAATCATGCGTATTAATCGGATAACTAATGAACCGAGGTGTATAATCACAGAGGGTTATACTTGCATGTAACCTGGTCCAAATGAAGCTCTAAGGTATTTCTAAAACATACCTAAACGGGTCAGAATTGAAGTCAAAGCAAAAGTCAAAGCTTTGCGACTTTCGGTTCCGAACCGGGTCTAAACAGGAAATAGTCGGGTTGAACATGTTCAGACATGTTCTTACACTTATTACTAAGTTATAACACTAATCAAACAGGTTATATATGAACTAGATAGCTAATTATGCATAAATGACCTTTTAAGAATTTTGTTGACTTTTTAAGCACGTGTTTGACCCGACATTTGACCTGCTTAGGATGGTGATCAGGGGAAACCCTTTTGGGGTTTTATTTCCCACATAAATACCATTCTAAAACTACTTTTAATTCGAGATAAGACTGAGTCATTAGTGACTAATCTCGAAGTCAAACCGTAATTACGACGGTTTGACTTTTAGCTAATTAACTAAGCTAAAAGCAACTAAACAAGAACTAGTAGACTTACAATAGTCCAATGCACGAATTAGGAGCAGAGGGGAAAGTTCCTTAGCTCCAGAAAGACTCCAATGGTGCAGAGAATGGTGTGAGAATGAATGTTGCACTTGTAGTCCTTTTATACTTGTTCATACACCACAACAAGTTGACAAGTAACTCTAGGACCATCCACAACCATTCAACACTTGTTGCTACTGCTTAGGGATGTCTAGGGGTCTTTTATAACTGATTAAAACCGGTACAAACGGTTACAATCGCGCACAACAGCCAACAGCAGGTTTTCTGGTCGCTGGGCACCGCTAGCGCACCGTTACGCTACATATGTAGCGGTGCGCTAGCCCGCAATATAGGGCCTGTTGACTTAACGGTAGCGCACCGTTACGCTACACATGTAGCGGTGCGCTACCCCTTTCTGAGACAAGATTTGTTGTCGATTGCTGAAGTTTCGTAAAGTTAACCAATTATTCCGACTTTGGGTCCTATACCAACACTCCTGGACCTCCTAAAACGGTCTTGCACAGTATCAAACCCCACCATAATGATATGTTTGATTTAGATGCAATAGCAAGACCCGTACATCTCGGTTTACCATTCACTTTACTTGTGGGATCACATCATGCTTTTTGATTTCTATTATTGTAACCCAAAGTTCTGGATTGAAGGTATAAAGATGTATATAAAATTTAATCGGGTCTTGGGATTTATAAATGAGGTCGTTCAGAGGTAACAATTTAACATGACGCCACTTTAATCCTACCGAAACATCTTTATTAAATCCGGGTTTTTCAACGCGTTTTGTCTTACATGACACGTGTCATTTTATTATTAAACCCGAAATTTTCGAGGTGTTACAGGTAATTTTGAATTGTATATTGTTTGATAAACTAGTAGAGTAATTTTGATACACTTGTAGAGTAATTTTGATAATTACCCTACAAGCACGTTTTATAAAATTATCCTACAAGATCAAAATTACCCTACAAGATCATTTGTAGGGTAATTTTGATAATTACTTTACGAGTAAATAATTACAAAAATGTCACCGCGGTTTTTTTTTTTACTTTTTCATGTCTTTCGTATGTTTTGTATGATAAGGTTGTTTGTACAGAAACTTTTCCCTTTAAATATATTCTTAATTTAGTTTTCAATTTTCTTTGATTTTTTTTTTAATTTGAAGATACTTTCTAGCATAATCTGAACCTACCTAAACTCAAATCAAATATCAAAATCCGTTTGGTAGAATGTTGACTAATCAAGCGGGTAAAAAAATGTTTTGGTGCTTCAGCAAACGAGCACTAGTAATTTAATTAGGTCACCCTCCAAAAACCATGTTTGACTGGTTATTGTTACGTTAGTCTATAATAATTCTTATAAAGTTTAGTTCTGACTTTTATTAATTTATATTACTGAAACAAAATTTGAAATACAAGAAATATGATAAGCATGTTCTTTCTCTTTGTTTTGAACGGCATAAGCATGTTCTTTTGGATGAACCGAATCATCATATGATGCTATTGATCAGGGGCGGACCTAAAGAAGGTCCAGGCGTAACACAGGATACGGCTCAACTTTTTTCCGGTAGTGTAAAAAAAAAAAATTTTCCCGATTTTTATACTAAGGACAACTCTAAACAACTACGAGGACACCCCTCAAAATTTTTTTTACAACCAATAATAAGCCTGGTTGGTGATGATGATACAAACTCAAATAATAAGCCCAAATAACTAAATAATAGCACATTAGATTAGCCCAAATTACTAAATTTTTTTTCGAAATTGAAGCTTGTCAAGACGGATTTACGCAATCGAATCGGCCCGGAATTTTTGAACAATGCTACGACTTGTGCGGTCGAAAAGAATTTTTTACTTTATTTATTTATTGTTGTTTTTTTTTAATATTGTATGATTGCACGGTAAATTTTTTTTTTTGGATACCCCTGTGTTAATGTTCTAGTTCCGCCACTGCTATTGATACACATGTATGGATAGGGTAGGGTTCCAGCGTGAACAACCTCCCAAGCGTGAACTGCGTGAACTGATCTGGGCCCTTGATTTCCTTTTTAGTTGTTAAGGGTAGGATTGTAATTATATAAAAAATAGATTTAAATCATTATTTTAATAATTGAATTAAGTTACATATTTCCTAATTTAAATTCATTATCCACATTATCTTTTATTTCATTTTTATTTTTTAGATTTCACCACCAGAATTCGGATTATGATTTTAAGATTCACGTAACCTTCATATTTCAACGGTGTACACATGTGTACTTTGATATTAATTGAAAAGTACACATGTGTACTCATCATGGTACATATGTGTAATTAGCTACATAATACATACATATAAAAAAAACTTGTAACCCTATTTTATATTGAGCAAATAACAATTTCCATAATGTTTGCCAAACCAAAAAAACATACAATTACAAATTCCAGTTTCGTGAAAACAATAAACGCAACATAATCGGAAAAATAAAAAGACATAGTTTTTTACAACTATTCGCCGCGTTGTATGCTGAATCATCTTTATCGACCAAGCAAACAAACATACGTGAATCATCCTTATCGACCTCATACGTGAATCATCCTTATTGACCTTCCATCTCCACTTTCCTCGTTTACGACGTCTCCTGTAATAACACAAAAAACTCAGCAATTTGTACTTTGAATAATTCACAAGTGTACATCAACAACTTTACACATTCAAATACACAAAAAAATATGAGATATCACAAAAACAGACGCTATACACATGTGTACATCGCATTAAAAACATAGCAAAATCAGAATACACATGTGTACAGTGCCTTAAAAACAGAGCAAAATCAGAATACACATGTGTACAGCGCCTTAAAACCAGAGCAAAAATCAGAATACACATGTGTACAGCGCCTTAAAACCAGAGCAAAATTACAGATCTAACAAAATCTCAATAAAGATCTCAAGCAATTATCAAGTGAAACTTAAATCATTAAATTATTGAGGCTGCAAGTACATGTATTTTGTTGTAACTAGTGATAGAGACACAAAAAAAAAAAAAAAAGCAAGGATTCAAAAATGGACCTTCATGTATAGCTTCTCCACGTTTTCCAGATCTTGAATGAAGAGTACCCAATATCTGAAAATGGACTTCAACAACCCTATTTTAGGATTTCAAACCTTCCGTAAACCAAGTATCATCCAGATCTGTAGAAACCGATACTTGATCTTGACTTAACACCAAGAGTACACACCAAAATCCTTCACAAAAATTTTGAAGCCTAAATCTTTAAAACAAACACACAAACAGCGGAAGAACACTCAGATAAGGGCCATCTTTAAAACGAACACTCAGAAAACGCTCCTCCGTGTCAATCTTCAACAAACCCTTTTCTTAGGGTTTCACACCTTTTTCATCCATAAATCCTTCAGATCTAAACGAACTATTCACAAAAGGATCCTGAATGAATACCTGATCTGAAACAAACTTCACTAACAGATCTTGAACGTTATCAGCCGATCTTGAATGAAAAACGTGAGAGCATAGTTCTTTGAAAGTATCTGGCGGGGGACAAGTGAGGATGGTGGTTCAGATAGCAGGCCACGGTGGCTGTGGTTGCCGGAGAAGAGCAGGGGGAAGAGGAGGACGCTGTTTGAAACGATCCGGCGGCTGCTGTTTGAAACGATCCGGCAGATAAGTGAGAGAAAAATGGATCTTCAAGAAAGTTTAAATATTGATTTATGAGATTGAAGATTGATTTATAAGATTGAACGTGATTTATGGAATAATTCAAAATGGAAATTACAGTTATACCCTTTTTCCTTTAATTAAATGAAAACAATTAACCACATATTTACTATCATGCCCCTAAAAATCAATGGCCCAGATCAGTTCACGCAGTTCACGCTGGAGAAAATGTTCACGTTTGAACCTAATCCTATGTATGGATATGTATAGATAGATATTTGGGAACATTAATTTTAGAAGCAATAATATATTGAGAATGGTATAATCCACTTGTAACTTGCAAGTACAACGTAAGAGATGATCAAAGATAGTGGGAAAAGGAAACATAGGCGTTTACATAACCAGCGGCGAACCTAGCTTTATGTTACGATAAAAATTGGTAATCAAGCTTAATGAGCCAGAAAGATTAAAGAAGAATAACACAGAGGAAGAAAGAGATTTCTCAATCAATTCGCTACCTTCATTTACGTTCCTTCTGTGATTAAGTACACATACAAGTTTACGAACTAACAAGAGACCCCCTTAACTATGAACTATTACAATCCAGCCCCTCTATTATTCAATACCTAACACTTTTTAATAGGGGTAGCCTCCGCTACTCCTTGATGCTCTGGTGATAGAGTAAATTTTGGAAAAATTTGACGTTTTTTTTATTTCGTTATCTTTTTTTTGAAACGTTGCATTATGCGATTCTCGATTTTCTTTAACTTATTATTAGTTCTCAAACAAACGCTCTAGATAGTCTACATCCTTATTATCAATGTTAAACATATAAATATGAGTTAACTGCCATTTTCGTCCCTGTGGTTTGGTCACTTTGGCCATTTCAGTCCATTTTTCAAAAATGCGCCATTTTCGTCCCCCACGTTCTGGAAAGGTGCCATTTCAGTCCAAAAATCATAACTCAGTTAAGTCAGTTAGTAAATAAGGACTGATTGTGTAAATTTGTAACATAAAGGACCATTTAAGTAAATATTAAACACCACCACAGCCCTGCCACCACCACCACAGCCCTGCCACCACCACCACTCCGCTGCCACCACCGCCACCACAGCCCTACCACCACCACCACTCCGCTGCCACCACCACCACCGCCACCACAGCCCTGCCACCACCACCACAGCCCTGCCACCACCACCACCGCTGCCCTGCACCTACATGACAGAAACATACATACAGCCAAACTTCGTGTATAATTAGTCCTTCTGTCCAGCCACACTTCTGAAGTGCGGCTTTTTAGCCAAAGCACCTACATGACAGAAACATACATACAAGAAACAGTTATGAATCTATATGTATATTCCTGTGTTAACTAGCAGAAGGTTTTCTGGCAGCAAAAACAAAGATTGCGTACGATATATTCCAAGTGCAGAAACACACATACCCTTGCCAAATCGTTTCCTTCCGTATTATCGAGGGCATACTCAAATACTTCCACTTTGGCTACAAGTGGCAAGTGATCGTAATCTGGAGCAAAACTAAGCATGTATTTATGCTCTTGATTCAGGGTGATCTACACAATAATCAGGAATCAATAGGACGACAAAACTTTTGTATACAAGTTATAAGAGAAGGGAGAAAAAAAACCTTGCGGGCATCCCTGTACTCTCGAATGAGTTGGTGCAAGGTGTCACAATTTGGGACCCACCCTATCAACCCACTATTTGGAGATAACGGAATAACCTCGTATCGCTGAATGGAAAGATCTTTTTCTGAAGTTTTTCTAGAATTCTCCAGTAGAGTATTTACTAAACCAAAGAGCTGGCAAATGGAAAAAGGTGGTAAGCAACTCTAATTGATATTAATATTATGGAAAGGGCTGTGGTGGTGGCAGGGCTGTGGTGGCGGTGGTGGTGGTGGTGGCAGCGGAGTGGTGGTGGTGGCAGGGCTGTGGTGGCGGTGGTGGCAGGGCTGTGGTGGTGGTGGCAGGGCTGTGGTGGCGGTGGCGGTGGTGGTGGTGGCAGCGGAGTGGTGGTGGTGGTGGTAGGGCTGTGGTGGCGGTGGTGGCAGCGGAGTGGTGGTGGTGGCAGGGTTGTGGTGGCGGTGGTGGCAGCGGAGTGGCGGAGTGGCGGTGGTGGCAGGGCTGTGGTGGTGGTGGCAGGGCTGTGGTGGTGGTGTTTAATATTTACTTAAATGGTCCTTTATGTTACAAATTTACACAATCAGTCCTTATTTACTAACTGACTTAACTGGGTTATGATTTTTGGACTGAAATGACACCTTTCCAGAACGTGGGGGACGAAAATGGCGCATTTTTGAAAAATGGACTGAAATGGCCAAAGTGACCAAACCACAGGGACGAAAATGGCAGTTAACTCTATAAATATTAAGTACATATATAAAACAAAACACTCTGCACCCTAAAAAGCATTTAAAACAATCTTATACCATAACACACAAATAATACTTGATTTTTTTCCATTCTACAATTAACAAAATGTGTCTAAATCTGCACTTTTGTTACACCAATGGTAGCCTATCTTCCCAACTTGCTATCATCTACCTGGTTCTATGTACAAGCACATTTCATGGCCTGTTTCTGTTCTAAAACTCTTAGATGACCAATTTACTCTAATAATACAAACCGAATAATCAAATATCAATGTTAGCATATATACATGGTTAATCACTGTACAGGTCAACCCCCCATCTCATGTGGTCAACTCAAAATAGAATTTAAGGTCACATATGTTTTATATCTCCCCGTTCCCCGATAACACATGCATCTTGCTCTGTGTATGTATGTATGCTCCGCAGATTTGTTTGCAATCTAGGGTTTTTTTGTTGATGCAGCCACGGGCTTTACAATTCGGTTCACTTCACGTGTGGCTGTGGCCAGCATTCGGCTTACATTGACCCACCCGACCCTTTGACCGGATAATATGAAGAAAAATTTTCCATTCAACTTATTTTTCGACTTTCTTTGTTAAGTTGATACCTTTGCTTTTTCCATTTCAGCCTCTTTTTGAGCCTTCTTTTTTTCTAGTTCACCCTGTTTATAGTTCTCTTCGTGAGCTTTTCGAAATAGCCTCACAAAATTTAAAAGGGTCTGAGTAACTGCAAACCATAAGAAATATCCACGTGTCATCATCCTTCAGTTATTCATCCAACACAGATTTGTAAATCGTTTATATGTTACCTTGTTCAAAAGGGCAACGAGCAGGGTCTTCACCGAAATATAGGGCTAATGCATCAGCATTTCTACCCTGTAATTAAACAAAAAATTAAAGAACCCGAAAGTAAACTTTGTGAAGGATAAATAAAAGGAAGATGACATATTGATATCACTATAAAAGGATTCTTGATTCTTACCACTACAGAATACAAATTTGTTACAGACGCCACTTCTGACTCAGCAAAGCCGATGAACTCGTTTAATGTCTAGCAGTTCAAGAATAAGAATCACTTGGCAGAATGTAAAATTATAAATATAAAGTTTTACAATATTTATAGTCTTAAAATTATGTGTTAATTACGTTTTTCATCCTTGTGGTTTCTTGAAAATAGTCATTACAGTCTATTAGTTTAAAAATTGCCAAAACAGTACTAGTACTTCCACTTTTGTAGCAATTACAGTCCACCTCCGTTAACCCCATCCAATTTACCGTTAAGTTTTTGGTGAAAAGACTAAAATACCCTTATGTTAAAAAAACTAGAAAAAATTAAACCAATTATTACGTTTTTCGTCCCTGTAATGGTTATTTTCAACAAACCATAGGGACGAAAAACGTAATTAACTCCTTATAAAAGAAATGTTTGTTTGCTATGGTTTTTTACATAGGGGTATTTTAATCCTTTCACCAAAAACTTAACGGTAAATTAGATGGGGTTAATGGAGGTGGACTGTAATTGTTACAAAAGTGAAAGTACTAGTACTGTTTTGGCAATTTTTAAACTAATGGACTGTAATGGCTATTTTCAGCAAAGCACATGGACGGAAAACGTAATTAACTCAAAATTATATCAAAAATGGATTTTTTTTCGTTGAAAAGTTGTGAGAGATATTTACTAACCTTATGGAAAACTTCAGATACAGGTCCATCATTTGCTGATGCAACTAGTTCTTGTTTAACCTTTTCCAGTCCCTTAATGATTGCTTGCATTTCTTCTGCTAAAGACTTCAATTGTATCTACAATTTAAGCCTTTTTTGTTAATCTTTTTCTTTACCAACAATAAACGATGATTAAAACTTGATAAAAATAAGTGTGAATGCGAACCTTAGTTGCAGACTCGAGACAAACAAGATCCACATGAAAATCTAAAAGGGCCGGTGACCTAGAGGCAAGAACCTGCAAAGTGGTGTTACATTTATTAGAAACAAAAGATGCATGAATATTGAATAGCAATACTTATGCATAAGCGACTTGTACCCTGCAGAGATAATGCATTAAAGTCATCTTGCTGTTGGAAGCGCGTGTATCGGTGAGTTTCAAAAGACTGTCCAACTTGAAACCAACTGCAGAACCTGAAATATTCGCAAAATGATACATTTATTAATGATCTAGATAGGTAAGATATATATGTAGTATTCATTATTGATGTTCTTACCTCTAGCAGTTCCTTGATTTAATGTATTCCCCAAATACAGGATTCTTTTCATGATTTCCTTCAATTTAGCGGAGTTGCGGACCTAATACCAGAAAGAGAATTATATGAGATACGTAATTCGTAAACATATATGTGTAAGATTACAAAGAGTGTGAACTATTATATTAAAGTACCTCATCACATGCATTGTTCACAGTGTTCAAGCTCTTCTTAAACTCTGAGAGCTGAAAGAAAAGTCAAAATGAGATTATAATAATTATATTAATATCAATTTATCAAACAAACAGAAAATAGTAGCATTACTGTGTGACCAGAACAATCAAACTATACCATAAGAGTTACCTGAGTGTTGAATTGAATTTTGAACAGAAAAACACGTAACTTCGATTCCACACGTGGCACCTTCATGAGCTCCAGGAAGAACTAAGAGATAATTCGTTTAAATGAGAACAAAAAATAAGTAGGTTACATGCAAATTATCATAAAAGATATAATAATCGATATTTGGCTACCGACCTGTTCACACTTGCCCAATGTCTCCTTGTCACCTGCATAATTCTGAACAGTTGCAATGCATAACCATTAATACATAAATAGAAAATCAAAATCAAAAAGTATTATACATAAAAAATATTTATAATACCTTGAGGAGCTCCATCTCTTCTTTAGTAGGACAGAACTTGATAAGATTCTCTATTTGATCGGCATCTAAGATTGATTCATCCATAGCTAAAGCTGCAGCCTGTAGATGTATCGCCAGATAAATATGATTTTATTCTACTCATTGGCATGCAATTAAGAGTGCAAAAACACTGCCATACATCCGGTATATATAATTAATCTAGGAGCTATGATGAAAAATTAAGAACAGCATAACATTACGAGAAAAAAAATCTACAAACATAGATACTTTGTATTAAGAAGTGGATTGAAAAGAAATCTCAAGCTGTAGCCTGTAGATGCTTCGAATAAATAGTTTCGTAAATAAAATTATATTACGAAGAAAACCAAAAAGAATTAAAAAATAATGATAACTTTGTGGCGTGTACAGAATCGGATGATTAGAGTGAGAAAACCAAGAAGCCAAATATATTGAGACGTTATATTAATATATTATGTCCACGCTTACCATCATGTCGGGAAGCGGCATCTTAACCTTCGTGAGCATGATTTCCGTGTTATTGGCCCTCCTTAAATCAACCTAATAAAAAAATTGCAATAGAAAATGGAAAGGTTAATATGTAACAGCCACAAGTAACTAATGTTGTCAATTCTCAAAGAGTTTATATTAATAATAATAATAACTATCTATTATTATTATTATATTCACATTAGGATATTATTCTACTTCATAAAAGTAAGTCATCCATAAAAAAAAATCATAAATAAGAAATTTAATTAATTTAAAACTGCACTACCAAGTGAATTTTCTCAGGTTTTGAACCAGTAGATTTGCGACGCCCTCCTTTAGAAGTATCTTTCTTTGGGACTATAGCGGAGAATAATGTCTCAAGTTCTGACACATCGAAATCTGGTGCACTACAGTCCAATAAATTAAATACTTGGCATCAGGAAAAACATATGACAACTGTCTAAAAACTGTTAACTCTGTATTAAACATCTGCAAAACTAAGGTCCAAATGTATGTAACCCGTACGGTGTACGCCCTTTAAAGCTCACCACAAGCTTTAGATGACAGTAATTTATTTTCTTAAAAGCAATATAGAGAAACATTGTTTATTGAAATGATACCTTAGAGGTTCTCCAGGTCTTTGCAATTCTTCCCACAAGCTTCCTTGCAAGGCACGGGTAACCTTGCTCCAATGCAGTGGCTTTAGATTAGATCTCCGTGCTGCTGTAGCCGTTCCAGCTGGACGCATGAGTCCTCGACCTCTAGGGGGAATAGGACCGTTGCTTGGAGGTCCAGGTGCACGAGGTCCGAGCGGAGGTGGTGGAGGCCCGACACCTGGAGGTCTTGGCGGCCCAGGCGGAGGTGGTGGCCCAGGTGCACGAGCACCAGGTGGAGGCGGAGGTGGTGGTCCAGGTGCACGAGCACCAGGTGGAGGCGGAGGTGGTGGTCCAGGCGCACGAGCACCAGGCGGAGGCGGTGGAGGTGGTCCAGGTGCACGAGCAACAGGTGGAGGCGGTGGAGGTGCACGGCCTCCAGGTGGTGGTGGTGGAGGAGGTGGTCCCCGCATCAGTGGAGGTGATGGCGGTGGACCACCACCTGGTAGTGATGGAGGTGGAGGTGCTCCACGGATTGGAGGTGGCGGAGGTGGCGGTGCTCCGCGGATCGGAGGTGGCGGAGGTGGAGGTGGCCCTCTGCTCATTGGAGGTGGTGGTGGGGGTGGTGGGGGTCCTCGTGTCGGAGGTGGAGGTGCTCCGCCGCTCATTGGAGGTGGAGGTGGGGGTGGCGGATATGGCGGAAGGGTTGGAGCTGCACATATTGGAGGTGGCGGAGGTGGAGGTGGTGGCGGAGGCGGAGGTGGTGGCGGTGGTGGAGGAGGGGCCTTGCTTGTAGCTTGTACCAGAGTAACCCTTGCAGTTGAAGGATGAGGTGACGGTAATGGAGGAAGTGGTGACGTAACCTTAGTTGACTTTTCTTCCAAATTACCAACACAAGAGTCAACAACCTGTTTCCTACTTTTACTCTCTGTTTTATTCACACCAACTTCGAGCGACTTTTTGTCTTCCTCTAACAGAGCAGCTAGCAGAGGTGGTGCACTGTTATATCTAGTAGGCGGATACGCCACATGTACCGAGTTAGTATATGGCCCTTTATTAGGTGGGATCCACTTAGACACCACATTCGGCTTCGCAAGTCTTACATTTGCATTCGCCCCTATTTCCGGCTTACCCTTTTGCTTTCCAACACCATCCAAACCAACTTTTAAATTAACAGAATTTTTTCTAGTCAATTTCGTCCCTGCACCCTCTTCTTTCTCTTGTTTGCCTTTTACCCCCTCCATCTTTATTTCCTTCACAATCCCATCTGTCTTATCATCTTCATTAGCAACCACCACCGTAAGCTTCAAACCACCATTTTGGTAGATCCTATTTTCAGGTTCTTTCTTCAAGACTAAATCACCATCTTTAGGTGAAAGACCATCTTGCCCATCAACCGCATTACTAAAAATCTCTTCTACCTCAAAAAATTCTTCATGTGTAGGACTTTCGGTCCCGTTCTTGTCGTCAAATTCTCCTTCTGTGGTGATCATACATGATAGAGCATCAGCATCCGAAAAACATACCTGATACAAATATAACGATTCATTCAACTTCTAGCGTTTGCAAAATAAGGGTATAAAAAAGAACAAAAAGGCCTACCTCTGCTTTAAAGTTCTTTGGCATCTGATCTCTTGCATCCCACATAACGTCAACTTCGTCACGACTCAAAATAAGTACCCTGCTTCGCACAAACGTTGTGTGAAACATTACTCTGAATATCATTTCCTCCCTAACATGATCCAAATGCACGCATTCAAGAACCACATCTCCTTGAACACGGTGACGGATATCAATTTTCACCAGTTCACACTCTTCCTGCAGTCACAAAGTCATAAGCTTAAATTAGGGAGTGTTTGGATTTGCATTTTGAAACTAATTATCTGATTATTTTGACTTGCAGTCACAAACATCAGTTTTCAATGTTTAAAACTTTGGATAAGCATATTCTGCACCTGATTATTCAAGGGTCAAACAATCGATCTCAAACATTACCGGTTGATAGTAGCGGGCTTGTTTTTTGGTTTTAGAGGATGTAAACAAAAGCTTAGAGCTCCTATTGGCTGTTGTTGAAGATGAATCCTGACCGTAGATTCGAATGACAGGTCTACAACCCTTTTCACCAAACAAAGGAAGGGATTTAAGTTTGATATGATCCAAAGCCAATGGTGTGTCTGAGGGCGACCAATCAGAACCTAGATTTCTCCGGGATATGTACTGAAGATACCTCAGTTGAGACGGTTGTGGATTCAAAGGTGTTAAAAGACGAAGAAGCTCTCTAGGAGCTTGTTTATACACCATTTCAAGCGTCTTTTGTTCACCATTATATTGTTTCCTAAACAGAAGAAGAGCCGCAAGCATAAATGCAAGCACGGGCCACCCACCCCTTTCACAGTGCATTAGAAGCACGTTTTGTTGACCCGCTAACGAGAGCCAGCTTTCACTAGATTTCAAAAAGTGATGGATCATTTCCAATGGTAACATCGGGCACCCTTCATACTGCCGAGGGTATTCCATTACCGTCATATCGTATTGCGATAATATGTCTGATATTTGAGTCCTTTTGTCACCTTCTCTAAAGTTAAAAACCATGAAAGATGAATCAGGATAGTAGTCTTGTAACTCGGCCACAATGCCACCCATGTAAACCTTGTACTCATCTTCTCCAAGTACTTCAGTCGAGAAGCAGCAATCGAAAACTGCAAATGATTTTCGACAAGATCATTAGCTTTAAACAGAGATCAACAAACTAACAACAAATGCAATGAAACAAACGTCAAACAATTCCTATTTCAAAACAATTTATCTAGCATCAGGAGGTAACAGGTTCCTAAACCTAGTACACCAACGTTTCGGTTTTTCTCACAATATTATTCCCAATATCATTGTTGAACTAGAATTTCAATAATTACCAGAAATACCTCAAGTTCAGGTGACACTCTGATATTGAAGAACCGAAAATCTGATGTCACATTTTTAACAAAGATCAACAAACTAACAGCAAAAGCAATGAAATAAACCGTAAAACGTCACACATTTCCTATTTCGAAACAATTATCTAGCATCAGGAGAATACACAAACGTTTCGGTTTTTCAGTTTTTCTCACAATATAATTCCATACATCGATGCGAAACTCGAATTTCACCAACTACCAGAAACACTTGATGTTCAAAAGTAACACTGTAGCCAAATGCATCACCTCTTTTATAACACATTTCCCCCAAATTTCAAGTCTAAATATAGTCAACGCTTTGGCATACCTAAAAGAACTTAACAACAACAACCGTTGACTTCTTAGTCAAATTTCACCAATATTCAAAGAAGAAATCACCCATAAAAACCGGAGAGATGATAACATACGTACCGTACAAGTGGCAATTTGAAACTATTTTGTGTTAGTTCCAAACCAAATCTCTTCAAATATAACCTAAACATTAGTAGATACGTACCGTAAACCCTCTCGGAGATCTCAAGCAGCCGATCCGGCGGTTTCCGGTAAAAAACCCGCTTAAACAGCGCCATTAAATGGCGCTGCTACACTCCAAACCGTAAATGCCGATTGTATAAACCCTAGATCGATTATTCCTCTTTGAAATCAACACCTACAACTGTTCAATTTGAATCCAAAGAGTTTGAATTGGAAGTTGAATTGAGGAATGTGATGAATTAGATCTTGAATGGCAAGGTTGAGAGTGTGTGAATAGCAAGAGAAAATGAGTGGAGTTAGGGTTTGTAGGAAGTTTAATATAATAGGTGAAGTAATGGAGATGAAAACATGATGAAAAGGCATGTGGTTGTTCTGCACATTTGATGATTTGATTCACATGTGAGTTGAGAAAGGAAGGAAGGAAGGAAGAAGAATGGTAGAGTAGAGAGAGTTGAACCTTTTTTCGAACAAGTGAGATGCGATTAGGTAGGAAGGATATACACGTGGAATCTGAAGAGTGCAAATGGATATCATGAACAAGGAGATATGATTTGGAGAAGACAAAGATGACAGTTAGGAGTGTGTTTTGTCTTTTGATTTCATGTTTCTTCATGTTTATGTTTTTGGAACGTTAATTAGTAGTAGTTAATTACATCACATCAATTTTTACAGATTTCATCCGGTTCCCATGCATTAGGGAGATATGGTTTCACACGTTCGAGGAATCGACTTGGAGCAGAGTAAGTTTACACGTAAGTCTCTTTACCGTTTAAAAAAAATGTTTACATGGGCAGAACTAGGGGGTTAGTTTGATACACTAAGCATGGAAATTTAGTGAACTTTTATACATAAAATCTAGATTTAGTCTAAATTAAGAAGTCAAATGGCTCGGGAATTCTATTTTGCAATATTTTTAAAGTTTTTATTTTAATTTTTTTTAATAGTAATAATTTTTTTTTAAATACCAATTGGTTATTATTATTATTTTATTTAATAGTAATAACATTTTAAAAGGAAATTGTATTTTGCAATATTTCTGAAGTTTTTATTTTAAAGTTAGTTCATTGCTTTAATTACATAGCTTTTATTTAGTTTTACTTTATTATATAAATAAATTACATGAAAAAATTTGGTTGATTATTTAAGGTTTGTTTTGCCAGAATTACCAAATTTGGGAATGTTTTAATAAAAGATTGGTAGGTTTAGTTGAAGAGCTTTGCTTTGAAGATAAACAAATATTTATACATTTTTAAAGAGGGAAACACAAAAGGTGATATTTTGTCATGATGGACCATCCTGCAATTAAGTTTCACATTTTGGACCACTTGGTTTAGCTTTTTTTTACGTTTTAATTTATTTGTGTTTTCGTATCACAATTTTCTTTTATCTTATCATAGTTTAAGAGTTAAAAATATATTATAATAGTTTAAGAGTTAATAATATATTGTGTAATAACAATAACAATAATATAATAAATTTATTACTTAATGATGCTACGTTAGCACACGTATTTAAATATGTTTGAAACCAAAAAAAATCATGAAGATGATTAAAGTAATATCTGTTATAAACATAATTTTGTATTAACATGTGAGAATGTGCATTAAAAGCCAATGAGCTTGTGGTGGAGTGGTAAGGGAGAGACTTGGGTTTTTAAGAGACCCATGTTCAATTCCTACTTCTCCCCATTAGTTTTCAGCGACACCTGGTGATGATGGGAGACTAGGCGAGTAGGCTGCGATCGCTAGTTCGATCCTTGAACTGAATGGGTTTTACCTTATCGCATTGTCGTGCCTTTGGGCGAGTGTTTACGGGCTTCTGCCCTAGGTGAGGGTTTTCCCCTGTTCAGAGACGAGTGTATCCCGATGTGGTGAATTTCGCCAATAACCCATTTAGAGGATTCGTTGGCCGTTAAAAAAAAAAAAAGAATGTGCATTTAATAACTAGTTACTTTTTGAGAATTTAGACATGTCGTACACACAACAAATCCAAAAGTAAATATCTAGTCAGAGCTTAATGAAGAAATAAAATAAACGACCAATCTCACAATCGAAAAGCTATAATATTACTTTTTCTTTTAATCGATGATTACTTATAATTTATACATAAATATTTTTAAGTAGTAATAATAATACATATGTTTAAATATTTAATGTTTGACAATTACTTAGATATTTTGTGTTTTTTTTTTCCTATTTTGATTTTGACATATGTTTTAATCTTCGATTTAGACATATTATAAACACATAATTAATTTTTTTTCTTAAATAATATACAAGTACTACTCATAATCAGTTTGCAGCCATGGCGGTTTTACAAATCGGATGATGTTTGATTATGTTCTTACAGATCTGAGCCTCGTTTCTTTTTACAAATCGGTTTTTGTTTTGATTTGTTGTCTGTATTTTGATTTTTGTGATGGTTTCTGGGTTTGTTACAGATCTGAGCCTCGTTTCTTTTTACAAATCGGTTTTTGATTTTCTTGAAGATTATGTTCTTGATTTGGTGGATTTTCTGGGTTTTGATGATGATGTTTGATGATGTTCTTGAAGATAAAGATCTGAGCCTCATTTTTTCTTGAAGATGTTCTTGATTTTCTGGGTTTTGATGATGAACTTTGAAGATGTTCTTGATTTTCTGGGTTTTGTTGTTGTTGTTGAAGAAGATGTTCTTGATTTTCTAGGTTTTTTTGTTGTTGTTGTTGAATTGCTTTAAATAAAACATAAATGACCAAAATACCCCTGCACTACAGGACAAAATAGGAGGTTACAACAGTCAAAAAACTAGGGTTTTTGGATTTTGGACTAAAATGGCAACAAAATGCAAACCACAGGGCCCTGGATGTAATAAGTTTGAGATTTGGACTAAAGTGGCAAAACTGGCCAAACCACAGGGACCAAAATGGCAGTTTACTCTTTCTAGAATCACATAAATTGAAACTTTTGAATAAGGTTAAATTTTAATGATAAACTTTATCATGGCATGCTGGCCTTTTCTATACCAACAATGCTAACTTTATCATGCATCTTATAATAAAACTTGTACTCTATGAAAAAGGGACAAACATAAGTCCAAATGAGACACCATACTCAACTTTTATGTTAAGGCCAGAGGGTGTGGGGGGCGCCATACCCGCCACGTCACCGCCTATAGCGCCTCGGGCGCTATACACCCTCACCGCCCAAATTAAGAAGGGGCGCTATAGAGGGGGCTCCATGGTGGTAACGAGAGAGAAGGGGCTTTATCAGGTGGGGCCCTCACATTCATCCAATCAAAAAAAAAAATTTATTTTTTTTTCTCTATAGCGCCCCTAGGGGGTTATACCACACCCTCCATATTAAAGGGGGCGTTATATAGCCCACTTGGCTGACGTGGCGCTGAAGTGTCCTTTATAACCCCCAAGGGCTCCATCCCACACCCTCTAGCCTAACAAAATAAAAAGAAAAAAAGTCAAAAGTCTTTCTAAATAACATGTTATGTATTGTGTATTTTTCATAACAGCCTCCTTAAAATTCAATTTTTAAGGGATATTGAATTTATATAAACTTCAACTTTCACTAATTAGCCGATAGCACTCCTAACTTTCGATTTGTAGCACACAATTTCCAACTTTCAACTTTTGATCGATAGTACTCTCAAACTAACTGAACCCTATCCCAGTTAGTTTTTGCTTATGTGGGATTTTTTTGATGACGTGGCATCTAACTTGATTTTTTATGATGTGACAGCTGATATAGCACTAGTTTGGTGACGTGACAACTGATATCAACAAACTAGCTTAGTTTAGGAGTGCTATCGGCCAATAAGTTGAAAGTTGAGAGTGGTGTGGTACAAACCAAAAGTTAGAGTGTTATCGACCAATTGGTAAAAGTTGGGATTATTTAAATCTAATATCGTTTTTTTTTTTTTAATATAACTTTTTATAATACAACCCTAGGTTGTGAAACATCCGCCAACGCCGTAAAAATAATCTGATTTAGGCTATATCTTAAGTTGTATCTCTTTGAAAATATCATTAAAGTGTCACATGGTTATGCTATATCTTTCGTTGTATCTCTTTGAAAATATCATTAAAGTGTCACATGGTATGATTGTTGTATGCATTTCCTATAATATTAGAAAACTAAATAACATATCACAAATGTGTTGGGTGCAAAGAGATAGACAATTGGGTGAATTGGACCCCATTAAACGATTAGTATTGGTGGATCTTGGATTACACATGCCCAACCAACTTTTGCTTCCATCCCGGCTGTTTTGAAAAGAAAAAAGAATCTATTATACGATATAAAAAAATTATGTGAGAATTCTTTAACTTTTATAAGAATACTAAGAGCATTCACAATAGCTCATATTTAGGGGTTGTTTTTTTATCATTTTTCCACCTCATCCATTCTTTCTTATTGTGAGCATCATTTTTTCTATGTGTATTTGGGATACATATTTGTTGAAGAATGAATAAAAACGAGTATGTTGTCAGGTGGTGGGGCCAAAGGGTGGGGGTTGGGTGATAAATTAAATATAAAATGTAGTGATGATGTGGTAATGTTTTTAAGTGTTTTTGTGTTTTCTTATTGGGTGGGTTTTTTGATGTTTTTTGAAGGGTGAGTATTTTTCTGATGTGGCAGCTGACTGGACATGTTTTTAGGTGTTTTTAATGGTTCTTATTGTGGATGCTGTGTCCATATAGAATAAGTGTTCATACTATTATCTAAGTCAACACGGATGGATAAGGTTAGTACAATGAACAAGTCACAATAAGTTCGGGTTAAAATAGGTTGTTTTAGAAGGTATTGGGAAATCATATTTAAAATGATGGTTAAAGCATCTCTTATGATTACTCCAGTGGTCCGTCAGTGATCCAAATTTGCCGTTCAAAAAAAAAAACGTCTCTTATGATGTGTTTCTTTCTTAATCTTGTTGGTAATTAGGTGAAAGTGGGTATTTTCAATTAATGGAAAATGGGTTTTCACTAGCCGTATTCAAAGCGGTGATAACATGAATTAGAAATCGATACTCAAAATTATGTGTTTGAAATGTTAAAAACTACGAAAAACAATAACATTAATTAGGAGCTATCTTAGCTGTAGATACACAACATAACCTCTGATACACTAAAATTCATGGCAAACACACGAAAATAATTTCTAGCAATCTAAGGACTGTTTTTATTTTCTAAGATATCAATCCAAATGCTAGAGTCATTCCCGACAGTACACATTGGTACGAGTGTTGTACTTGTGGAACAGATGTATTCTTTAAGTGGAGACATGTCTGATGCCATTTAAAATGAGAGAAAATGTTTGAGAAATTTTTAGGTTCTCATTGATAAATGACATAATTAAGTTTAAACACACTAGCTAACTATCTCATGAAAGAAACTTTTGTGCAAGTGAAACATTCATATAATAATTTGTTTTAAAGAACCCATGTTAAACAAGAATTCCAGCCATCAGTTTTTCGTTTCATTCATGTGTTTGTTTATTTCAATTGTAAAAATGTTTTAATTTTTTTTTCTTTCCTTCGTATTGTAAGTTTATTTTAAGTGTTTTATATTATTTTACGAATGAGGTTTTTCATAAATCTTTCCAAAATTTAGAGGAAATTTTTTGAGAAAAATCACTCGAGAGCACAAATAAAGTTGCATTCCTACGAGTTTCCTTCCAAATCTCTCACGTTCCATCCAAAAAGTTGAACCGTGAACCCAACGGAAAGTTATTTTGGTACCATAAATCATGAACCATATCTTTCAAAGGTGGGGGTTACCATTAACACTTGTCCTCATCCTAGCTATTCTTTTGTCTTTGAAGGTTTCTCTTAGCAAGGTTGTTAAGGTTCAAACAAATGCACAATGAGGCTCGTGAGTTTTGCTTATTTTTTTCCTATGGCTTTAGGTTGGGGTTCAACCAAGGCAATCAAATCAACGAAGTTGCTTATAAGAAATCGCTTATAAGAGCTCATTCCATTCATGGGTGTTGATTCTATTCATTCTATAAAAAAATAATTTTTTTTTCTCTCACATTTTGCCGAGATAATCAATCATTAATGTACCAAATAGTTTGTCAAAAGACAAAAAGAAAACATGGATTGCCATTATGAAGTTAAGAAAAATAGCCTATCTATCATAATTGTAATGGCTTAGACGAAAGACTTTAAAAGTGATCCATGATGGCCATATTATGCAACGCGGTGCAACATCTTTAATGCCTTAAAATAATGGGAAATTAGTCTTGAATAATCTCTAGTAGACGTTATTGGCCATTGGCAGTAATAGAATGGGTATCAATTTCTTTGCCCTTCTCTTGATCACAATCGACCATATATATACATCCATGATGCACAACTGTCTCCTATACTATATATGGTAAATAATATAACTTTAATACAATCAATTACAATCAATTATATTTTAATGGTGATTGGGAGGAGATTTCGTGGCTGAGATCATGCAGAGATAATTGTGCTAATATACCCCCGCAGTCGAAACAGGAGGTTGTCGGACGTTGAGACTGTCCCGAAAATCTTCGAACAATATTCGTGGAAGTCCCTTCGTGAAGATATCGGCTATTTGATACCTGGATGGAACATGAAGGACCCGAACTTGGCCGCGAGCGACTTTTTCCCGGACGAAATGTATATCCATTTCTATGTGTTTTGTCCTTTGATGCTGTACGGGATTGCCTGAAAGGTAAATTGCACTTACGTTGTCACAATAAACTACGGTTGCGTGCGTTGGTGGTTTATGTAGCTCCAACAGTAAGTTACGAAGCCAACAAACTTCCGAAACGACATTAGCAACTCCGCGGTATTCGGCCTCCGCGCTTGATCGAGATAAAATCGGTTGGCGTTTCGATGACCATGAAAGTAAATTAGCACCCATATAAACACAATACCCGGAAGTGGATCGACGTGTGTCGGGGCAACCGCCCCAGTCAGCGTCCGTGTAAGATATAAGGGCAGTAGATGATGTCGGAGAAATAGTGAGCCCATAATCGATCGTACCTTTTATGTATCGTAGAATACGTTTAAGAGCATGCATGTGAGAGGTACGCGGGGCATGCATGTGCATGCACACTTGTTGGACGGCATAGGTTATATCGGGGCGGGTAAAAGTGAGATATTGGAGGGCTCCGGCTAGTTGACGGTATTCGGTTCCATCAGGGAGAAGATTGCCAGTTGTGGAGCTAAGCTTTTGCTTTGTGTCAACAGGGGTGAATGTTGGATTACAAGATTTCATCTTGGCCCTTTGAAGGATATCTTCAGCATATGTCCTTTGAGATAAGAAAAGAGATTGGCCTTGGCGATGTACTGCTATGCCCAAAAAATAACTTAAAGGGCCTAAATCTTTCATGGCGAATTCCGTAGATAGTGACCGCATGAAGTGAGCTCGTAGACGATTTGTAGAAGTGACCAAAATTATGTCGTCAACATATAAAAGAAGGTAGGCGATATCGGTACCATTTTTGTAAATAAAAAGGGAGTGATCGGATTGACTATGTTGAAAACCCATACGAGAAACGTAGTCCGCAAACCGTTGATACCAAGCACGTGGGGCCTGTTTGAGACCGTAAAGTGATTTCTTCAATAAACATACGTGGTCGGGAAAATGTTTGTCACGAAAACCCAACGGTTGGTGCATGTAAACCGTTTCTTGTAAATTTCCGTGTAGAAACGCGTTCTTCACATCTAGTTGGTGGATCGGCCAACCGTTTGACACGGCCAAAGTTAATACTGTGCGAATTGTTGCGGGTTTTACAACGGGACTAAAGGTTTCACCACAGTCGATACCCACTTGTTGAGAACGGCCATCACATACGAGTCTTGCTTTGTATCTTTCTAAGGATCCATCGGAATGCTTTTTATGACGAAAGATCCACATGCTACGCACAATGTTCATGTTTGAATGTCGAGGAACCAGAACCCAAGTTCTATTATCAATAAGGGCACGGTACTAATCGTGCATGGCCTCATACCAGTCCTTGTTATGAAGGGCATCAATTGGGTTATGAGGGAGTGGGGAGATAGAGGTGGAAGTGGAGCAGTTTAAGTTTAGGATGTGTTTTGGTTTGGTGATTCCTGACATGCTTCGGGTTTGGATGGTCCGTTGGTTATGTGTGGGAGGAACATGGGGTAAGGGGTTTTGAGTGTGAGAGTCAACTGTTAGTGTAGGTGACATGTGAGGAGTGTGTTCAGTGGGAGTAGGGTGAGCAGAAGAGGTTGGAGAGTTAATTTGGGCAGGAGAATTTAATGGGTTATGTGGAGGTTGGGCCGGGCTGGTAGGAGAGGATGGGGCCTGATTGTGTAGATGTGGTGCAGGTGTGGTTGGAATTGAGGATGGTTGGGCCGAGAGTGGATGTTGGTGGGTTTCAGTGGGGTGGGCTGAAGAGGTGTTTGGGCTTGTGGTATTGCCATTGTTACTGTGGGTAGAGGAGGTTACCCAATGTAGAGGATGTGGATCGGCTGAAAGAAAGTGATAAGTTTGGGCAGTGGGTTGATGACTTTTAGAAAAGGGAAAGGATGTTTCGTCAAAAATTATGTGACGAGAGATAAAAATTTTTCGAGTGGATGGATCATAACATTTGCATCCACGATGGTTGGACGGATACCCCAAGAAAACGCAAGAGGTAGAGCGTTTGTGTAATTTGTGGATGGTTGTGGATGGGAATAAAGGGTAACATAAGCATCCGAAGACGCGTAAATGCGAGTAAGCGGGTGTGCGATTAAAAAGAAGGGTGGTGGGAGTTTTGTTTTGTAGAATTTTGGAAGGAGTAATGTTATGAAGGTATGTGGCATGTTGTAGAGCATGATGCCAAAAATGGTTTGGAGTTGAAGAGTGTGCGAGAAGAGTACGGATAATATTGTTGATAGAACGATTTTTTCGCTCGGCTTTTCCGTTTTGAGAAGACGTATGAGGGCATGAGAATCGAAAAGAAATGCCATGATTTTTACAAAATTGGTGAAAATTGTTGTTATCATATTCTTTACCATTATCGCACTGGACGGTTTTAATAGAGTAGTTAAATTGGGTTTTTATAAATGTGTAGAAATGGCGAAAGATATCGAACACTTGAGATTTATGTCCGATTGGAAAAGTCCACAAAAAATTGTTTTGTCATCAAGAAATAATAGATAATTCTTGTGACCACTTGATGTTGGTATTGGAGATGTCCATAAGTCAGTGTGCAAAATGTCAAAAGGTAAATAAGTAAAATTTGAAGATTCATTAAATGGCAATCGGATATGTTTTCCGAAAACACACGAAGAGCAAACATTAGATAATGGTTTATTCGAAACACAAGGTAAACTAGACTTTAAAAAATTAAAGATAGATGTCCCGGGGTGACCGAGACGTTGGTGCCAAACGTCTTGAGAGATGGATGTCAAGGCGGTTGGGGTCTTTATTGAGGGAAGAGAGTTGAACGTGAGCGGGTACAAATCGCCTGTGCTATCACATCGGAGTATAGGTGTCCGCGTCTGGTAATCCTTCACAACAAAACCATAGGGGTCAAATTCCACAGTAACATTATTATCTCGGGTTAAACGACGGACGGATATTAAATTTGTAATAAGGTTGGGTACATGAAGCATTTTGTTTAGTTTTAAAGGTGGGAAGGGTGGAGGTAAAACATGATGCCCCATTCCAAGGACTGGTAACTTTGTGCCATCCCCGACGATTACATTATTAAAATTGCCATTATTGAAATAGGAAGACAAGATACCTGAGTTGTTGGTCATGTGCGATGTGGCGCCAGTGTCGAATACGCCTTGATGCTCGGATGAGTTGAGAGACATAGCATGGAGGGCTTGTTCGATATCAGTGGGTGCATAAGAAAGTTCGGAAGTTGCATATGCTTGATGTTGCTGCGGGCGTGGGCCGAGAATGACTTGTCCAGTGTGTGAGCCGGTAGGTGGGGATTGGGTCGGACGGTTAGCAGCAGTTGGATACGGGCAGGGTGGGTAGGCCCAAGGTGCTTGGGTTTGAGGGTGTTGTATTGTGTTTTGAGAGGAGCCGTAGGATGGTCCCCATGGTTGAGAAGAAAAACCCGTATTATAACCTCTACCATATGATGGAGGTTGGCCACTTCCGCGTCCCCGGTTGCCATTGCGCCCTCCACGCCCACGGTAACGGCCACCACGACCTCTAGGTGCATAGTTTCGGTTATCACCCGATGTGCGTTGTTGAACCGTGAGAGCAGTGCTGGAACCGGCAGCTTCATGTTTGGCTTGATTAGCTTTTCGAGACTCTTCCATGCATAAGCAAGAACAAACCTCATAAAACCCGGGCAGCGGTTTATTTTGCTGGATGATCATGGCGCAACCGTCATATGCGCTTGTCAAACCACCGAGAAGTTGGAGGACAATGCGCTGGTTTGTAACGGGCGCACCGACGTTTGAAAGTTGATCGGAGAGCATCTTGATAGCCTGACAATACGCGGACATGTTCGGAAAGTTTTCCAGCCTTGTGGTGACAAGTTTGTGTTCAAGGTACAGGGCCCGTTCATTCTTGTTGTCTTGAAAAATGTCTTCAAGAGACGTCCAGGCCTCGAGAGCGGTTGCATTGGTCTTGATAATAGTATGAAGAAGATCATTCGATATTGTGCTGTAGATCCATTGAATAACAATGGCGTCTAGACGATGCCAAAGGTCAACGTCTTCCTGAGAAGTGAGTTTGGTTTGTGGAGTGGCTACTTCTTTGTCGGATGGTGTGGGTTTGGGTGTGGAGACAGTAGGAGGGGTGGCAGTAGCATCGATATGATCATAAACTAAAAATGCTTTGCAATGGATCTTAAACAACTCGGCCCAAGAGTTGTATTGGCCGCCTTCCATTTCGAGAGTAAATGGAACAAAATTTCGGATGTTAGGCACCATAAGAGCTGGGTGGGTTTTGAGTTCCATGGACAGGTTTGATTGTGAAGAAGGAGACGAAAAGAAAAAAAAAAGGAGAGTTAAGGAGAGGAAGAATTGTTTCTAGAGGTGAGATATCAGAGGCTCTGATACCATAATAGAATGGGTATCAATTTCTTTGCCCTTCTCTTGATCACAATCGACCATATATATACATCCATGATGCACAACTGTCTCCTATACTATATATGGTAAATAATATAACTTTAATACAATCAATTACAATCAATTATATTTTAATGGTGATTGGGAGGAGATTTCGTGGCTGAGATCATGCAGAGATAATTGTGCTAATAGGCGGTCACACTTTTGAATATTCCTCCTGTCGGTTCAACCTTTCACCTATTTTTCCTCTACCGGTCCTCCGTTAAAAAAACTTAATGGTCAGAATTACAAACAAATGTTTTAGGGCTTATGATCAGAACGACGATACGAGTCCAATGATGTAAAACTTACCTCAAAACGATGCTCCAAATGACTTATTTTTTATCATGGTTGTAAAACAAGGTCTCCAAGGCCGAGTGCTCCCCGAGTAGTCGCTACAAGGTAGGCTGCCGAGTCGACTTTCTTCAACTCCGACTAATTACTTGGAATCGATCAAATGCGGTCAACATTGGCCAAAATCGGATCTAGTAGGTCAACTCGGGCCGAGTTTGACTTAAAATAAAATAAAACATAATTTATATGCTTATCATATTAAAGAATGAATATCAATTTCACGTAAATATTAGTAAATTTATGTCATTTGACATATATTTAATTTCCAAAAACTAATATCTTTATGATTTGGCATCTCCGAGTACTCCCCGTGTACTCTCCGGCTAGGCCGAGTACTCTCAATTCCCCCGTCGACCGACTAGGTAGCGCCTAGCGACTTTTACAACCATGTTTTTTTATAATTGGAAGATTAAACACCCACACCCGAATTGAAGCATAATTTTCGTCTTTTGAAACACCGTTTCGAGTTAGATTTTACATCAATAGAATTGTAACGTCGTTATGATCAAAAGCCCTAAAACATATGTTTGTAATTTAGAAGAAAAAAAACTTAATTCCGTTAAGTTTTTTTTAACAAGAGACCGGTGGAGGAAAAATATGTGAAAGGTTAGACTAACAGGGGGGATATTAAAAAATAAGACTGTCAATAGCCAATGACATCTAGTAGGGATCATTACAAACTAATTTCCCTAAAATAAAATTTAAGTTCAAACTCTATTTTAAAGAAAAAAAAAATAATGTAGTGAATCATGGCTCACACAAACAAACGGAAATAATTTCCATTAGTCACTTAATTATTAGGGATAATTTGTCTCATAGAAAAATTAGCGAAAAAAATTTTAAACGGTTACAAGGATATTAGGCTTATAGAGTTGTGACACGTAGACTAACCCGTTACTTATTTATTAGGTATGACTTAGTGTCAAATATGAGTAAAATTTGTATTATTCTATTTATGGGAAGGATCCATTAAAAAGTGGATTTTACCTAAGTAGCCTAACAAGGATTGTGATGATGACATGTGGCACTCCTAATAAGTAGGAATGAAGGGCATTTTGGTCCTTATAAATAGGAATGAAAATGACATGTGGCACCCCTTTGTTTTTTTAAAATACAACAAAAAAATATAGCACAAAAAATGTAGTACACAAAAAATATAGCACAAAAAAATTCTAGTACAAAAAAATATAGCACAAAAAATGTAGTACAAAAAAATATAGCACAAAAAAATTTAGTAAAAAAAATATAACACGAAAAATTTCAGCAAAAAAATATAGTACAAAAAAATCCAGCACAAAAAAATTTAGAAAAAAAAATTAAGACAAAAAAATCCAGCACAAAAATATAGTACAAAAATCCAGCACAAAAAAATATTATACAACATAGAAATACAACACATTTTAGTGGGATTTTTTAGTCTTCATATTTTATATAGAAATATGATACTCAAATTAAAGATAAAAAGAGGCTCGATTTTACGGTGAACTTTTTATGAAAAAGTAATGTCGTACAAAAAAGTTATGAACATTTAAAAAATTGGGGTGGAATATGCATGTGCCTTGCATGTGGAGAGAGAAAGTTCATAAATAGGAATTTCCCAAGATACCCTTACACTCCTCATTTCTCCTACACTTTTATCTTAACCATTGATTTGAAAAATGAATGGTTAAGATTGTTTCTTATTCTACTTAGGCAAAATAAACTTTTTATTTGATTTTACCCCTTCTATTTATAATATAACAATATATGTTTATTTATAATATAACAATATATGTTTATTTATATTTATAATATATGTTTATTTATAATATAACAATATATGTTTATTTATCTATAGATAAGCATAACCCAAATCAATTGTTCATAAGAAAATAAGTTGATGTTGCCACATCAACAATACATATATAAACATATGAAAATAGCTATAATAAGTCATGATATAAATCAACAGGGCCGGCCCTGAGAATTCATGTACCCTGTTCGAACTCGAAAAAATGTGCCCTTATGCCTTAACGAAATTGGGTATTAGGCTCACTAAAGGTCTAAACTTAATGCCAATGGGCTAATAACTAACCTAAACCATAAAAATAGTTTTGTAAGTGGGCCTATGTTGGTGTTTGTATGGGTATACCCTAGTAATTTATTTATTTTTACATATACATATCGGAGTTTTTTAAAAAATATCGTGCCCTTCGAAATATCAGGCCCTGGCCGGTGGTCCTCCCCGCCCACCTTCAAGGCCGGCCATGTAAATCAAAATGAGAACAAAAGAAAATAATAACTTAAATACTTTCGACTATAATTATATGACAACGTATACCATGGGATTCTGCAAATTATAACAAATATTGCAAAAATATATGATAGAATGCTTTTTAGTTGGATCCTAAATAGTTAAAAAAAAATCGTTTTTCAGTTTGTAGAATTAAAAAAAAAGATTAAACGATTTAATTGATAAAAAATTGAATTGAAAAAAAATTGTAGATAAATATTTGAACGATTAACTAATATAGTTTTTTTTTTCAAATACTAGAGTTGATTAAGATTTAAAAACGGTCTAAAGATATATTAACTATCCATGATACAATTTTTGCTTTTAAAAAATGATAATTAACGTCAAAAGTAACAACTATCTATAATTCGTTTCATATAAGTTCATTTAGTTAATGATAATCCATACTGAATTAATATTAGATATCTAAATATATATATAATTTTAGTTTTAATATTATTATCTAATAGGAAAGTGAAACAGGAAAATTACTATTTAATATGAGAGAGACGAGAAATTAAAGGTGATGAGGCATAAGAAAACGACATGTGTCCTCAAACATTGTAATCTATAATCTATCTACTAGGTGTACGCCCGTGTGAATACACGGGTTTGTTCTAATAACGATCGGAATCAAATACTAAAAAACATATTATAATATATTATTTAAATTCTTTGTGTTTAGTTACATATCTTTATAAAACAATGTTAAACATATGATCCGTCATAAATTTTGCTTAGTTCGGTCTCGTTTCTCGCCCTATAGTCCTTAATTAGCTTGACATGATCTTCATTCCCACGGCTCTCTTTCTTCTGGTCAATAGAAGATATGATCCTCCATGATGCCCTCCTGGATCGATATGTCCTGATTTCTCGATAGAAGGAAACGAAGGGCTGCTATGAGTAAAAACATTTAGTTCATTGTGCGTTTTTTATCATACATAGTATATTTTTTACTTTTTTCATTGTGCGTTTTTTCTGTCCTTCGCTTTTTTTGCGCTTTGCGTCTAGGCCCCAGGCGAGACCTATGCGCCTTGAGTGCGCTCCCCTTTATTAACTATGATCCATATAAATCAGAATTAGTTCAAGTAATACTAACATCTATCTAGATAAACCTACTTCTACTAAGCAAAAAAGATAATAAAACATAAAATCTCCCATCAGAATCACCAAACTACAACAAAATCACAACAACGGCTTATTGAAATTTAAAAACAACAAAAATTGAATCGATTCAGATCTATACAAATCGTTATCAGATCGAAAAAGGCATACATGTACTAACCTTACAAAGATACTGATGGGGGCAAAACATCCTAACTACAACCATAACAACTACATCAGCAAATAGAAAAATAAACCCACATACAAGTTAAACAAAATCCATATATATAACCTGTAGTCTTTGTCCTTTACGTACAAAGATAAATCCATGAAAGCTGAATCAATAGACTCTCCTTTAATGAATCCACTCGCGCTGGCAGTTGCACTTCCCGTAACGTCTAACCTCTAAGAGCAATTGGAAGTAGCCAAGAAACAAAATCAAAGTCTTATTATAAATCCAAAGAAGACGGCCAAACAAATTCACTAAAATGTAAAAATGTAAAAAAAATCTAGAAATTACCATGATTTTGCAGTGCACAACAAAAGACGGCCAAACAAATTCACTCCCGGCGACTATTCATCTTTAATCCCTCTACCTCTGTCATCTTCGATCGTTGTCATAATACCACCGTTAAACACCTGACATGTAACCCAAATCATCCTCGTCACTCCACTATATACCTTCGCGTCACTCGCCTTTAGACTGATAGATTAAGAGGCCCAAATATATCTTCTTTTTGCAATAAATGATCATTGTATTTGACATAGAAATCACTGCAGGTACATGATCACACACTATCACACATTAAGAATTATTTTCAAGAAACAGAATTTAAAAGTTGGAACCAAGATTACATAACTATGATTCCATAAACCTAGATTAAGACCAAAATGGATAGGTAACACAGCAATAAAGCTCAATACCAGTTTGACAATTTAATTAAAGTTTCACAGGTTCGTTACTGACAAAGAAATTAGACATTGACACGTTATACAACACCTACACTGGTGGTTTAGCCTCCGATGCCTTTACCTTCGTCGGAACCCTAGGCTCATCTACCGGAGCTTGGGTTACGGAACCACTGTCATTACAACAGGTAATGGTCACAATAGTCATTACACTAACCGATCTAAAAATGGATGGAACATGCAATTAGAGGAAGACTTACCAGAGTTTCGTCGGAAGGACTCCGTTCCGTCACCATTGATCGATGGTTCACAGTGAAAGAAATTAGTCATATATTGTATACCAATCATTTTTCTTCATATAATATAGTCAAACTAAAAGAATCATCCCCAAAGTACTACCTAGAAACAAATCATTATAAATATACCTTACCAAAATTACTGCCACCATAGCCATTAATCTTATCAACCTCAGAGAACGTAGTGTGAAGAGTTCCATGAAGTGTCTCTGCCATTTTCAATGCTCCAAACAAATCAATCACACGATCAACTTGTATGATAACATCACAACTATAAAACCACACATCTTACGAACTGATAGTGAAAGTGCGTGTTCACACTGACCTTAACTTAAAATAGCTCGAATATAGCAAAGATTACAGTCGAACACTAAACACCAACCACTTGTTCTGCTGACACTCAACCATTTTCTTCGTGGATTCAGGTTCATGCTCCTCTTTGGAACTATCATCTAAGCCCTCATCATTATTATCACCACTCCCCTCCTCTGCTTTAGAGGTTGGTTGCACAACAACTTTTGTCTCAGATGCTTCCTTAGCATCATCCTGTATAGAAACGGTTATAAGTAACAAAAAGCACTTATGTTTAGGATCAATACCTTAAACCAAATACAAATGCTCACACACTTCATCCTACCTGCCACTGTTTCTAACATCTGTTTTAACCTAAAACAGTGGTTTCACTTTTTCTCCCCAAAACAGTGTTTTAACCCAACAGTGGTTTCAAACACTGTTTCTAACATCTGTTTTAACCCAAAATAGTGTTTGAAACGGTTATAAGTAACAAAAAGCACTTATGTTTAGGATCAATACCTTAAACCAAATACAAATGCTCACACACTTCATCCTACCTGCCACTGTTTCTAACATCTGTTTTAACCCAAAACAGTGGTTTCACTTTTTCTCCCCAAAATAGTGTTTTAACCCAACAGTGGTTTCAAACACTGTTTTATTTTCTAACATCTGTTTTAACCAAAAACACTGTTTCTAACATTTGTTTTAACCCAAAATAGTGGTTTCACTTTTCCTCCACAAAACACTGTTTTAACCCAACAGTGGTTTCAAACACTGTTTTATTTTCTAACATTTGTTTGAACCCAAAACACTGTTTCTAACATCTGTTTTAACCACAGAAAGAAAGCATCAACGATTTCACGATATCCTAATTTTGCACACAATAACATGTTTGTTAATCAATCAAATTAGAAGAAGGGTACATGTATGTTAAAAATGTGACCAGTGAAACAACAAAGATATCCAGAAGATTAAGATCAAATAAAAGACCAAATCTCGTAGTGAAGTAAACAAAAAAAATTAACTAAAAACTAACCTAAAGTTCTTCTAAGCTCTCATTCAAAGAAGTTGCTACTTGTTTATTCCATGTCATTTTCTTTTGTGGTCCTTCGATTTCCTAAAAATAATCGAGTTTATAAGAAGTTTAGAAATCACAATTCAAACCATGTTTTACTTAACCTTTATAAGAAGTTTAGAAATCACAATTCAAACCATGTTTGACTTAACCTTTGTGTGTGTGAGATGGACATGTAAGCATTGCTTATGTATATTTGCAACCCCTTTTTCTTTTAGCAGTGATAAAACCAACAATTTGCACCGATAATCTCGTTGTAGTGACAATAATATAGTCAAATATTGCCTTCATCAAACCAATTATGTATCCAAGTTCGAAGTAAAACTAATAATCACAGGGATCATACATTGCGTCGAGAGAAATGGGACACTTATACTATTTGTTGTTTCCTTCGGTACCTTTAGTATGCTCCCCAATGATTTGAGAGATCTGCAAATAGTTACACACAAAAGTGAGACTCATGTTTTAGAGAAAGATATTTCATATGGGTTGTTCAGTAGTATTAGAGCAGGCTGCAAGATATGTTGTTTCAATGTGTTTTGAGTGTTTAAGTAACTAACATAAAAAGATGAGCAAAAAATCATTCTTTAATTTTTTTATAGATTACTTTGCAATAAAATTTAAACAATTAACATAGTTTAGATGAAGCATAATAAAAAGAATTTCATCTCGTTTGACCCAAATCAACTCATTTAATATTCATAAACAAATGAGTTAAAGTTGCCAATAATAATATATGGGTGACTTTGCCCATAATATACAAACACAAGATTTGAAGACAGTCTAAACGTATTACAATTTTTGGAAAGAAAATATCACTCCCACTATTTAAAAAACCAATATTATAATATTTTATTTTATTTTATTTTGGAATGCTCGTTAATCAAATTAGAATTTGCCTATTTGCCCATATTACCTATCATAAAATGGCATATTAGCCATATAATTGTGTTCTTATAAACAATTGACCAACCGAATGCTGTAAATTTTACTGGACAAAGGTAGTATGAAGTAATAAATGCAGAATTATAGCTCTCAAATTGACTTTGCAAATCTCACAATTAGTGTGCATACAAAATATTTTTTGTAAAAATATTCCCTTTGTATATTAGCATCTCCATTTTGAAATGAAAACATATTGCAGTGATGAAATGTACTTACAATGTTGTCTTTCAAAAAAAAGTGTCTTTTAAACTCAGATGCATCATCCTGAAATTTCCCCAGCAATAATATCCTTAATTAAATTCACATTCCACTTCAAAAACTTCCATTGTTGTTGTTATTAAACCCGGTTAAAGACTTCCTTGCTAGGTGAAACTCAATTGAAACATATCCAATCGATCAATACACAATCGAAACATATCAATCTAAGGAAAAAAAACTCTTTGATTCAACAAAAATCGAGCGCACCTTAAGAGAGGACTGATCACTAATCCAATGTTACTCATCCTCACATCTTCCTTGTAATCGCGGCTAGTCACGTTCTGGTTCAAAACATCACAAAATGTAACTCATGCGTGAGTGAAATTGATGCATAATTTACAACCTAAATTTAAAGTGTAGAACAAAGATTCACATCATCCTAGCATAAGCAGATCCAATACGACCAGCTCTAATTACACCAACAGTTTGCCCTTTGAGCAAACAGAGCAAAATTAGGGTTTGTGTACTGACAATTGTAATTCAAAATTTCAAATCCACAGCCTAAACTTAAAAACAGAGGTAACCCACAACAGAATAGCTACCAAAACTGGATACAAAGCAAGAAAGGTATAACCTTTTTCACAACACCACAAACGGGGATGCTCAAATCTGTTGATCTTGGTGAAAAAATCTCACTACGAACTGAAATGAAACAACAAATAAGAATGGTGAAGATGAGTGTACGCACCAGTTTGAGGAAAAAAGGTAGAAAATATGTGAGATTTGAGGTTAGATGAACTATTAGAGAGAGAGATCTAAGGGTTTTTGATGAGAGAGAGAGTGAGAGAAACCTGATTTAGAAGGAAAGGGAAAGAGAGCGATGGTTTGAATTTTGGAATGAGATTGTATATTTGACATGTGATATTGATTCCCTGCAAAGCATTTATTAAACCTCTTTCTCCATTTTGAATTTCAAATTCAAATGGTGAAATCCCCTATTTTCAAATTTACCTCCTAAAATAAACATAATTTTTCTAATTTGAAATACTTGATTTGTATATACATTGAGACTTAAAATGATTTAAACAAAATCGGATTTATGACATCAGCGGAATGACATCAGCCGAATCTATGTGGCATCCAATGTGGCATATCTAAGAAGATGACACATAAGCAAAGTGAGGTCAGCTTCTAAGCTCCTTTTATAGATAGTATAGATTATACTAAAGCAAAATAAAAGTTGACTTTTTGACTATGAGGTGGCTGCTTTCTTTGGCCAGAGAAATGGGTATTTGGGCGGCATTCTCATCTTCAATATATTTCCTTCAATTTTTCCTTCAATTGTGAAACGGTGTTCTTTATATGGAAACACCAATCAATCATCAATCCCTTCAAAATTTTCTACAAATTATGAATCCGTTTCCATTATTATCGCTTCAATATCTTCTCCTTCATAGCGCTTTCTTCTTCCTTCTGCTTGAAGCCTATCTTTTTCCTTCACGGTGCTTTCCTTCTGCTTGAACCTCTGCAATCTGAAGAAAGCAACAACAGAGAGGATGGTCGATCTATGTATCGATTCGTGGTTTTGTTTGCCCTAAATCTATTCTATATGATTGAAAGCAAGCATCAAAACCCTAGCACTCATCAACGTTTTGTTATGAATGAAAACATTGATCAGGTTTGAGATCCTTCTCTATATGTTAAATTAGCATGAATTGTTGGTTGTTTTTTATGTGAATCTGAATAGGAGTTAGTTCTAGGGTTATGTATGGGTGAGATTGTCTAGGTTGCTGAGCTATTAAGAGCAGTGGTAATGGGAGCTCCGCTTGAAGATGATAGACATCTTGCTCAACCTTATGACAGGATGCGAGTCGAAAATGGGCATGAGATTTGTAGAAATTTTGTTTTTGATTCGTATATCTCCTCTACAACTTTCATTCGCACCACATCTAGGGTTTCTGTCTTCCATTCATACATCTTTCTCTCTTCTCCGGCCCTAAAGGTATTCTATTTGATTGATTTTTAATTGGGTTTGTTTACTTTAAGGAATTATTGAACTGTGGTTTGTTGTATTAGATGAAATCTGATTGTTTTTGCTTCAATCTTTTGATTCCGGCTGCTGAAGTTCACCCATTAGGGTTGACTTGAAGATGGTGTTGAGCAGGGCTCTGGCGAACTTTCCGATTTTCCGGTGGTTTCACGTCTCCGCTGGACTCCATTTTACTTCAACCATAGCTGAATTAATTGTCGTGGAGAAAGATACTGTGTTCATTGAGGGTTACATATCTTCATCAAAATGATATACAGATGGCAGTGGAGTAAGGCGACGGTTTTTCTTGGGTTTACTTTGATTCATGGAGCACAAGTGGAAGAGTTGTCTCACAAAAGCTGAAGAAAAATCTCAGGTTATTAGCTATACTTTGATTATAAGATATGTTGTAATGTCTTTAGGTTCAAAAATATATTGGTTCTTAGTACAAATTTGGTGTTTTAACCAAAAGTTAATTTTTTTTATTCATGGTTTTGTGATGACTTAAATTGTTGTAAATACATTGTTGGTTCTTAATACAAATTGGTATTTTAACTACCACCTCTACCTTCCATTAAGATCGGTGTGTCTTAACTATAGATTCATTGTATTTTTCTGTTTACTCAGCTATATAAATTATTTCTTTGTATATTGTTGCTTCAAATCCATGTAAAATTGTTTTTTTTTTCTCAGTTTCATCTTATAATACTAAGCCCCCATGACAATTGTAGGTTGACTTGAAGATATTTTAGCTGAACTATTCGTTTCCAGAATTGATGAAACTGATGTTCGTTGGTTGCTCTTTTATAATAATGATGTACAGGTAAAGCACTATGATCTCTTTAATATTTTTTTGGGTTTTCAATTATTGTATTATCTACCCATTTGCTGGTATAGTTTTCAAAACTAATACCTCTAAACTATACCTGAGAGTAAACTATACGAAATCCCAATTTTCTTGGTATTTATTTTCAACAAGGCGATTATACATCACTAAAATAGTATCTATCATAAAGAGCACAATGTTATATGTTCTTTAATTGCATGGGTGGATCAGTTGCAACCATTATAGTTGATTAGGCATTTACCACCATTTTTATGTTTCAAACCAGGTGTTGACTATTACCATCAGATCGAATCGAGTGCATGACAATGGAGGGACGTTGATTTGTATGCATAAGTCTGATCCATATTGTCACAGTTCATAATTAGAACAGAATTTGTGTGCTCACTCAGATTATCACTAACATATATTTTTTTATGTTGAAAAGGCGGGTGGTGAGAAAGGGAAGTCTACAACAAATTCAAGAACAACTTGCTGCAAGTATATTACAATAAGATGTATTGGTCTATCACTATTGACTTTTTATTTGATTATTTTGATGGTAGTTTCTTGGAAGGGTATTCATTTGTTGATATTATAATTTTATTTTTAGTTTTCTATTTGTTGCAGGTTGCCAAACTAACAAAAACGTATAGACATGAAGATAATGCTCATAGAGCTTTCGAAGGGCACTTACTAGACCTTTAGGAGCTCTTTACTGATTACCGTCTTATCTCTCTCCTACAGTTAGTTCTTTAATCACAATAGTGTATTCTCTTCTTTTTTTTGTATGCTAAACTATTTGTAATTTATTTAACCTGGGTTTTTATTGTTTTTAATTATGAAAATTGGTAGGCATTAGAATTTCTAGCAGAAGTTGTCTTGGAAGAAGAAGCTGTTAGACTTGAAGAACAAGTTGTTCAATTAGGCTTGAAGTACAAGTGGTTCATTTTAGACAAGGCCTTTAGCAAGAAGCAGTTTGCGTTTGATCTTCAAAAAGAATCCTTGAAAAATCATTTGGTTTTTAAGAACGAACAAATGGTGAAAATAAGGCTTCTAAGTTATCACCTCTTATTGAGAGTTGAGACCATTCCATCAACACCCATTGACAATTCATCTATTATTTCTGGAAATCTTTATTTTATTGTTTTGTTGGACAAAAATAAACAATCATCAAGTAAAATTAGTTTATATGATTTTGTCGTCATCCCTATCGTATAGGGAAGAGGAATATGAATTGTGAGCAACAACCGTATATGTGGTCTCAAATTTTCCTAACCGTGCTTTTCAATTTCAACCTCTATAATTTTGCTTCTCTATTTAGGACTCTCTCTTTATTTATCGGGAAGCATTGGAGGTGGAATACGCCATGGTACTGGTATGATTTATGTTCTTTTTGCAGTTGTATTCTATTATTTTTTTGCTTAATGAAAGTAGAAGCATGGATTCAATGGTTATTTTGTTAAATGTGACTCTAGATGTTTGATAACATGTAATAGTTTCTTGATTTGATCTTTTCTATCTGAGAAGTATAAGTTGGGGTTTTTCACATATAGGTTAGTTGACGGCAGGTCGTTTTATTAGATGGTTATTTTGGTTTGTGTTATAACGGGTTTTTTTAACCAAAATCAATAGGGTCATGTGTTCTTTTAAAAGGTATTAAATAACTAAAAAATAATAGCTATAATTATATATTTATCATTGTTGAAATGAGTTACAGGGTCAGGTTGAATTGCGGGTCGAAACATGTTCATGTTGTAATGGTTTGTTATAGAACCACGTTGAATAGGCATGCTTGGGTTAAAGGCTATTTTACTAGACCTGTTTTTTTTATTTAAAAGTATTTTTATCTTATGTAGCCATGAGAGTATCATCTCATGACCAAGTTCCAGCTTTGACATGGCATTGGAGGAGGGAACCAGTAAGTGAAATTGAATGTCGCGGACTAGAACAGCGCAAGGAGATGCTACAGGAATCTCTGACTGAGAATAGGGAATAGTGGAAGTCTTCTTCATCTGGTGAGAAGTAGTCTTTACATATTTTTATTAGTTTTGATCCATTAGTTATAGGTAATTGTTGTTTGATTCTCAATTAAGTGTTCAATTGTGCCATCAATTTTTACTAAAACACGGAGTGGTACATTTTTTGTTCATGCTTTTACTTATTTCTAAGCTTTTTCATTTATAAGTGTTGGGTCAGAATCAATTATACCTACCGAAGCGGTACCGTATTGTATAATACCAATAGTTAAATTTAGTTAAAACTAAAAATGAATACCATATCGTATATGTTCAGTTGGTACCTGTTTGGTATGGTACCGTTAAAAGTCTCAAACCAGTACCATACAAAATTAAAAAAAAAGGTGATTTAAAATAAGTTCAAAATCGAGTACCATACTGTCTATCTTCGGTTTCGAATTATAATAATTTCCATTGCTTCAGTGATAATATAATAATGATGGTGATGCTGATTCTTTAACCAAAAATAGGTGATTTAGTTTTCATGGTTGTTGATTGTTTTCCTGTTAGATGTGGTCGAGTGTGCTGATTAGTTGAAGCGATTACATTAATATTCAAAGAATGTAGAAAATATCAACAAAAAGGTTAAGAGCAAAGAGCTGCACATCTATATACAACTTATAACATTTGCGTTTTTGTTACTGAATGCTTGCATTTACTAAATTCGTAAAAACCATCTCAGATTCTTTTCCACGGTTGAGTTCGTCAAAAGTGTATGTTCGTATGTCAAAAGTGTGTTCGTATATTGCAAACGTGCGGTAAACGTTGGAACTTTTGTTCAACAAACCATTTATAGACCGTTTGTTTTGGTTGATTTTTTGGATTTATTTTTAATTTAGAGACAATTTATTACTTTTATTAACCACCTATATATTTACCGTGCAGGATCTGAACCCTCTTTTTTTTATAAAGCGAGGTACCTTTACCACAGGAAGGAAACTTGGGAATGTGTTTGATGTATTTTTATAGTTAGTTTAGTTTTTCTAGAAGTTTAATATGGTTTTATAAGAAGAGAAGTATACGTTTTGGATTTGATAACATACGTTCTCATTGTTAAGACATTCAGAATATAAAGCAATAGCCTGTAACACCTGAATTGGTATTATACTATCCATCTATATCTTTAATTTATTATCTTTAATTATTGTTTCTCTTTCATAAACTTTACAAATTTTATCGTTGTTATCAAATGTAGATCCTTCCTAAATTAATTACTCACTTAGGTGGCTTAGATGGGTTTTCTGAAATAAAGATTAAAGTTGTTAGGAAATACTTGGGTTAAGAGTCTTTCTACGCGGAGTATTGATGGTCAAACAAGGTTTGTGAATGCATTACTCATGTTATTTATTAATTTTATTTTTCCTTATTTTTAAACATATTTCCATATATTACTAACAAAATTTTCTTCATATATTTTTCTTACAATAGGTATGCTGTTGTTGGATGGCATGATATCATTGAAGCCGAACATATTTCGTTAGGTGATGATTGTTTTTTCAATTGGTCAAGAACGACATCAAATAATAAGTTAATAACCATATTAAAATTACCTTGCGACGAACAACTCTAGATGCCTTCCAACACAACAAGCTTCTTGATCTCGGTTCCACTCTCATGCAAATTTAACAATAAGTCAACAACCATAGTAAACAAATATTGCTCTTGACTTTGAATGTCAAACAAACTACTTTAAAAAAAATCATCAGAATTCATTCAAGTATGCTTGATTTTAAGAGAAATTTAATGCATAACACGTAGCAATTTGAACATGTAGAAATTGATATATGTAGAAAAACAATGGAAAAAGTCAATGTTTTAAAAACTGGTTTTTAAGTCGTACCGGGTTTTCAAGGTGATGTACTTTTCTATCTTTTATTTTGAATACAAATATGTTGTTTAGAAGAATGGTTAAAATGGGCATGAGATTTGTTATATGTTACGGTTGCTTTCTTAATATTGGTTCGGGTTAAAACAAACTCTGACCAAACATGGGTTTACGATCAGATGGGTAACCATCTAGATGGGTCGTTTTTTAAAATGTATGAGTTTTGTTAGTGCACTATCTTTTTTTATATTATATTTTTGTTTAATTTTTTTTCCCTTTAAAGACATATACATCTACTTGCTTTTCTCTAAGATCTATAAACAAATCAAATGCTGTTTGACCTATAAACTAGATAACAGTATACTACTAACATGAGAAGACCCTTTTAATCTTCATCCTATGTTGTATTGCATGAGTTTCTTGCTTATTTTAATAGCTCTTGTGAGCTTTAACACATTCACAAATGAGCAGAAGCAAATGGTTGGAAAAAAGTGGCTTGGAACTTTATCTTTGGGAAACTCTTTTGCATATGTAAAATGTAACAAATAAGTTTTGCTTAGGTTGTTTATGAAGACTTAAAGTTTATCATGACATTTGCTGGATGCATTGCAAGCTTTTAAGGAAGGGCGTTATTCTACCAAGAGCTGTCGGCTTGTGTGCAAATATGTCTATTGACAACTGTTTTTTAACAATATTTGTTTTTTTATATAAGTTGGGGGTGTTAATATATGTTAATAATCGTAACACGGGAACCAATTGTGAGTATAGTAGCATCTACATCTATGTATAATTTATTAAATCGATAAATTTATAAGAAGTATTTCCTTTATACAGCCCGTGTATTTATTCATAACATTTTATGTAAAGGTGTATAAAGAGATTTTCAACGAATTGTGATTTCTGTATATTGATGATTAATAAAAGGTTGTTACCTGATCCGTTTCAACACGTGTATTTATTCATAACATTTTATGTAAACGGCGATGATTATGAGATATTATCTTGGGGTAACTTTATAAAATAGTAACCAAGTTTCCTACATGTTTCATTAAAGTCACTCAAACTTTTTTTGTCTTTTAAAAGTAACCCAAGTTTCATATTTTGTTCTAATCTTGCGCAATTAATAGGTTACCAAGTTAACTTGATGATGTGTCGGGTAATATTTTTTTTTTTTAATTTTTGATGCCTACATGGATTACAAAAATAGTGACATGGCTTTTTCATTTAAAAGATTAAATTAGAAAATTACATATTTTTTATAAAACCTATTTCTTTATTTTAATTCATCAAAAAATCCAAACCTATCAAATCCACAAACCCAGTTCACGTTCTAATATTCATGGAACGTTCAAACTCATTTCCTTAGAATTTAGCAAAACATCCCAATAAAACATGATAGAAGACTGCAACCTCCACGAAACAGCCAAATCTGGACTGGTAACACCACTCCGACCGGGCTGGCGGGCTCATAACACCACTCCGACCATTGTATTCGCCGGAAACTACACCAATGACGAATCGCCAACGTTGTGGGGGTTTTCAGACCAGAAATTAGGTCTCCAATGAATCGCCAACGTTGTGGGGGTTTAAGGTTAGTCGCTGGCGATTTGAAGCAGGAGGGTTGTGGTGTTTAATTGTTTATGCATTGTGGGTGGGGTTTTGGGAGACGATGACAGTCTACAAGAACAGTTTGTCCACTGATATTTTTTTTATTTACTTTTTTATTACTTTGAATTTGAATATTATCCACATAGGCATTAAAACAAAATAAAAAAATAAAAAAAATCAAATGGTAACCTGATTACATGGTAATTACACACCATTAAAACACAAAAATAAAGTTTAGTTATTTTGTAGAGACAAAAAAAGTTTGGATGACTTAATTGAAACATTTGACAAACTTGATTACATTTCTGTGGCATTTTCCCTATTATCTTTAATCAACCCGTGTAATACACAGGTTCCTAAGCTTAAAGGTTATACATTATAAGCACGCCACGTCAACGCCAATTGCTCAAGGGGCCCATTATTAACTAGCTTGCTGTCGGATAAAACCCATGTCATAATTAATAAATCAATTATTTTAATTGAATTTTGTTTTATAGATTATAAACATAATAAATTTATAACACTATTAAATAAGAAAATGTTTGTGTTAAGCCACCCGCGAAACTCGCGAGATCTTAGACTAGTGTATATTAAAACAAAACATTTTGGTGCCACTTGGCATAAATTTAAACCACTTATTGCCACCTGACATTCTATTACAACTCTTTTCTTTGTTTTAGGCGGGATCACCAATTCCCATCCTTTTTCCTCTTCTCTTTCCATCTTCTCACAATCAAAATCCCTAAATCTCGGCCGACATCACATTGGCGATTTCTACTATGGCGCTTTCATCTGTAGATATCATCCAATTTCCCCTGAATCCACGCCTCTCACCTTTTACTCTCATCCCCTAATACACAAACCCTAAAACTCTTCATGTTCCATCGCGATTCGCAAGCAAGCAGGTTAGATTCTCCATTTTTTATTCATTTTTTCAATCGATAATCTTTATACGAACTCTAATAGATTACTCTTGAAACCCTAACATTGATTTACATATATTGGTTCATCGATTAGGGTTTTAAAAACCCAAACTTTTTAATCTAATAGATTATTCTTGAAACCCTAACGTTGATTTAACATGTATTTGTTCATCTAAGAGTTATACAATTCGACTTAATTTTTACCCTAAATTGTTTTAGGGTTTTGAGTTTTTTTTTTAATTCCGTTAAGTTTGTTTTAGAATAATCTCTGATTCGGTTTTTGATGCTACAAATTTTATGTTTTCTGGTATTATAGATAAGCTATGTTTGATGATTCGATTTGTATTCTGATGTTCATTGTTCCAGATTTGTTTATGTATTTCGTGATGATGATGAAGGTTGATGATTTGATTTGATTTGTATTCTGTTGCCTCTGGCGAGTTGAAACAGGTAATATCATATTCTAAAAGTATGCGATAAAATCATACTTGCTTTGAGAGACCTCATGAAACAGGTAAATATTTTTCATGCCTTTTTTAAGTTAAGAACCACATGTAATATGATAAAATATTTAGATTACGCCATGCTTTGAGAGACCTCATGATGGTTCAATTTGAAAGCTTGTAGATAATTCCACAAGAATGGAGGTAATTAAATCATTACTCCTCATTTTTTTGTTCTTTTGTTCATATTTATTATTTTCATTATTTGATTCAGCATCTTCATTTATATGTTATCTTATTTTTCGTTCTCAGTTATTACCATCCATCTCCAATGTGTAATGTCTGTTTTTTTTTTATCTTTTTTTAATCAGGTATTGTGTTAGAAATTAGTATTGATTATTTATGTTTATTGCTTATACATCCTTAATTTGTTACTATTGAATGGCAAATGCAGATTCCATATCCAAATTGTAGTGGGTTAAATGATATGAGCAAACTAGGAGTTGTGGGGTATGATTGTTTTGATCTTCATGATGAGATATCATCATGGTAAGCAAATGAACCAAACTATGGGTTTTGCTTCCTCTGATTCTGACATTTGCTTCCTCTGATACTATGACAACTGAATTCATGTTATTGAAGGTGACTCCAGTCTTTTATGTCTTTTATGTTAAGATATTCACATGTAGGTTCATTTCAATTTTTCATGTCCATTTTGTTAGTTCTGAACTTTAAACTAAGTATGCGATTGGTCTCAAATGTTACGCAGCCTTTCAATAGTGGTCAGCTTAGTCCTTGCAGGTAAGCTCTCTCTCATGTTGGCAATATCAGGTGGTCAAGAGTCACATGAAGTATTTTAATTTGACTAAATTATGCTGTAATTTATTAGCTATTATGATGTAAAAATTGGTGCCAAAACTTCATAGTAATTGGAAAAGTTATGTTTTTGAATTGCTGAATAAAATTTTGTGTTTGAGGTTGTTTAGGGACTGTTGTACAACCATATAAAGCTGAGAAATATAACTGTAAATGGCTGCGAAAAATGGTCGTAGAGGGCTGGGAATTATATCGGTACGGGGCTGGAATATTTTTTTTATATAGGAGAAGATAATGTGTGGTATCTTCAGTCAAAGGAATGTACATCATTAGTTTGATACTCCGACGACCTAGGGATGGTGGTGTTCTAATGGTAATGCGTTTTGGATTGGGTAACACTACCGATAGCTGCAGACGATTTGAAGAAGCTGATCGGAGGCATCCAGGGGCGATCTGTGGCATTCTCTGTTAGTCTCCGCTTTGGTAAACATATAGTGTTCGATACACATGTAAGTTGCAATTTTTTTTTTATGATTCTATTCTTAGATCTCAATGTCGATGCTTCGTATCAACTTCACTTCTATTTTTGATACCATGTTTGCAAGTTTGTTCAAGTCCTTTCTGGACAATAGCGAAACCATAGGGTTCAAATTCTAATTATTAAGAAACTTCCGAAATATTGAATATGTACGAGGTAACAAACATTCAATCATGGGTTTGAATGTGAGAATCGATTATTTTATGGACATTAACCAGATTGTGCTTTTGAAGTGAGCATTTTTTTGATAGTGTTAATGTGAGTTATTTGGCTGGTTTAAATGACAATAGATGATCATGAACTATTTCATTTGTCTAGCTGCTTAACCTTCTTGCAAACGAGGAGCTGGTTCTCGACAATGGAACTTCATTTCGTGACCCGTGTATTGATCGTAAAGTCGTCACTGTTGGAAAGGTAATATTTTGAGCGTGTTTTTCAATCGATTTAGTTATCCCATTATGTTGACCTTATTAAGGTTAGTTTCTGTTAGGTATCCTCATGATTCTAGATTCTTTTATTTTCTAATGATTTGTGGCAATTAAGTTGATGTTCATTTGTTCTTTCTGATTAGGTTTGCTGGTCTCCTGTTGCGTTAGTGTTTGTTATGCAGTAGTTATGTTAACAACATCGTTTCATAGGTGAAAACTGAACCGCTTCTTTAAAGTTATTATTTAATGTGATTTTAGATCCCTTTGTTACAAAATAATTTTTGGTGAAAGATATTTACTAAAACAACCCCATCTTTCAGGTCATTTGCAAACAACCATTGCTGCTTGTGGTCTTGGAAAGCGGACACAAAGTTCAACAAGCTTTAGAATTTACCGTCTCCACCAAACCACCCGCGTGTAATCAGCTGGAACCCTCCTTTTGTGGCATTAATTCTAGCGAGGTCCGTTGTATTTGTAACAATTTAGAAGTTATATATTTCTAAGAGTTTAGTTCAATTTAACCGATTTGTAAACAATTTTTTTTGGAGTTTGCAAGTGCCTATACCGCAAGGAATGAGCCGAATCAAACTTCCACAACTCCTCATGATTGATACCACTATTTAACTTTATTGGTCACCTAATTTAGCATGATTTGTTTTTACTGTAATATTTCATTTGAAGTAAAATATGGGGAATTGGTTTTGTTGATTATTCTTAATTGTTCGGTGAATACAAAAAGCTTTGGCTTCAGCATTGGATCTGATCATGAGTTGAGATTGAAAGAGAGTTGCAGAAGAAGTAAAGGAAGAAGCCGGTATAAATAGTTTGTATGTTCTAGCAAAGGGAGATGCATTTAAACATACATAGCATCGCAAAAAGAAAAAAAATGACATGGTTGTAGATTTCTTTCTTCAAAAAAGGACAAGGTTTTGAAACTGATTAGCCTTGCTTAGGTGGTGATTCCAATACTTCAATGGTGGTAAATGTTCTCCAGAACCAGTTTGCTACAAGAGTTTATGCTTGCGAGATTGGAATGCCTCGAAGGCAAACCTATGTGAAGCAATTAGATGCTACATTCAGCCATGGTTAAAGATTTTAGAGTCACTCTAAAGTTTTGTTTGGTGCTTTAATATTTGGTCCAGAAGGTATCTATCTGGTGACCCTTAGACGTGAAACCTAAGTTTGGATAGGCCTAGAACAAAAATGATGATCTACATAGGCTTCAATGCCAGTAGTTATTATATGTTTGGATAGCCCTCTTCTTTTTAGTATTGAAGTACTTGTAAGATATTACAAGTGGCAATTTTGAACCTTTAACTTAACACTACACTAAGCAAATGATATTCCGTGCAACTCAAGGATCAATGGAATGGCATCTATAAATTTTTATTTCAATATCATTATACGTTCATATTGAAAAATTCTTTCATTACAAAGTTTATCTCAATGCCAATAGATATTATATTTTGTGTTAAGCCACCTGCGAAACTCGCGGGATCTTAAACTAGTTTATAGATGTACCAGGTTATATGCCCATGAGCTTCACAGGTTATAGGTTGTGTTAAAAAATATATATCTATAAAAGTATTTTTTTTGTATGATTCTATATAGACATGTCGAGGCAAAGACGTAACCTGTGCTTGAGTAACAACAATCAACTTTGATCATAGCTTCAACTCATTTGGGTAGCGAAATATATTCATATGTCATAAATTTTTAAAATAAAATTAAAGATAAAACAATATGAAAACGATTTCGTCATCAAATAGACCCAACCGACAACATTATATTTGTAACAAAAAAAAAACAATAGTAAATAAAATTCAATTTAAAATGGTATAAACTACATCACGCAATGAATTTTCATTACATAATCCAAATGTATGATCTCAACTATTCTCAAGTGTGTTACCAAATTGGCATTTTAACTCTCACAATAATATTTGATGGTAGTTTCAATGAATAAAAAAAGACTTAAGAACACCAATGGCTTATCAGTTGTTATCACATCCATGGTCATAAACGTCACTAACATCAACATCCACTTCTTTCGATAATACATGATTGTAAAATGAAGTTAATCATAAAATTTTTTGCCCAATTATGTTTCACGAGGCAAATTCAATATTTCTTGACATACAGTTCACAAGTTGCTAAGTAATGATTTTTAGCTCACCCAATAATACCCTTAGCTTCTACTAATAATTTACCTAGATTATCACCCGTACGCGACACGGGCTGAAGCAAGATATTTATATTAATTATTAATGAATGTAAATCAAATAATACAAACAAATTGACATATTAGAAAATGATTTATGTATAACTTACTTCATACTATAAGTTTATGAAAAGTTATTTATATAAATAAACAAATGATCTTTTAGGCTTATATAATGAATTACTAAAGCTGCAAATTTAACGAAATTTGATAGTTTATGAAGCATGAGTAAAGTCTTATGTAATGATACTTGAGATTGCCTTCCACTGTAAATTTGATAGTTTATGAAGCATGAGTCTGCAAACAATTGTAGTTACTTGTTTCTGTAACATAAAAAAAATGCTATCAACATTAATCATGAAAGCATACATAAACATTAATGAAAAGGCTATTTATAGTTTGGCTTTGCTGCTCGATATCAATCATAGTATCTATAGTTTGGCAGGGCATTCCAAGTGGTTTTAGGCGATCGGCGGCACAGTGGGCAATAAAATGACATTGCCTTTGCATACGTGTCTATATACAAATAATTTAAATAATATATTATAATATGTTTTTTAGTATTTTTTAGTATTTGATTCCGATCGCTATTAGAACAAACCCGTGTATTCACACGGGTGTACACCTAGTTAATCATGAAAGCATACATAAACATTAATGAAAAGGCTATTTATGGGTTGGCACAACTCGACTCTATTTGTCAAAAGACTATTTGCAAAATTACCTATTTTAATCTACGACCGAAGCAATCTAAATGAGGTTCAACGTTAGCTCAACCATTTTGGGCCCCAACGCAAAAACGAAAATTTGGGGACCTTTTTCAAATTTTATTGTTTTTACCACCCTCCTTTATCTAGTTACCATTTTGTTCTACCACTTTGTGATTCATTTAAAGTTTCTAGTTGACATAAAAAAAATTACTAAAAAGAAACTTATATTAGAGACTTAATCAATATAGCATCAGATCACTTATATTAGAAATTTAATCAATAAAGCTTCATTTTTTGATGATTGTGTTTCTTTTGAACCAAAAGTAGAGATAAAATCATTGGACACATATTCTCTTGAAGTCTATCTTATATGATCTGTAGGTCGTATTGCATAGATATTGAAAGGAGGAAAAACTCAAAAAGAATTTATCTTATTACATATGGTCTTTAACTTCAAAAATGTATGAAAATATTTGAAAACATACATGGCAACATTAATTTAGTCAAAAGATGTGGGCCCTGCTTTCTTTTTTGAGAGCACTGCTTGCACAACTAACAATTTTGATGAGCAACTTCTATTAAAGACACGCTGTTTATATCAAAGCAATTCTAACTGCAAAGAAGCCTGCTTTAAGTATTCAAAATTAGACCTGGCACACGGGTTGGGTCGGGTCATGGGTCAAACTGGTTCGGGTCACAACAGGTTCGGGTCAAAACGGGTCAATTATAAAAAACGGTTGTTTCGGTTCGGGTCAGAACGGGTCCGGGTCAGAATGGGTCTGGGTTAGAACAGGTTTTGGGTCAGGTCGGGTCAGTTTTTCTTTTTTTTTTTATGATTACTAATATGATAATACCAAAACATACGTGAATTGCACAACTACTTGTATACATACCTTCCTTTATTTTGGTGAATTTCAAGTCATCAGGTTCCTCTGTCAAATAAATAAACCACACTTAATCACATAGAACAATGCAGACACTTGTTAAACTTAGTTACAAGAGAAGTTATTTCATACCACTATTAGGGGCATCATTCGATGTTAATTGTTAAATAACAAGGCGTCAAAGGTCAAATATAGTGACATACCGACGCGACATTACGTGGGAGCCTCCGACACCATTTCGCCCACGCAAGAGGCTGGTAATGCCGCGCAATAATCATAGCTATATTCTCCTCTGGATTACAAACCGCTTCTTGAAGCGCACTCCACCCGTTCTCATTCTGCAAACTCCAATCCGCACCAGCAGCCATGAAAATATCCGCCGAGATCGGATCCTTGATCCGAACAGCAAGATGAAGCGGCGTTTCTCGACCCGGAACATCACGACGGTTGATCACAGCCGAAACTGCATCCGCATCAAGCTCAGCAGCTACCGATTCATCCTCCGTGTTAACCGCACCGGTTTTTGCAGTCACAACATTGACCGTTTCATTAACGTTGTAGTCATAGCTCCCGTCTCTCACCTATTTATGAGGAGATCTAAACATTATAATTATAATACTAATGCACTCAAAGAAATAAAGAGTTGTGTGTATCAAAAAAATGGTGTACCATTCTTATATCAAAATATGTATGGCCAGGGATACAAAGAAAAAAAAAACTTTTTTTATGAGTTCTTTTGGGACAGTTTGAACCACGTTAGCAGTTGACTCTATAGCAGATGCAGCAACCAAAGACAACTTACCAAGTCCCTGTATAAAATATAAACAAAGATGTTTAGTAAAATCAAACATTAAAGAAAGAAGAGTAAACTGCAATTTTACACCCTGTGGTTAGGGGTGATTGGCACCCTTACCCCCCCCTAAGGAAATAATTGTAATTTTACCCCCCACTGTTTGCTGTTATGTTGCAACCTTACCCCCCGACCTCAAATTTGTTTACTAATCTGTTGACTATAACTTGAAATGACTATAATGCCCTTTCATATTACCCCCTGTGTTTTGTGCACTCTGTGATATTACCCCCTGCCACCATTGCCACCGCCATTCACCACCACTGCCACCTCCAGCCACCACCACAACTTACCGGAAACCTGCAACTCCGGTATTCGATGGAGTTTGCTGAGGATGTAAGACTAACGTTTCAAAACGCTTTGACGTATAATCTGAAAGGGAAAGATGTTCATGCTATGGCAGAGCTTCTATTAAAGTTATTTGAAGAAAAATGGAAACTTATAGAAGCGGACTATATAAAGGAAACAAAGCGTGCGGTAAATAACGAAGTTGGTTTACCAACTCCAACATCAAGACCGACACCTCCTCAGTTATTACCGGTATCCAGTAGGGTGGAAACACCTGTTCCTGCCATTGATCCTAAACCGCAACGTCCGGTTGTTTCGAGCACGGGTAGAACTCCTTCGTTAAAGAAGCCAAAAGCTAAAGATCCAAATAAACGGGAAATGACTTATGAGGAGAAGCAGAAACTTAGCATAAATTTGCAGAATTTACCGTCTGAAAAGTTGGATAACGTTGTCAAGATTATCAAGAAAAGGAATCCGTCGTTATCCCAAAAAGACGATGAAATTGAGGTGGATATCGATACGTTTGATACTGAAACTCTGTGGGAGCTTGACCGATTCGTCACCTACTACAAAAAAGAAGTAAGCAAGAACAAAAGGAAAGCTGAAACTGAATTCACTAATCTAGAAACAATTGACATTGAACCGAACGTCCAAGACAATGTGAGTATATACCCGTTTACCCGTACCGTTTAATTTTGTTAAATATGGGTAACAAAATATGTTGAATTATGCGTTGTCAGATTCAGAACCTAGCACTCGTTGTGCTCGATGCAGTCGTTGGAGAAGATGACCGGAGTTGCAGGTTTCCGGTAAGTTGTGGTGGTGGCTGGAGGTGGCAGTGGTGGTTGTGGTGGTGAATGGCGGTGGCAGTGGTGGCAGGGGGTAATATCACAGAGTGCACAAAACATAGGGGGTAATATGAAAGGGCATTATAGTCATTTCAAGTTATAGTCAACAGATTAGTCAACAAATTTGAGGCCGGGGGGTAAGGTTGCAACATAGCAGCAAACAGTGGGGGGTAAAATTGCAATTATTTCCTTAGGGGGGGGGGGGGGGTAAGGGTGCCAATCACCCCTAACCACAAGGTGTAAAATTGCAGTTTACTCAAGAAAGAATAATAAGTTTTAAAGTAAGTTCAAGATCTCAATACATTAGACAGTAACACTTTATTAGATATCTTTATCAAACCAATTCTTTATTTTTAATCATATTGTTACACATAAGAAAACCATCACCATTTGGGTTACCAATTTGCTGAAGTCGAAATATAAACCTTCAAATTTCAAACATACGTTGTAACAAACAGTTGGTGTGCACAAATAAATTCCACCTTAAACCACAAATTAACAAAACTTACAAAACCCTCCTCCACACACAACATTATCACCCCATGACATACTTTTGATTTCATCTTGATAACGTATATACACAATATCAATGGACGTTCATCCCTTTGTCTTACCTCTATTAACACTACCCCTCTTTCTCAGAAAAAGCTTTGGGAACCGCCGCCGCCACTGCTATTAGGGTTCGCAGCGAAACCCTAATCGTGCTGCCGGAATGCCTACTGCCATTGTCGTGTTCAACCTAACCAGCCAACAGATGAACAACTAAACCATGAAATAGAGGTAAAAATTAAATAAAAGAAGTGTAGGTTATATAAAATAGATGAACGACTAATCAGCCAAGACACTTAATATGCCCTTCTTTTAGAGGCAGATCGCCACTGATTAACTCCCATACGTAATGGATAGGTAGAGAAGAACAACGGGAGGAAGCTGATTGAAAATAAAATTATGCAGGTGAAAAGATTCAAGAATCCCTTTTCAATCGTCAATTCCATAGCTGAAGAGAGTGGTATGCGGCGGTGGATGAATCAGGGTTCATGGTAAATAAGAGAGAGAGAGAGTTTTAGCTTTTAAATTTTGAATTCGAATATGGTCAAAGAGTTGTGAATTGCAGACTACTTTTTGATTCTGGGATCTGCAGTATGCCTCTTTGGTGTTGCAACAGACATCGATCTTCATTTGTATTCTTATGGTTGACTTTAGGGTTTATTAAAAAAAAACTCTAAGAAAATGACACATAGGATGTAATTAGGTGGAGGGCTTTAAATGTTGACACCTAGGATGGATAAGGTTTGCTTTATTAGGCCATGCGTAGTCATAACGCCCCTTTGTGGGCGTTATGCGACACGTGGCGTGACACGTCAGCAAGGGGCTTTATGGGGCGTTATGCAATTTGAGGCCGTAGTCATAACGCCCCTTTGTCATCATTACTCATTTTTTAATTTTTATTTTTTTAATTCATTTGTAAGTTTTTTAAAAATAAAATTCATTTCATTAAACAAAAAAAAAGTACAATAAAATTAAAAAACATTAAACTAGAAAAAAAACATTAAACTAGAATAAAAAAAAAATTACACAATCAAAGGTTATATTTTTTTTCAATCCGCTCCTTTTGTGCCAACGCCATTTTCAAAGCTTTTCCCGTTAAGTGGTCATGCGGTTTCGAGTAGAACTCAAAGTCGTGAGCCCATTGTCTATCCCGCATAATCTCCGTAACTTCGTGGTTCTCCTCCAAACGTTTATTACCGAGTTCGTGTAACTCATGAAGTCGCATGTTTATCTCCGAAAATGCGTTACTCATATCCGTTCCCATAGACATCGACGACGACTCGGGTTTTTTCGCCCGACTTTTTCTTCCGGGCGGTCTTGGTAACTCCTCCGCCGGCTCGTCATCCGGAATATCCTCGTTCAAGTCGGTGTTTCGAGCGTCGGAGGTTGGCGTTTCGGGTTCACCCGACTCGTTTGTTTTGGACCTCTTTGATGGTCATGTATTTCCCGAACGACCACTCGGAGTAGATACGGTGGCCCATTTGGGGCTATGGCGAAGGATTTGCCAACACCTCATGTATGGGAAATGGCCATTACCCTTCGTATACTCGACCAATGCCGCTTGCGTAATATCTTCATCGTTACTTCCACTTTTCCATCCGGAAAACAAGCGTTGGTACACGGTTTGAAAGTTTGTGCATTTCTTGTTTATATCGGTCCACTTCCCCGATATAGAGTCCGGTAGCCGGTATTCGTCTCCTCTACCCATGAGATCGAAAAAAAGGTCTCGTATTCGTTGCCAAAAAACGCTTTTACTTTGATTGTTTGCTACAAAAAAACAAAATATAATGTTTAAAAACAGAAAATAAATATAAAACAGAAAAAAAAAAAACAGAAAACGAAAAAAAAAACAAAGAAAAAAAAAACATACATATAACCGGGTCCTCCGAAACATCGATGAAAGCGCGGGTTAACGCATACTCCTCTTCGGGCTCCCACGTTATCACAGTTTTTTTCGCTCGGGTAGTGGTTTCCACTTTCTTTTTATGTGGCCGTTTTGCTTTTCCTTTTCCTTTTTGCGTCTCCGGTTGCGTATCCGGTACCTCGGGTTGCGTCTCCGGAACAACATCGGGTTCGTGTAGTGGGGAGCCGAAAGCATTAGCCGACCCAAACGCTTGAGACGACCCCATCCCATCCGTGTTTTGATTCGGGTTCCACCCGTAGAGATTAGGGTCCCATGATAGCGGTTGGTTCAAAAGATTCATGAACCCGGGACTTTGTTGATTGTAATCGAGAAAACCGGAGCCGAAAGGGTTGGGTCTAGTGGGAACCGGCGACACGGGGCGAGTAGGATTACCACTTTGGTTTGGGTCCGCACTAGATCGGGGAGGAATGAAGCCACGGTTGTATGGATGCATTGTATAAAATATCAAGATTTGTAAAAAAAATGGAAGAGATGAGAGTTTTTGAGTGTTTGTGGTAAAAAAAAATAGGAGAGGAGGTAATGATTTAAAGGAAAGTTTGAAAAATAAATTGATTTTTTTTTATTAAAATGACCGTTTACAAACGGTCAAAAAAATCAATTCATCCATTCAAAACGCCGCGATAATTATCGCGCCTTCAAAATTTTTTTGGGCATAGCGCCCTTTGTTTTGGTGTGCAAGGAGCCATCTCGGCGCTATAGGGGTTGGTCGCGCCCCACTACGTATGCTCTTATAGTAGAGATACTAGGTTAGAATCCCGTGTATTACACGGGTTGACTAAATGTAATTTTATATACTAAACAATGAAAACAATGTATCCCTAAAATACTCGTGTATTGTACGGGTTGGATAAATCTAATTTATATATCAAATAATAAAAAATGTTATATCTTTAAAAACCTTGTGTAGTACAGGGTTAAATAAATGTAATTTTGTTAGTAAATAATGAAAAAAAATATTTTTTTTTAAACCATGTGTATTAAACAGGTTGAATAAACCTAGTTGTACATAACAAATAATAAAAAAACTAAAGATAATATATTAATACAAAGTTTGGTTTCGTGATAATAAAAAAAGTTATATCATAAAAAATAATGATAATATATTAATACAAAGTTTGGTTTTCGTGATACGTAATTTGTTTTATCTAAAAATATCGTAAATTAATAATTTAAATTTGAAAATAATATTTTGATAGAAAAAAGAAACATTCTATTAGAAATTCAAAGTAAAATAAGATTTAATTCTAATTTATTATTTATTTAACTAATATAAGATATGTAGAAAAAAAGAGACGGAAAAATAATAAATAGATGTTTGTATAGTAAATAATAAAAAAGTTATTTTTTAAAACCCTATGTATTACACGGGTTAAATAAACCTAATTTTATATACCAAATATTTAAAAGAATTATATTATATAAAAACTAATGATAATATATTAATACAAAGTTTGATTTTCATAATAATAAAGAAAAGTTACATCATAAAAAACAAACGGTAATATATTAATACAAAGTTTGGTTTTCGTGATACGTAATTTGTTTTATCTAAAAATATTGTAAATTGACAATTTAAATTTGAACATATTATTTTAATAGAAAAAATATTTTTTTATGCATGATAAAATCAATATTTCATACTGTGCATGCATCTTTTGACGGTGTCTTTATAATATTAATTATTTAATATCTTTATATATTTGAAATCTTGAATCAAACAAATTATATATTTATTTGCAGATAAGATTTAAATAAACAGGATATATATTTATCAAATTAATTATCCTTATATTAATTAATTGATAATATAATTTTTTGGCGGAAAAATTTCATTGAGATTACTTCATAGAATGACATGTGTCCTTTATATGGTTTCTTTTATTATATATAGATTTCTCAATTATCAACCAATAAGTCATTTGGTAAGCCTCAAATGTTTGCTTCTGGAAATGACTTATTGCCTATTAGTTAAAAAAAAAAAACAAATAAGTCAATAAGCCATTTACAAACTCAATCCCAAAATGACTTATTGCCTTGTTAGTTAAAAAAAAAAACAAATAAGTCAATAAGCCATTTACAAACTCAATCCCAAAACACCCTCTAAATCTATTATTAGCGATGTGTCTCGATATTATTAGATCAGTTTCTTATTGGGACCCATTATTACTTTCTTTCATCATGTAAAAAATTGAATAAATTCTAGTTTATCTACTTCAACCCATGTGGGTAAGAAATAAATGCATTTTATACACGATAAAGGGGTTCCATTTTTTTCTTAGTTGGAATGATGTGTATCGGTTTATATGGTTCTAATCAACTAACATTACATTTTGAAATATCGGTTGTATCATTTTACTTTGGGAAATATATTATATATGCGAGTTTTCTTAGTATTACTTGACTCGTTACTGATTCCATCCCTGCATTCATCGTTATCAAATACCCATAGAGGCACCTTAGTAATGGCGGAGCTTGACCAAAAGTTCCGAGGGGGCGGAAAGTCATGGGACTCAATGTTGAAATTACATAATATTCTTTTTTTATCAATTCAATATTTTCCTTCTTTTTGCCTATCAATTTAATCCCTTCATTTTTTCTCTGCATGTTACCGTTGGTGATTTCTTATGGGCCTTTTGAGAGTTAGTGGACTGCTATTCTTTGGGCCTCTTTGCTTGGAGCAGAAGCCCTTGCTAGTTATAAAAGAGGGGCGCTGGTTTGAGTTCGACACACACAACAACAACAACAGTAACAGCTTCAAAACATCACTGCTGAGTCTGTCTTCTCTTTATTGGATCATCAGCAGCTTTTTCTTTGCAAGCTCATCGTTCTGACCAGAACCTTCTTTACGGTTCTTTTCTAGTCGCATGTTCAAGTGTCTCGAGATCTCGTTTTGATCTCTGGTTCTGTAACAGATCAGTCATTGATCTGAGTTGTCAGTTTAAGCCGGTAACTTTGCCGGTCTTGTTCTGTATCTGTTTGAAATCAATCACGCCGACTGGTGTCATAATAAAAGTGTTTGTGTTCTTGATATCTTGTTCTTGACATGGTATCAGAGCACTAGGTGCTCTTGGATTTCGTATTCCGCTGTCCGCTGCGATCTAGGGTTCCATTCTGTTCTGGTTTGGCAGATTGGAGGTCTCTGCCAATTCTGTTTTTCGGTTTTGTTCATCTTCCGGGGTGGTCGCTGAAGGTCTCTGCCGGTTTTGGTCTCTTGAAGAATCTGAACCCTATTATTGAGGGCTTTACTGTGCTGTGAAGGGGTTCTCGTTGGTCTCTATTTAGGGCAAACCAACAGAACGCTTTGTTCATCATCTGATCAGATTCTTGTAACCCTAAGTGAAGGTTACAAGTCTGATTCACTGCAGTTATTCGCACCCGCTGTGAGATTGTTCTATATCTGTCCTTTATTTATTTATTTATTTTTCCTGTTTCCTGCATCACTGAGTCAGTGTGTCTAGGCATCCACTGTTTACCGGACTAGTCGGGCCGGCACTTGATCGAGTCTTATTTGCTTATCTGTTGCATTTGTTGTCTGTGTTATCAATAATTCAATATGTCTAGTAATGATAACTCTGTTATAACATCTCCTAGTGGCACTCTAGTTAGTAAAATAGATGCTGGTGACCCGCTATACCTTCATCCTAGTGACTCGGCTAATTTGACCATTGTTAATATAAAACTTAAAGGCACTGATAATTACAATGTTTGGGCTAATGCTATGAACCTGGCTTTACAAGTTAAAAATAAATTAGGGTTTATTGATGGTTCTTGTGTTAGATCTACTACTGATGAAGTGTTAGGAAAACAGTGGGATCGTTGTAATTCTATTGTTCTTACATGGATTTTGAACTCAGTGTCTGAGGAATTATACTTGGGTCATGTTTATTCTAAACTTGCTTCTGTTGTGTGGAAAGAGCTAAAGGAAACGTATGATAAGGTTGATGGGTCGGTGGTCTTTAATTTGTATCAAAAAATTAATTCATTTTCTCAAAATGGTATGCCTGTCTCTGAGTATTATCATAAACTTAATTGCATGTGGAAACAATTAGATCAAATTCTATCTCTTCCTACGTGTACTTGTGATGCATCTAAACAATTTAATGATTTCAATCACTTGATTAAACTGATGCAGTTCTTAATGGGTCTTGACAGTACTTACCAGTCTGTAAGAACTTCTTTACTAACTAGGGAAGTTCTTCCTTCTGTGAAAGAAGCCTTCTCTGTTGTTTCCAGAGAAGAATCTCACAGAAATTCAAACTTTTTTTCAGAAAAAATATCTAGTAATCCTGTCGGCTTTGCTGTTAAAACCAGTCAATCTTTTGATTCAAAAAAGAAAAATGTTAGACCCCCTAATCCAAATCTTAAATGTTCACATTGTAACAAGACTGGACATACTGTTGAGAGGTGTTATGAACTAGTTGGTTATCCTTCTTGGATGAAATCTAAAAACAGTGGTAATAAGGGAGGCAGGGTTAGTAATAATGTGGTTGTTGATGCTTCTGAAACTGCTTCATCGTCTACTGTGAATGGTTTAACCAATGAACAGATTGCTCAATTACTTAGCCTGTTGAATGAAAAGTCCAGAAGTGAAACTCAAAGCAGCAACTTTGCTGGTAGGTCTAATTATGTTTGTTTTAACAGTTATACTAATGAGTTTAAACCTACATGTGACTTTAAACCTGCTTATTGTTTCTCCAACTTTGGAAATAATGGGAAAAAGGCTGGGTGGATAATTGATTCTGGGGCAAATCAACACATGATTACAGATGACACCAATCTTATAAATCAAATGGATGTTACAGAATATAACATCAAAGTTAAACATCCCAATGGGACAAGTGCTTTGGTAACTAAGATTGGTGATGTTAAACTAAGTGATAAGGTCATCCTATATGATGTGTTTGTTATTCCTGATTATTGTGTCAATCTTGTTTCTGTTCATAAACTTGCCAAAGATTGCAAACTTACTGTCTCTTTTGATGAACATAATTGTTATATTCAGGACTCTCAAACAAAGAAAGTCCTGGTGACTGGTAGTCAACTTGATGGACTGTATTTCTGTGGTAGTGCGTCTATGTCTAACAAGGTGTGTAATACTAGTCTTGATGTTAATCTTTGGCATGCTAGATTAGGACACCCTGCTGAACCTGCGTTACATGTTCTAAGAGACAAACTAGATATTAAAAAGGATGTTAAACTTGAACCTTGTGAAACATGCCATAGGGCAAAACAACATAGGGAACCGTTTCCTTTAAGTGAACATAAGACTAAGTCTTTAGGAGACCTTGTTCATCTTGATGTATGGGGTCCCTATAGGGTCCAAAGTAGGGATGGTTTTAGATATTTCCTCACAGTGGTTGATGATTACACACGGGCGGTTTGGGTCTACCTTATGAAAAATAAAGATGAAGTGTTTTATAATATTAAAGGGTTCTTTAACATGCTTAAAACCCAATTTAGTAAACACATTAAAATATTCAGGAGTGATAATGGTACTGAGTTTATAAACAAACAAATGAAAGATTTTTGTTACAATAATGGTATTATTCATCAAACCTCGTGTGTTCATACCCCACAACAAAATGGGATAGTTGAGAGGAAACATAGGCACCTTTTAAATATTGCTAGAGCCTTATTGTTCCAAGCTGGTTTTCCCCTTAACTTCTGGTCTGAGTGTATTCTAACTGCTTCCTATTTGATTAACAGGACTCCATCTTCTGTCTTAAATGGTAGGTCTCCTTATGAACTTGTGTTTGGTTTTGCCCCTATGTTGAGTCAGCTTAGGATTGTTGGGTGTCTTTGTTTTAGCACTGTTTTAAACAATTCTGATAAATTTAATAGTCATGCTGAAAAATGTGTTCTGGTTGGATATTCTAATGAGAAAAAAGGGTATAAACTATGGAGTCTAGATCAAAGAGTTATGTTTTATTCTAGGGATGTCAGATTTTATGAATCAGTTTTCCCTTTTAAAGAAAAGAAAATCTCTCTTGATCTAGATCCTGAAATCAATACTTTAAACTTTTTTGACTTATTTGATCAAAATGACACCCAAAATTCTAATTCTGACTCTACTCCCAATGATGATAACTCAAGCATGAATCCTGCAGTCTTTAATCATTCTCAGCAACCTGTTAATAACTCTGACAATGCTTTAGGAAGGGCTGGTATACAGCAACCAAGTAGTGTTGAGTTAGAAACTGGTAGGGTTGAGCCTGATTTAGACGTTGAGGAAAACATTAGCAATTCTGAGGGAGATAATACAGGACAACCTAGCAGTGTTTTAAGGAAATCTTCTAGGAATATAAAATTTCCATCTAAACTTGATGACTTTGTTATTGATGGTAAAGTCAAATATGGTCTTGAAAAAGTGTTAAATTATGCTAATCTTGATTCTGAAAGTATGTGCTTTGCTTCTATGCTTAATAAGAGTTGTGAACCTAAAAACTATTTTGAAGCTAAATCGGATAACAATTGGGTCGTTGCCATGAATGATGAGTTAGAAGCCTTACATAGAAATGATACTTGGGAAATAGTTGATTTGCCTCCCAATAGGAAAGCTATAGGTTGTAAAAGGATTTACAAAATCAAATATAAAGCTTCAGGCGAAATAGAAAGGTACAAGGCTAGACTTGTAGCTAAGGGTTTTAGTCAAAAGGAGGGTATAGACTTCTTGAGACATTTTCTCCTGTCGTGAAAATGGTAACTGTTAGATGTGTTCTAACCATTGCTATTAATAATGGTTGGGATGTTCATCAACTTGATGTAAATAACGCTTTTTTATATGGCAATTTAAATGAAGAAGTTTATATGACCCTTCCTGATGGTTATAATCCCAACCATGTTAATAAAGTTTGTAAGCTAAAAAAATCCCTTTATGGTCTTAAACAAGCTCCTCGAATGTGGAATGAGAAGCTTGTTGATGTTTTGCTTGAACTTGGTTTTGAACAAAGTAAGTGTGACCACTCCATGTTTGTCAAAACAAGTAAATCTGTGTTCATTGTGTTACTTGTTTATGTGGATGATATAGTCATAACTGGTAGTTGTTCTACTGAGATTTCTAAAATTAAATCTCTTCTTAAATCTAAGTTTTTGATTAAGGACTTGGGAATGTTAAAATATTTCCTTGGGATTGAGGTTTTAAAAACCAAAGATGGCTTATGTTTATCTCAAAGGAAATATTGTCTTGACCTCCTTGCTGAATTTGGTTTGACTGGGTGTAAACCTGTTAACAGTCCCATTGAACCTAATCATATTTTAACCCATTTATGTGAAAAAAATAATCAAACCTTACTTGATATTTCTGTCTATCAAAAATTAGTGGGAAAACTAATATATCTTTCTCACACTAGACCGGATATTGCCTATTCGGTTCAATATCTAAGTCAATATATGCATAGTCCCACTAATGCTCATTTTAAAATCGCTTTAAGACTTTTAAGATATCTTAAGGGCTCTCCTGGGAAAGGTTTATTATTTAAAAAGGGGGACTCCTTAGAGCTTAAAGCCTTTGCTGATTCTGACGGGGGCAAATGCGTAAACTCTAGGAAATCCATCACAGGTTTTTGTGTCTTCTTAGGTAACTCTCTTATTTCATGGAAAAGCAAAAAACAGTCTACCATTTCTAGAGCTTCTGCTGAGGCAGAATATCGTGCTATGTGTGCTGCGACATGTGAAATCATTTGGCTCCTTAACATTTTAAATGAACTTAAAATTGACGCCAAACTTGTTGTGTCTCTTTTCTGTGATAATACAGCTGCTATTTCAATAGCTGCTAATCCTGTTTTTCACGATCGTACAAAGCATTTTGAAATTGATCTCTTCTTTTTAAGAGAAAAAATTTCAAAAGGTGTTATTAAAACTGTTGGTGTTGCGTCTGAAGATCAAACGGCAGATGTGTTTACAAAAGGTCTGCTCGTTCAAGCTCATGACAAGGTTTGTGATGAACTTGGTCAGTTTAATTGTTTTGCATATTGAATTGAGGGGGGGTGTTGAAATTACATAATATTCTTTTTTTATCAATTCAATATTTTCCTTCTTTGTGCCTATCAATTTAATCCCTTCCGTTTTTCTCTGCATGTTACCGTTGGTGATTTCTTATGGGCCTTTTGAGAGTTAGTGGACTGCTATTCTTTGGGCCTCTTTGCTTGGAGCAGAAGCCCTTGCTAGTTATAAAAGAGGGGCGCTGGTTTGAGTTCGACACACACAACAACAACAACAGTAACAACTTCAAAACATCACTGCTGAGTCTGTCTTCTCTTTATTGGATCATCAGCAGCTTTTTCTTTGCAAGCTCATCGTTCTGACCAGAACCTTCTTTACGGTTCTTTTCTAGTCGCATGTTCAAGTGTCTCGAGATCTCGTTTTGATCTCTGGTTCTGTAACAGATCAGTCATTGATCTGAGTTGTCAGTTTAAGCCGGTAACTTTGCCGGTCTTGTTCTGTATCTGTTTGAAATCAATCACGCCGACTGGTGTCATAATAAAAGTGTTTGTGTTCTTGATATCTTGTTCTTGACACTCAATTTATATATTGTATAAATATTTAGGCAAAATAATTGAGGAGACAATCCTATACAGTTTTAAAATTTTCGGATGAAAAATAGAAAATTTTACATTTCGAATCAAAACATTCGGGGACGGGTGCACCCCCACTTTATACAAGATGCTATTCTCATCAATATTTGAGTGAAAGAATTCACGCTTTCGAATTACAGTAGAAACTCTATAAAATAATACACTTGGGACCACCAAAATTTATTAATTAAAAGAGTTATTAATTAATCGATAAATTAATAATTATTAATTTATATATTAATTAATATTTTATTAATTTATAGTAGAATACTTAGTTTACAAACACCTTTCAAGCTTCCACTTAATTATTGTATACAATGCATGTATATCAAATGAACGGCCCAATTTGAAAGAAACCTTCAATCTCCCACCTTATTATGCTTCTTGTGTCAATGTATCACTTTATGGACATTAAAAATTCAACCTTGTGACGCGGGGATCATACGAGCTTTTAAGATGCATTATCGTCGTCGATTTTATAGAAGTCTTTTGGAGGGTTATGAATTAGGGGTTCCAAATCCAGCAAAAATAAATGTATTAGATGCAATGAATCTTGCAATTTCAGCATGGACTATGGATGTTCGTGCAAATACAATTGCGAACTGCTTTCGTCATTGTAAACTTCGATCAACAGATAACATGACTTTTGAGAACTCAGATGGAGGTGGTGAAAGCACTCAAGAACTCCAGAATTTGATCAAAGAGTTGGGTTATCGCAATGCAATGGATGTCGAAGATGTTCTGACTCACCCAGAAGAAAATGTAGTTGCACAGTTGTTGACTGATGAAGAAATTATTGAAAACATTATTGGAATTAATAAAGATGATATCGATGAAGAAGATGATGAAAGTTCTACAATGGAGCCCCCTTCGCGAAACGAAGTTATTAAAGCGGCAATCACATTGAACAATTTCTTGTTGAGCTATGAGACAACAACACCAGAAGTTCTTACCGTGCTAAGGAAACTTAGAGACGAGATTCAAGGGGAAATTGATTTCAACAAAAAACAAAAGACAATTGAGTCATTTTTCAAGAAACCTTCATAAATCATTCATGTAATATGCTATATATAAGGAATTATTAATTTATATTTTATATGGGGTCTAAAGAAATTATCAAAAATGTATTATCTTATAATTTTAGCGAATTATTAATTTAGCACCCTATCCCCGTGTCGGGACCGGCAAAAAATATTATCTTAGAGAGTTTATTAAATAATCGAGTATTAATTTATCGAGTTTCTACTGTATTATGTATTTTAAGAAGTAAATTCAATATGTCCAATACTCCTAATATTTCCACTTAGCTTCATGATATATATATATATATATATATTGTTATAGTTTAGAACAAATAGAAATTACTTCTATTACTATCAACAAGTTGCATCACTACCTCTTTTTTAATAGCAAAATCAAGTCTTTTAAAAATTACAATCATAGATCTCGTAGTCATAACATTACTATACATGACCCTTTGGACTCGACTAAGCAGGTCCACAGCCTCTGGCGCAAGGAAACCAAAAGTGTCAAACGCAAATGGGATAAACACGTGTTGGTTGTCAATGCATGTTTTCTCGTGTTTGATCACTTTGTCCGAAGCAGCTTTTAAAGCAGCCTGACCCACCGTGAGAGCATTAGCCCCCAAGCCCACAAAGGGGAAAACCCCTGTTAGATTCACACAAGCGTGTTTTCCTCCGTCAATCCAAAGACCAAAATGTCGACTGGTCCAAATTCAATGTCAAACACAAAATTATTATAAAAAATTCAAATAGATTTAAAAATTTTATTAACATCAATGAAATTTGTTGAACAATCTTGAAAGCCTAAACCAAACATCTTTTTACGTTTAGCTAGCACTCGGATTCAAATTAGTAATAATACAAATCAAGAAGGCTTGGTTCAGAATTTTCACTCGAACCATCTCATGACTCACAAGTGACAAGTTTAGCTCGTTTTTTTTTTTCAAAAAGAAAAAGTTTATATTTATGAAGGTCGTAGCAGATAAAAAATTGTTGGACCCGAAGATGTGAACGAGAAGGGATATAGCTGGTCTTATTAACCAGGCGAGTTCACATTCACAGAAACTTGGCTAGAACATTATACGAGCCAACTAGAGTTGAGTTTATTTTTAGTTTCTTTAAGCTAAATTCGAACGAGTTACAAAAGGTTAAATAAGCTTATTTAGTTTTGAATCAACAATCTTTCAACGTCTCGTAACCGTCACATTCTCAGCAGTCAGCATACAAGCTAGAGGAATTCAAAGTACAGGAAACCAGTAAAATGCACCGGTTCAGAGCCCAAATGGACCAGTCATAATAGTGCAGAAAAAAAAATGATAGTATTACAACAGAAAAAAAGTATCTGCTTATATCACAACAGTTTTCTTTCAAATAAATTGCAACAGAAAATTATTTAGGGCCAATGTCCTTGAGAGCACAGATCTGCTCCTCTCCCATGGCTGACATCACACTCACAACCAAATCTTTCCCCTCTGCAAATCCATCTTTTATCTGCACATTTAAGCATATACATATATTATAGTTATAGATACAAAAATTATTTAACATACACAAGTTGAGAATTCCACGCCACGCTTGCGTTATGTGCATATAATGTATATTATGCGTGGGCCCTCAGGGGCCAAAAGTGAAAGTGCACTTATTTTAACATTATTTTACTAATTTCGTGAAAATAACGTTCAAAAGTGAGGGACGGTTGATCATGCATCATGTGGTGACGTTGATAGCCGAAAGACAAGGGGGTACATGCATTAATCGGCTTTTGTCCCAATTGTTGAGTGTTATGTGCCTTATGTCCAAGGCTTGATGCAAAACTACTATCGAGCCGGGGTCTCACTAGAAGCAGCCTCTCTATTCCTACATTATACCCTCCTCAGACCTTATCTTAGCTTGCTAATGAAGTTCAGAATTCATGTCATGATGACAACCAATGGAAAAGAAAACAATATACCTGTGTGAGGAGAGTATCATCGGTCGGCAGTTTCAGGTCATCCTTGGTGTTACCGTTTTCGGTCAGCAAACTCACCTGATATAACTCATTAATTATCAAAACCGAACCCATGTTTAAAAAAAGTACTTAATTAAGCAATAACAGAAAGAACCGTACAAATCCATCTTCGGAAATATCAATGAGCTGGTAGTCAGTGCGGCTAACATGAGGGACCTGCAAAATAGGGATAACTTGATTCAAGAAATCCACAATAAGGAACAAAAATGGGAGCTTTACAGAAATTGTGATTACATACATCACAGTTATGGGAAGATGGGACGATATCTTCAAGCTTTTTTCCATTGAAGATGTCGATTGCGACAAAGTGACACTTGGCATGACCGTGCTTGCCAGTCTTAGAGGTGGAAACTTCTACAACCTGGTAAAAATATAAAGAAGTATCATGCATGTGTCAATTTACTGGTAAACTCACCAAGACATGATGCAAGAGTTTTGAGATTGTAAATCAATGCACAAATTCATGATATAACTATGAAAATATGAGTGTAACGTCCAGTCCTTCCTACCAACCAATACTGTATGCTTTGCCAACAAGGAGCTCACGGCTTGGTATTTGGTTGCCCAAGTAGAGACCGCCCACGAGATCACCCCACACTTTACAAAGTTGCTGGTATCTAAGGTTGGACATGCCTTATGACCTAGTATCTATGTAGTTAATATCCGGATATATCAGTGATACTGATATATCGGTTATCGGTCCCCTGCCAAGATATCGGTCAGAATATAAGATATCGGTCAGAATATCCGTACCGATAATATCGGCAATATTGACCGATATTGGACCGATATCTGATCGATATATCACCGATTTTCCCGATATCAGTACCTTTCTTCTTATCTTAGTTCTACCATTCGTCTTTCTACTTATTGCTGCTATTAGTGTTTTAAGTCTTAATTGTTAGTTGTTACTGTAAACTGTTAGTGTTTTAAGTCTTAGTCAGTTCCTACTTGTTACAATTGTTAGTGTTTTGCAGGTTGCAAAAGATTAATTTGTTAAATGTAGGAAAGTATACTGAATTGTTAGTGTTAAATTGCCATATATATAAATTTAGCATGATATTAAAATTACAAATATCTCAAATATCGGTCCTTGACCGATATCCGATATTACTTAGCCTAGTATATCAACTAATGGACGGAAAGAAGTGGGATTTGCCTAAGATGTCAACAAAACATGCTAAACTTGCATATTGGCATGTGTATAACTAAGCTCACTAGATAGCACAATCAGAAGTACAGACAACATACATAGACCATGACATATTGTGACCGCAAAGACAACTAAAACCAACTAAAATTTTCAAGATTCAAGAGTGAGGCATTGGTGGGCAATGATAGGAAACCTAGAGAAGCCTGGGTTCGATCCTTGATCCAAACGGGTTTTACCAGTAATTTCACCGTCGTGCCTACGAGCGGGTGGATTACCGGGTTTTCCCCGGAATTGATGGTGGACTCGGAGTACTCCGTTTGGTCCAGTGGGTACTCCGAGAGTGCTCGGGATTGATTTCGTTGGCCGTTCATAAAGAACACTTGCTTACTTCAGAAAGTAATCAAATTTGTTTTTGAGTTCCAACACCAAACACAACATGTTCCTAGTCCCTCCCAAAGGTCATCTTCATGTATATATATAGCCACTAATAAACTCTACAACAACAAACACAACTAGAAGGTAACAACAGATCTAAAACAACCTATATACAACAATCTAGTATTATTAAATTCTCCAAACACAATCAATCAATCCAAGTCATTAAAAGTGATCCGACACAACCGTGATCAATTTCCAGATTATCCTAGTTCATCAAACTACTAAAACGTGATAAAGAAGTTAGAATACGAAGCACAAACCTTGCAGGCTCTGTTTTTAATAACAATGTGACCGCCTTTGCGGATAGTACCGGCTTGTTGCGGGTAGGTTTTGGAAGCTCCGGCATCGGCCTTTGATTCGAAATGATGCTCTTCATCTGACATGATTGAATTGAAGAGAAGAGGAAACTCGCAAGTGGGAGAGAGTATCAGTGGTTATATGTAAGGTTTTAGGGTGTGTTTGTAGGGACGAAGGCAGGGTGACCCGTTGATTTTGATATCGTTTAGCGTTGGAACTTGGAATAACGCTGGGATTGCGAATGTGCGAATCGCCGATTGACTTTTTTTTTTTTTTTTAAGAATCATCATCATCATCATCATACTCAGTAAATCCCACCAATAGCAAAGCAAAGGTAGGGTCTGAGGAGGGTAAGATGTAGACAGCCTTACCTCTACCCCGTAGGAATAGAGAGGCTGCTTCCAGTGAGACCCCCGGCTCGAATAATGGAATTTAATAATCTTAATTATTAGTCGTTGGCCGGTAACGATTCCAACTTATTAAATAACCAGTGGTGGTCTCACTTTTTCACAGATTGTAAACCAATAGACTTTTACTAACAAAACCTCAATTTTTTTGTCTCGTATCCGTTTCGGTTTAGTAAAGGTCCATTTGTTTACAATCTACGAAAAGGTGGGACCACCACTAGTTACTTTTTAAGTTGGGACCGTTGCTGGGTAACGACTGATAGTTAGGATTATTAAAATCCATTATTTCTTTTTTTATTAGAAACTTGTAAAGATAAGTTAAAGTAACTAGGTTTAAACAAATTCGCCGCGTTGCGGCAAACTTTTTTTTTATTTAGTATGTGTTTACATGTGTTTTGAAATCACTACGAGCGCGTTGCGAACGGAACCACTGACAGGAATAAAAAGAAAATGTAGAAAAAAACACTAAAAGATAACCGAAAGAAAATCAACCAAAAAAGTTGTATGGTAAAGATGTTGTTCGTATGAAACTGTGGTCAGAGATGAGCAAATGGTACTGGGTATCGGCACCGAATTTCCCGAACAAAAAGATCTTAAGTACCAATTCGGTACCGACTTTTGATGTTCTTGGTACTGGTTCGCTACTGTTTTTTTACCTTCATATACTGGTATCGTAACCGGTATTTTCGGTACCAGTACCGATTCGGTATCGGTGTGTAGTTTTATAATAAACAAAATCTAATTTTATTTATTATTAATTAGTATCACATATTAATTACATAAGGTGGATGCGTGTACAACCTTTTCTAGTGATCCAATTGCAATTGTTAAAACAAATACACAACCATAGGGGGTTTTCGAAAACTAATCTTTGATGAAAAACCTAAGCTTCACACTTCAATGAATGAACCATCATGCTCATATTTCTACTTTTATTTTTACAAAAGTGAACTTCGAACCATACATTGCAAATTCAAACAACCCTGAAGTCATCAGAAAGTCGTTTAAATCACGGGCGCTAACCCGATCAAAAATTGATTCAATCTATTCTCTAGGAATCTGACCGCATTAACGTCCCCCATCACAATCCAGATACCCAGATTCCATGATATATGACTACCAAATCTCTTCAAAGGTTTCTCTTCGCCACCACCCCACGAAGACCATACACATTAGCAATACGGAAATTCACCTCAACCCCCTTTAATTTGTCACTAACAATGGTTACAAATCTGCTTTTTATAACATTGTAAATGAAGAAAATTCCCGAGTTCCATATGCACAATAAACCCCCCGAACTGCCCGAATAGTCTACAAATTCATGCTCAAAATGACTAGGACCCCAAAAACCTTTACAACAAATTTTTGACCCATACGAGAATTGGGTTTCTTGTAAAGAGAGAAAATATTTTTTAAGATAACACCAACCTCTTTGTCCACATGGCTTTCATTTCCTTGCTAGCTCTTCTGATGTAAATATACATAAAATTCATGATGGTCTGGTGTTTAACCAGTGACCACCGACAAAATTATTCTTTAATCCGGACAATCTAATAACTCTTTATTAAATTAATTACGTGAATTTAAACTTAATTACGTGTTAGTTGAGTCCATAAAGTTTAGCAATGTCCGAGAAATGCATTGATTGTTTCATTTAGGGGCTGTTTGGTAGCCTCTTAATGATCATTCAGATGCTACCTCTTAATGGTTTAAAACCTCTGAATGAATAAGAGGTAACCTCAAGTCTGAATGGTTAAGAGGTAACCTCTGAATGATAAAACATCACATGTAATATTCTTCTACCTTCTCATTTGTAAAATTCTTAATGGTTCCATTAAGAGGTAGCCTCTTAATGACCATTCAGAGGCTACCAAACAGCCCCTTAGTCTAATCAGTATCATTTCACCGTGTTACGATGAAACTATTTATAATGAACGTTGGTGATTATCCGGTAGACGTTTTTGTTTCGAAATCGTTCCAATATGTTTGGAGCATTAAAACAATGACACTATTATATGTTTGGCGTGAAAAAGAGAGGAAATTATATTACGGATATTAAGTATCATAATTTATCGTGGAATATTGGATTTTAATAATCCAAACTATTCGTCGTTGGCCGCCAACAGTCCCAACTTTAAAAATAACCACTGGTAGTCCCAACTATTAACTAGCAGCATTCCCCTGAACTGGAGCTTGATTCCGAACAATCTGATTCTGACCCGAACGACAGACGTTGGCCAGATGCCCAAGCTTACCACATGTTGTGCATTGCCTACAAGCTTGTTGTGCAACATGATGACCATTGCAGCGAGCACAATGAGGTGCGGTACCAGCATACGCTTTCTTCGCAGGAGGTTGAGCTGGTGGGTTCTGAGCAGTTTGTGCAGTTACTGCAAAATTTTGGGAACCCTTTCGCTTTCTCGACTTCTTCGATGACTCACCTTCTTTACCCTTACCCTCTTTCTTGTCCTTCCCAGAATCAGTCGCCTTCTTTTTATCACCCTTGCGGGTGAGTTTACCCTTCCTGACTTGAGACTCAGTCAGGGTAGCAGACAACTCAATTGCTTGGCGAAGGGTGGTAGGATTAATACCGGTCACTATATCCAGAATAGAATCGGGTAGACCATCGATATACCTCTCTATCGCTTTCTCCAACGGGGTAACCATAGTAGGACACAAAAGACTGAGCTCCTCAAATCGATTCGTATACGCACGGTGTTCTCCCCCATCTTGTTTCAGATCGTCAAACTCTTGTTCCAAAGCTCGAATTTCGTGACGGGGACAGAACTCTCTCATCATGAGAGCTCGAAGCTCTTCCCATGTTTGTACCAACGCCACTTCGGCACCCCTGTCGCGCATCACTCCGTTCCACCACGTAAGAGCACGCTTCCCAAACACACTCGAAGCAAATTCAACCTTACGCCCATTCGGACATTGCACATGTCTGAATGTGTTCTCGATACTCTCGAACCATTGAAGGAGTGCAGTTGCTCCTTGTGACCCAGAAAACTTTAGCGGCTTAGCAGAATTGAAATTCTTGAAATTACATGGTGCATTATTGTTGCTGTTATTATTGTTGTTGTTGTTGTATATCTCGTGGACTTGGGTCACAACACCGGGAAGCACAGCAGCCACTTGCTGAGAGACCAGGGCTGCGAGTTCTTCAATAGTAAAAGATTGTGCTTCACGTCGAGGAGGCATTGTCTAGTAAGGAAACAGGAGAATCGAGTGAGATTGAAAATTAGGAAAAACAAAAGAGGGTACAGGCATTCACTCTTCACAATCGAGTGAGATTGAAAATTAGGAAAAACCCCAAGAGTTCCCAGGTAAGAGTGACTGGTCCGATTATGTGGATTTGTACGAACACTCTAGCCTTAGACAGAAAACTCAGGGTACAGGCATTCACTCTTCCAGTTTGCACGTGTTCACATTATTTAGACCCAAACTCTGACGAGATTTTGAAAACTCAAAAGGCACTAAGCCAAAAATGAGTCAAACTAGAAGGGTTCAAAACCTTATAACAGAGGGTTCAAAACCTAGTAATCAATCATCCTAGAACGGATGATTAATTTTCGAAGCAGATTCGGATTTTTGTTTTTAAAAAAAAAATCTAAACGCAAATCAACTCGCGTTGGGGCCCTAGAAAGTTATAGTCTAGGTCAAAGTTTTACTAATAACCTAATTCTCTATAACCATTGGCTCTGATACCAACTTTTCTGTCACACCCCGACCACGTAAAACAACAAATCGTGACGGAAACGTCGGGGAGTGTTGTAACAGAATTATTGTTTCAAACCATGGATACAAGAGTTTCGTTTTATTAAATATTAAACATTGTCTTAAAGTTAAACAAGCAATTCAAACATAGTTTATCATCGTTATTAAATCACTAAGGCCTCGTCCGGTCCTAAGTGAGCATGCATCCTATTCGTAATCAACATTAAGCAACATCACCTGAAACATATGTAAAAACAAAGTCAGCAAAGAAATGCTGGCGAGTACATAGTTTTTGTGTGAGTATCAGATTCATGGCTCGTTTGTATGTTAAAACAACTTGTACAACTTCGTTAATTGATATTAGGAAACCTTGTTTTGTAAAATGTTTGTATTGTAAATGAATAACCAAGTCAAAATAGATTGGTCATAATTTATAAACCTCGATGCCATGAATCTTAACCCAAAACATTTGTTTATGTAAACCAAATCATAAATCGTTCTTATAATAAAACTCGTATGGTTTATATAGTTTCGTAAACATCGTTGTGTAATATTGTTTAACTCGTTCTCGTTATAGAACATCGTTCATTCGTTTACATCGTTCAAATCGTTCTTGTTTTAATTGTGAAAACTACTTTTGGTCGTCTTGCTAATAACATTCAAACCTTTGTGACTCGTTCATCGTTCCCAATCGTTCTCGCATTAACAAACCTCCAAAGGGTAAGTTAACAATCATCAGATTCAGTCGTTACCCACTTAACCCACACATAACCATGGGTCTAGTTGATAACGGGATTTGTCGGATCCTATGGTACCATAACCTAATACTGGTCGGTTTGGCCGAAATTAATGAATGTCATTCGTTATGTAACTACAACCACAAGTTCGTTCACATCATTGAAATCGTTCTTAGTTTTGTATAAACCATCTTACTCGTTTTGAAACCATCGTTAAAACATCGAAATCGTTTAGATACATATGAATCACCCCAAAAGAATTGAAAATAGTAAAATAGGGGACTATGTACTCACATTATTTTGCAGGCGATTTCGAATACGCAAGTCAAGATTAAGGTGTCTGATAATAAGGAAACTCAAGTTGTCCTAATGAATCGTACAAGAATAATGTATCAATATTGAGGTCGTATAGTGTTGACGGGATTTGTTGAGTATTTATTGTATTTGATAGTGTTTAGATTAACAGAAGGATCTTGTGAATTATACGTTTAGAGGGCTCGGAAAAATGATCATGATATAGAGGAATTATTTATGAAAAATATTTATTTATCATAAATAATTAAATTGCAAAAAAAAAATGTACCATCGATTTAATATAAACATTTGTAATAATAAATCAAATATATTTAACTAGTATCATAATTAAATATAATGATTATTGGCAAAATATTGTACAAGTGATATAATTAATTTATATCATAATAATTAAAAATAATATTTTTAATTATTAAACTTGAATATTACTGATTTAATTATATAAATATTGAAATTATATAAAATATCAGTAGCAACATTATTTTTGTAAAGATCAACACTTAAAATAATTAATCTGAAAATTTCAGAATTTAATTCCTAAAAATTGATTTATTATTAATTATTCAATAATAAACTGTTTTAATATTGTAAAAATTAGTTTTATAAATAAATTGACTAATTTCACATTTTTAATAAAAGCAACGTTGATTAATAATCTTATAAAAATTATTGGAATGTTGAAAATATTAAAAATTAATTGATTAAAAAGAAATGCAGACCCCTGGGTTCGAACCTGGGTCTGTATTGTAACCAAACAGAGTCTTAACCACTAGGCTAAGCTTCTGTTTGTGTTTGGTTTAGGACTGCTATATTTATAACCAAATAGGAACTGGTCATCTTCTCCAATTGGAGTCAAACAGAAAGTCAACTCTTTCAATTCTACGGGAAAACTGTGCTATATTCAAATTAACTTTGGAGAAACATTGTATAAGCATAAAAGAATTAATTGAAACAATAAAAACGAACCGGTATTGAAAGGATGATCGGATTGAAAAATTCCGGCGAAAAAGTGAGTATTCCGGCTAGTTGCAGGTTTTAATCCGACGATTTCGGGTGTTTAAGTGTTTGTAAATGGTGTGGAATGTTGCTAGGAATGCAAGGAACTTAAATACACGAAGTTTGGATCTCAGATTCGACACAATTTAGTGGATTTGATCTACTTTAATTTTTTTTTTTTTATAAAAAGTTCCGATTCTTAGTTGTTATAGCACGAATTTGTGTCGTTTGAATGATTGGGATTAGTTGGGTATCATGTGGGTAGCTTTACAGATCGAAATAATGGATTAAAAATCGTTTTTGGTGAGATTTTGGTGAAATCCTGTAAGTTGCTATCTGCATATAATTTCAGCTTTAATTTTAAAGTTAATATAAATATAATACTATTCTAATTAAAACACATGTGAGCTGGTAGACCAGCTGGTTGTTGCGTGTGTTTGTGGCGGAGGGACGCGAGTTCGAATCCCATATGTGACCGGTTCAATCCCATTTTACGATTAATTTTGAAATATTTACACTTTGGCCCCTTAAGTTTCATTTTATACAACTGAGTTTCTAAAAGGCAGTTTTAGTCCCTAGAGTTTAAGTTTGAGAAAATGGCCAAATGAACCTTGGACTTTTATTTCAAAAATATCTATTTATTTCTTTTATAAAATAAGTTTCAAAAATTACCAAAAGAACCCAAAACTTATAGTTTGAAATAATTGCACTTTAACCCTCGTATTTATATATTTTCAGGAATGACAATTTAGTCCCTAAACTTTGTACTTTCAAATAATGACGGTTTTAGTCCTCGAAATTAAAAAAAATAATAACTTCAAGCAAGTTCCAAAGAATGTCAAATCGGTCCTTTAGATTATAGTTTCACAAAATGTCACAATAGGCCCTTATAGTTTATGTAACCTTGTTTAATAGCATAAAACTCAACAAATTTGCAATTGTTTCACGTGTTTGTATTGGTATAAGCATGTATAAGCTCAAAGCAAGTACGTTCAAATAAGTTTCATTCCAAATACGGTATTTGTTACAATGAAAGTCAAACAAATACGAGTGTGAAAACCAAGGTGGTCACACCTTGAGCGTCCGTTTTCGCATTCGCTTCCTTGTCTCCTTTTGACCCGTTAGCCTTTCTTGCTGGAGTCCATTTCCACATGATCCATATGCTTTCGTGTCACCGCAATCACATCCTTGTTAGTATACATGATTGTACATATAAATGATCATGTCGAATACATAACTCACATTTGACTTTCATTAGTCAAGTCTAACAAGCATAAGGCATATACCCAAAATCACATCTTTTCAAACTCATATAATCCATCTTGTCAACGCATAAAACGCATATTGATTTAACACATACCATATGACGTTCTAAGATCTTACAATTGTGACAAAGATGCTAGCGATGTTTCTTATGTGCAGTTGACTTTCAAAAGTCAACGATTTATTGTATAAACTTTCGACTTAACCTCATATCTTCGCGACATCTTATTAGGCTATACATATGACACTATATACATCTCCTACTTATGATGCAAATGTGCTTACAACCTCATGATCACATAATTATATACACATACACATTACTTACACATATTTTCACATGTAAATCTTTTGTGATTCTACATTTGGCAATATCATTTACGGTAACAATACGACATAACTCCAACATTATTACTTACCAATAAGCTATTCGTTCCACATTTCGTACACATTCACTTTTAATTACCATAAATTAAGCGTATCAAATACATGGTGAGCATCACACCATTCAAGCACAAGATACAAGTTCCTAACGCATAATTTTGACCAAATCATACATTCAATCCGAATTCTCATATGGACTCCATCTAAAGCACACTTCACATATTAGTTTGCTAACAATTACATCATAATCACTTCCTATACGTATTTACTTACAACTTACATACAATTTCACAAATTTGTTCTCTTAGGCAATTCATCGAACACTTGGCGGGTTTCGCATTTGTGAAACATTATGTACAAGCTTTTAAAGCATGATTCCTACTAATTCTTCACATAAATTATTATCAATCAATCAAATTCATAGCAATCTTTCATCCTACACCACATTTGTTTATCAAAAGCTATCATATAATACCTTGCACATCACAAAATCACAATATAACATCTACAATTTCATCATGATCATCCTCTTCACATACATGCAATGGGTTTCATTGTAATTCATCCATATAACTAAAATTTAACCATGATTTAACTTCAACATAATAGCATTAACAAGTATTCATTCTAATTTCAACCAAATTTCACGGATTAAACATAACCCACTTCATACAAGGTCACCAATCTAAATTTTAGAACATACCTCATGATCCCCTTGTGTAGGTGATCACTACTTTCGTGTTTAATCATAAGTTTGAGTTCCACTTTTCCTTCAATTTGAAGCTTCTTCATGAACTAGGGTTTGAACCCTTGTTCTTTTCTTGCTCCTGGACATCGACACACACACACACACACACACACACACACACTGTGGTGTTTTAATTTTTATTTATTAAACTCTTGTTTCCTTTTAACGGTTTTGGCCCCTCAAGTTTCGTTTAATAATAAATGAGAATGAAACTCTTATCTTGTTACTTATATTCATGTTACCACTAGGTTAATTTGTTCCTAGCTATTTTATTTACGGTTTCACCTTTACCACTAACGGTACTTTTACCCGCTTTTTAATATTAACGTGGTTTAATTTACCGAACCCGTTTTTGGGGTGTTACACAATTATCAAGTAAAACGGAATAAATCGGATTCTTACATTTGTGCGCAACCATAGGCGACTTATTTATGTAATACCCGCTCCAAGTGGCATAATTGCCATCCCAAGTTTAAAACTAAAATAAGTTAAGAGTATTTACCTTTTTGCTCGCTTCCAATCAGTAAGATTATAATTTAGCAAAAAGCCGCAAGTCTAAGTACTATTGACCCAAGTCCGATTATCTGGGGGGTACTATAGTCTGGAATGAACAGATTTATTTTCTGTTAGAATGTATACGGGCCAAAGGTAATCCCTTTACATATGACCCGATACTTAAGAATAGGTTCGCTAGATTAAGCGTATACCAAATAGAATGTGGTTTAAACCCAACAACTAATAGGACTAGTATAATATGGGTAAGCAAAGTACATTCTGGGTTTTAAGTGAAAATGATAAGGTTAAACCCGTTTTGGTAAACTTATGTAAACTAGTTACGTAAGTCTAACCGTACGCATATAAGCGATAACGGGTAACCGGATGAGTCATGAATAAGTTCCATATGCCAATACACTTTAACCAAGTTATAATATCAGTAGGATATCAACTTGTATGCCCGATAACGTTTTAAAATCAAACTATGCCTCATAAGGGCGTTTTCGTCATTTAGCGACGTATAAAAGGAACTTGCGTATAATCTGATGTTACTGATGTCGGGTCAAAATAAGTCAAATTTTATATTAGTTCATGTCGGTTTTTAGCATGTTGAGTATATTAATTATTAAGTATTATATATTTATAGTGTATGGGTGTTTTGTGTGTAACAGGTGCTCTAAAGATGTTTAACGAAGGAAAACAAGCTGAAAGTGGGTTTGACGGGTTAATGCAAGACATGAAAAAAAAAATCCATCAGTTACGACCATAAACATTTTGTGAAAACACTTTATTTATGATATAATATCAGTAGGATATCAAACATATGTGTGTTTTATAGTTTAAGACCAAACTATGCACCATAGTGACATTTTGGTCATTTCACACATAGTTTAAAAGCTAATTTGGGAATCTGAGTTTATATCATGTACCTACTGTAAAAATATTTTAAATAAGTTATAAAATAAGTAGGTAACAAGTCTTGGTTGGTAAATATGGTTTAAAACTATACTACGCGCCGAAAAGGCGTTAAAGTCATTAAATGACGATATTTGCGATGTTTTATGAAAACTGATGTTATGACCAGGTCTATATGGTCGAGATATGCTATTTAGTATAACACATCAGTAGGTAAAAGGTTTTGTGTGAAGATTAGGCTTTAAAACCATTTTATGTGCCATAGGGGCATTATCGTCATTTAAGAACGTAATACAAGAACTTGTATGTAAACTCAGTTTGTAAACTGACTTAATATCCCAAAATATCCTAATTATGATATTACATCAGTAGGTAATGAGTTTGATATAAGAAATTATGTTTAAAATCGTTCTATGCGCCGAAAGGGCATTTCGGTCACTTTAAAGCGTAATTTACGTATTATACGAAAACTCGGTTTATGATCACATTAGTAATATCAAAATAAGTTAAACATGTTAACATATCAGTACCTAAGTCATTTGCAAGTTCATTGGTATTTGAAACCACATTTTTAATAAAAAGGGTAAAATAGTCAAAGTATGACATATTATCGGAAACTTGCATAAAACTCAGATTACTATTACGATCGTGTAATATAACCTCAGAGGGTTATGCTACATCATATTATGATTATAACGGGACCTTAAATCAGTAGCATACCAGTCTAATTCGGTTCATAATCGAAAGTCAAAGCAGCAGTCAAACTTCGCGACTTTCGGTTGCGAATCGACCCTAAAACTGGAATTGATGAGCCGAACATGTTTACACATGTTCTAATAATTATTACCAAGTTTTTTATGTGTTAAAACGTATTTTAGAACACCTTTAAACTCAGATCGTAATTATTTCAAAATCTGTCCCGTTGACTTTTTAAAACATTAATATGTTGACTCGTCAATTGACCAAGCAAACGTGATTCTTAGGAGGTGCCCTTTTGAGGGATTAACACCTACTTAATTATGATCACGTAGCCATGTTCGTTGCGAACAATGACTGAACCATTAAGGTCTAAACAGAAAGTCAAAGCGTTTATCGAAAACACTTGACTTTCGACTTTTAAAGCCTAATAAACGAATAAGCCACGAAAGGAACACTTACAAGTGGTCCTAGGGGCTGAATAAAACTCAAAGAAAGTTCTCAATTGCTCAGGATCCTCCAGATATGAGAGATAGAGGGGATTTCAAGAAAAGGTGCAAGTTGAACAATGAACTTATGCACCTATTTATAGTTTTTGGATGAATTGTGGATGATCTCTAGGTGTTATGGGGCTTCCTAGGATGTTAACAAGTGTCCTAGTATGTGTACAAAACAACCAACAAGACCATAGATTCGTTTAGGAGGTTTTAGGTTGCTTGGAGTGGCCATCAAGCCAAAAAAAAACGTAGCTGGCAGCCCTGGAACCATAGGCTATAGTCCAAGGGCGTAGGCTACGACCTGCCCAGCTCTCACACACACAAACAACTTTCAAACTTTGTCATTTCAGGCCCCTTGACTTCCATACTTGCATGTTTTGTTGTAATTAGCACACAAAGCCCTCCTTGGCCAATATTAAGCATACCCAAGAGTATGACCAAACATCATAAAGCTCCGGGTTCGTTAAAAGGTCACTCAGAGGTATAAATTAACATGTTGACGCTTTTAACCCTTTAACTTGCAAACTTGCATGCATTATCATTTAATGGCATAAAAGCCCTAAATGGTCAATATTAGGCATTACCGAGAGTACGATCGAACATCATGAAGCTCTCGGTTGGTTCAAAGGTCATTCAGAGGTAAGAGTTAACATGTTGACGCTTTTAACCCTTCATCACACAAACTTTCAAAAAATTACGCAAACGGCTCCTCTCGTCCAACAAGTTGCTCATTTGAGAATACGGACACCGTGTAAGGCCACTCAGAGGCTTAGTTTCAGTATGTTGACACTTTTAGTCCCTCCACATTCATAGTTTCCAATTTTGACAAAAATAGTCCCTCTTAGCCAACTTTTAGGCACGATTAAGATTAGGGACACGTGTCAATACATTATTGGACCCGATTTTACGAGGTGTTGCAAACACCCCCTCCCATACCACTTTACTTGTTTGAAATTTATGGCAAAGAGGTATGGTATTTAGTATTGATTAAGTGATTTATAATGATGATGAGTTTAGATATTTTATACACCACTTATAACACCTATCCTACACTGTATGTCATCATAGCATCCTCAAACTTGTTTACTTGTATCATGTGTAAAATAGTATTTGGGTCAACATAAATTGGTAAGTAAATCTAAAAGTTTTAAGTAAAATGTTTTTTGTTTATTTGTTTTAATAAATAATATATGTTAGGAAACTTTATTTGTAAGTATTGAAGAAAATCAGATTCAGCTTGATCTATGAAGAAGATAAAAGTCCTGAAGATCAAAACAACAAGAAGAAGATTTGATAGGACAACTGAAAAGAACAAAATCTAATTCAAAGAATCATAAGTTGATCAAGAACTGAAGAAGATTATCAGAGAAGGTTTTTCTGATGGATTTGATGATATTTCTAATGAAATATCATCAGTTTATGACAATTCTGATCATCAGATTTTATGATGATTTGTTTACCAGAATTTCTGATGAAGTGGTTATCAGAAATTCTGATAAAACCCCACTTGTCTAAAAATCAATTCTATCCTGCTACAATAACCGAAGAAACTTGACATTATTGGATATCATGATGACAAAGGCAACTTGATTATTGGATTCAATGAATATGTGAAGAAGCTACTTTTTGCAGGAAATGTACATGAATAAACAAATGTTTATTCATATATCTAAGCCGTCTATAAATAGAAGGCTCATCAAGCAGAGGACATTAAGTTAAGCATAACATTCAATACATACTACAAACTCCATTGTCCTTTCACCTCAGAATTCACAAGTATTCATTTGTAATAGATAATAATCTTACAATCACCTTGTAAACCATTTTGTTTCAAAGTGAGATAAACTTGAAAATTCTGTAGGTCTTGTTTCTTGAAAGTCTGATTTCTATTTCCGCACACTATTTTCACATTTGTTGAAATCACTTGCCATATTATGTGAAAAGAAGTTTTTAAGTCTAAACTGGGATCAACAATTGGTATCAGAGCAGATTGAATAAATCATTTTCAAACGATCAATCGCTCGTCTTCTTTTCTCTAAACATGGCAAACTTTCAAACATGGAATAATGCTTTTAACATTGGTTCAATGTCTAAACCTCCGACTCTGGTCAGAGAGAAATACCCACAATGGAAAATCAGGATGGTCAATTTCCTTAATGGACATGACCGAGCTCTGTTTCAATCCATTGAAATAGGTTCACATGTACCAATGACTATAATACCAGCTATTCCAGCAACTGATCAATCACCAGGAATCCCTGCCTCCCGGGCTCCCAAAAGTGAAAACCATTGGAGCCCAGAAGATAACGATCTGGTGGCTGCAGATGAAAGGGCAAAGTTACTTTTAATAATGGCTATCCCTAATGACATATTTTCTCAAGTTGATGCATGTGCATCGGCCAAGGAAATATGGGATCAGTTGGAAAATCTTTGTGAAGGAGGAGAAATGATAAAAAGAAACAAAAGAATAAACGATGTTTCCTCATATGAGAGATTCAAAAGCTTACCAAATGAAAAACTAAATGAAACATATCAAAGATTTACAAAACTTTTAAATGAGCTAAAGAAATTTGGGATAACAAAATCAAATGATGAAAGAAATATAAAATTTCTGGATGCCTTACCTAGAGAATGGAGAAGTCTAACCATGACTTTGTCCTCCACCTTAGAACTAGGTAATATGAGTCTTCATGACTTATATAGCATTCTGGTCTCGAGAGAAGAAGAAATATTTGAAGAATCAATTCAAAGAGGGGGATCTTTAGCTTTAATCTCAAACTCACAAAGAACACCTAACAATGATCCACAATTTTCAAACAGTCAAAATCTTGAAATTTCTGATACATCATCAGATTTTTCAGCTTTTGCTGAAGCAATTGCACTGCTCACTAAAACCTTTGAGCAGAGGTTGAGGGGAGGAGGCCAAAGATACCATAAAAGTGACAGAGGGAGGATGGAAGGAAGATCTAGGGATGAAGGTAGATCAAAGGATAAGGGAAAGGTTGAAGTTGTGTGTTACAAATGCAAACAAAAGGGTCAGTATGCATCAGAGTGCAAAACCAGGAAACTGAAGGATGTTGCATACTATGAGAAGAAGCTAGAAGAAGCAAAGAAGCAACAACAAGTCAGTTTGATTGCAGGGACAGATACATGGCTGTCTGATGAATCTTCTGATGAAGAAGAAGAAGAGATGGCAAATTTCTGCCTTATGGCACTTTCTGATGAACTACCAGAAACTGCAGAACAGAAGGTAAATTTAGATAATCTTGATCTTGAACACAAGTTAAACAAGCTCATGTCAGATTTTCTAAATCTGCAAGATAAACAGATTTCAGATAGTAAAAAATCTGATGAGTTGCAAAGGACCATGAATAAAGTTATACTTGAAAACCAATTACTGATAGAAGAAAGCTTAGATCACAAAGCTAAAATTGAATTTTATGAAAAGGAAAGAAAAGATCTTTACAAGAAAATTCATGACAAGGAAATTAATGTAAGAGGTTTTCAACAAGCTAAGGAATTCATTAACTTTATTGAATCCACACCAAAGAACAAAGGAGAGGGTTTAGGGTATGTAAAAACAACTGAAATTAAACCCACCATCTTTGTGAAAGCAACACATCAGATTTCTGATAAATTTTCATCAGAATCTGATTCTGAATCATACAGATCAACCAATTCAAGAACTCTTTTGAAATGTCAAAACCCAACTTAAAAGCAAAAAGGAGTGAATCCAAACAAAAATCTTTAAATATTTCAGAAAAAGTTCATTCAATGTTTCAAAATTATCCACTCATTACATCACAAGAAAAGAAAACAGAAAATTCTGAATCTTGTATGTGTGTTGACATACTGATGCTGGTTCAACACCATCTCCAAAAGAAAAGTGAAAAATTTGTTCATGGCTCAGCATGTAACAGATATTCTGATGAAAGACCATCGAAAGAAAACAAGCTGATTAAAATCTCATCAGAAAAAGTACCAAAGCAAGTCTGGGTACCAAAAACCCTCTAATTTTTCCATTTCAGGACCATCATGTGCAGCAGATCTGGTACTGCGATTCTGGAAGCTCCAAGCACATGACTGGGGACAGGAGCTTACTCAGTAACTTTGTTTCAAAACTGGGTAAAATGGTTAATTTTGGGAATGGAGTAAAAGGGAGGATTTTGGGATATGGATGCATAAGGTATGGATGTTTGACCATAGGAAAAGTAGCCTATGTAGAAGGCTTAAAGTACAATCTGCTGAGTTGTGGTCAATTCTGTGATAAAGGTTTTCAGGTAACCTTTTTACCAGAAAAATGCTTGTTGACTGGTATGGATGATAACAAAATTTATTTAAGTGGAAAAAGGATAAGACAGTCAATCTACTATTTTGATTTCAAAGAAGAAAATGAACATCCAAAATTATGTTTATTTTCAAAAATTAACAAGGGTAGTAGTTGGTTGTGGCACAAGAGATTAGCCCACTTAAACTTTAAAAATTTAAGAAAATTAGCAAGCAAAGGCCTGGTAAAAGGATTACCTTTCATATCCTCAAAGAAGGATAAAATTTGTGAAGCTTGTGAAATGGGTAAATCCAAAAGAAGCTCACACAAAGCAATTTCTGAATCTTCTATAACACAAAATTTGGAACTTTTACATATGGATCTTTGTGGACCCATAAGTACAGAAAACTTTTCTGGAAAGAAATACATACTTGTAATTGTAGATGATTTTTCCAGATACACATGGGTAGAGTTTTTAAGAAAGAAAAGTGAAACTCCTGATCTGATCATTAAATTTATCAGAAAAATTGAAAATCTATTAAAATTAACAGTCAGAAGGATCAGATCAGACAAAGAAACAGAATTTAAAAATTAAAAAATTGAGAGCTTCTTTGTAAGCAAAGGAATCTCTCATGACTTTTCTGCACCAAGATCACCCCAACAGAATGGGGTGGTAGAAAGAAGGAATAGAACCTTAGTGGAAGCAGCTAGAACAATGCTTGCTCATGCTAAACTGCCCACTCATTTTTGGGAAAAGGCAATAGCAAATGCTTGTTTTACCCAAAAGAGGTCCATTATCAACAAAAGGCACAATAAAACACCCTACAACATTATAAATGGAAGAATTCCAAGTGTAACATTTTTGCATACATTTGGTTGTAGATGTTTTGTTTTCAATGATTTTGAAAGCCTTGAGAAATTTGACAGAAACGCAGAAAAGGGTATTTTTCTTGGTTATTCGTTGTCCCCAAAAGCTTACAGAATTTTTATTCTAAACACAAGGACAGTCAGAGAAAGTTTATATGTATCTTTTGATGACTCATCAGAAACAGAAGTTTCTGATGAATATATGAAGGGAATAAACTTTTCTGATAAACAAGAAAAATATGAACATCTGTTTGAAATGATAACAGAAGACTTCTTAGAACATGATAAATCTCTTACAAATAAATCAATAGATAATTCATGTACTAACCCTGCAGAACAAATGGAAAATGCATCAGAAATCTTGAATCAGAACAATGAAAATATTTCTGACAATCAAAATTCTGATACATTCCATGCAACTGAGGCAACTGTTCAGGGGGAAAATTCAAATCCATCCGAACCAACAACTTTTCACAATAAGTTGAGATGGATAAAAGGACATGTTCATTCTGACATCATTGAAAATCCAGAAGATGGTGTAAGAACAAGATCTGCAACAGCACATGAGTGTGCATTTGCTGGGTTCTTAAGCAAGATAGGACCCAAGTCTGTCAATGTTGGAATTGAACCCTACCAGAGGAACAGATAATTAAAGCCAAAACTGGACCAGAGCAGTGGATCCAGAATAAGCAGATGTTATGTATACAAGTCTCTCCCCTTGAAAATGGTTTCAACATCTGATGACCTCCAATCCACTGATCGTTACAACTGCTGACCTACAACTGCTGATCAAGTCAAAGACTGATGAAGACTAAAGCCCTGCTGTTCAATCTACTGCTATAGGTCAAGCTCTGCTGCTTTACAACAAGTACTGCTGGAGTCACAACAGTGGAAGGATTCAGCAGTAGTTTAGTTTATTTATGTAATGCATTGTAATCAGTAGTTAGCATTAGCAGTAGTTGTATCAGATCAGTTGTTAGAGTTTGTTAGGAGGTTAGATGTCACTTTCATGGTGACGTCAGCAAAGATGCCACAGTAGTTTGTCCATGCCTATAAATAGAACAGTACCCTGTACTGTTCTATTAGCTCTTCACCATCTTTCTTCCTGTACGAACAAATCACTGTGAGCTCAGGCTGAGGGGGAGTTTGTTACATGCATGCAATTGTAATCGTGATGAAATAAATTCAATCATTCGGTTCATTGTTGAAAATGTGTGTTAAAAGCAATTCTCCTGTTTGATTGTGAAAAGTTTGTTTCCATTTATATTCCGTTGCACTACTTGTTCATTGTTCATCTTAATTCAAACATAAAACACAATCAAAACCAAACTCAGATCCTAACAATTGGTATCAGAGCTCGGACAGTCAAATTTGATTTAACAATCATTTTGACATAAATAGTTCAGCTCACAATCGTTGATACTGATAGTTTGTTCATTTTATTGAAAAACAGAGCAAGGTTTAATCACCATCAAAGTTGATTAATCTGTGCCTGTAAAACAACCAGGATGACGTCACAATCACAAGATGATAAGAATAACATCGGCTCTCTTTTCAAACCACCCATGCTTAAACGAAATGAATACAACATCTGGGAGAGAAGGATGGGTCACATCCTTGCTCAACAGAATACTAGATGTTGGAGATCTATTGTTTTTGGACCACACGTTCCCATGGTGCCAAGTGTTGAGGACACAAAGAAGTTTGAACCTAAAAAACCTGAAAATGATACTGAAACTGATTTCCAAAAGTTCGAACTCGATGCCAAAGCATTTAGCATCATTGCATCTGCATTACCCAATGAAATTTATGCTGGGCTGTTACATTGTAACAGTGCCAAAGAGCTATGGGATGCACTGAAGGAACAGTTTGGGGGAACGGAAGAAGTTATTGAAAATAATACGGAAATTCTGAATCAGCAATATGAAACCTTTTATCACATCAAGGGTGAATCATTGACCCAACAGTTTGAGCGATTTAGTTGTCTCATTAGTGAGCTAAGACTTGTTAAAGTTACATTTCCTAATTCAACACAAAATAGCAGGTTTCTTAGATCACTACCTGAAAAATGGGATACAATTGCTTTTGTAACTAGAAATTCAGCTGAGTTCAAAGATCTGACCCTGACCCAACTTCATGGTAGGCTCCTGACCTATGAAAGGGAGTTAAACCAGAAAAAGAAGTTGCAAGAGTCTGGTAAAGTTGCTGATGATTATTCATTTGGCAACACAGCTCTTTTTGGTCAGGAAGAATCTGGTAGCAGTAGTAAGGATCAGAGTTATGATCATTTTATTGATATAACTGCTGGTGGAAACTATAACAACTCTGACTCTCACTCTGCAAATTATGCTTTTACTGCATATTATGAAAACCAGATGTCAGATAACTTGTGTTTTGAACTCAATGACTTACATCACTTTGATCCAACTGACCTTGAAGAAATGGATATTTTGCATCAATTGGCATTGCTTAGTGTAAGAACAAGCAAATTTTACAAAAGGACAGGGAGAAAATTCCCAGGGTTACATGGGAATTTAAAAGTGGGGTTGGATAAATCTAAGATCAAGTGCTATAAGTGCAACAGGCTAGGACATTTTGCTAGGGAATGTAGGAGTCAAACTGCTGGTCCAATTGTCACTCATCCCAGCTCAAACCCTAGACCACAAAACCAAAGCACTGTGCACTATTCCCATTATACCCCTGCTGCCCATGTAAACACTGCTCATTATGCAAACCCTGTTCCTGTGCATTATGTTCAAACCACTGTTCCTCAAATTCAGTATGTTCAGGCTCATGTACCTCAAGTTCAAGTGCAACCAGTTGCACCACAACAAACTGCACCACCAGCAGTGGTTCAACCAGATCAGCAAAGCTTTTTCACCCAAGGATTTGTTGACTGGAGCAGCTTACCTGAAGAGCTAGGAGATGAAAATTTTGCACTCTATGCTACTAATGATGTTTCTAATGATGAATTTTGTCTTATGGCATTAGAGTCAATACCAGAAGAGTCGGATGCTGAAAAGGGGCAAACAAGTGCTAAAACAGTGGATGAAGTTGCTGAAGCAGTGGTTACTGCTGTTGCTGGTGAACTATTGCTGGGAGAAAATTCAGAAACCCTGATTGAACCATTGATTGACCCCTGGTCCAAAGAAGAAGAAAAAGAAGAAAAGGAAGAAGGTGAGAAAGAAGAAAGAGCTGATGAAGAAAATGATTATCAATGTGACTGTGCCATGATGGCTGTAGCTAAGGGAGCTTCTTCATGCTTAGATAGCCTTTGGTATGTAGATAGTGGAGGCTCCAGGCACATGACAGGATGTAAAGCCCTACTCAAAGATTTCAAAATCCATGGAGGGGGTGATATATCCTTTGGAAATAATAGTAAAGGGAAAGTTCTGGGGTCTTGTACAGTAAAATCTGGCAATGTAAAATTTGAAAATGTCAATCTGATAGACAATCTAAAATTTAACCTCATGAGTGTTTCATAAATGAGTGATAAGGGCTGTGGCTCATTCTTCACAAAGGATTGTTGGACCAGAAATGGTTGAAAAGATTGAAGCAATAATAAAAACTGGAAAAACCAAACTTGTTGCTCAAAGAAGTGGCAATGTTTATGTGGTTGATATGTCAAAAGAGAGCCCCAGGACTGATGCCTGTCTGTTCTCAGCTGCATCAAACAAAGAGACAGAATTATGGCACAGGAGATTGGGACACACAAATCTAAAGCAATCACTGCCATTTCAAAACAGGGGTTAGTAAGAGGTTTACCTCAAAAACTGTTCACCTGTCCTGAGCATTGTGTTTCCTGCCTAAAAGGAAAACAACATAAAAGCTCATACAAATCAATTGATGAGTCCAAAACAACCAAATGTTTGCAAATGCTTCATATGGATTTGTTTGGCCCAGTTAAAGTCATGAGTCTTAAGAAAAAGAGATATTGTTTGGTTATTGTTGATGACTTTTCTAGGTTTACATGGACTTACTTTTTACACTCAAAAGATGAGACTGCAAACATTCTGCAACACTTTGTGAAACAGGTTGAAAAGCAGTTTGACCTTCCAGTAAAAATCTTCAGAAGTGATAATGGCACAGAGTTCAGGAACAAGGAGTTAGATGATTTCTGTGTGTCAAAAGGAATTGTGAGGCAATATAGCATTCCAAGAACACCAGAACAAAATGGGGTTGTTGAAAGAAAGAACAGGACCTTGATTGAGGCTGCCAGAACCATGCTTGCTGATTCAGGTTTGCCATTAACTTTTTGGGCAGAGGCAGTAAACACTGCTTGCTGTGTCCAAAACAGAGTTTTAATCAACCCCAGGCATCAAAAGACTGCCTATGAACTACTGTATAAAATAAAGCCATTGATTTCATATTTCAAAGTTTTTGGCTGCCCATGCTTCATTTTGAACTTAAAAGACTCTATTTCTAAGTTTGCAGCCAAAATTGATTGTGGTTACCATCTGGGATACTCAACCATTGCTAAGGCCTACAAAGTGTTTAACACAAGGACCAAAACAGTGGAAGAAACTTTGAATGTGAAGTTCAATGAACTTTCATCAATGAAAATCCCTGTAAACCCTGCAGAATTGTTTGATCTTGATAAATTTACTTTTAAAAATACTACTGTCAAGACTAACAGTGCAGGTCCATCAAAATATTCATCATCAGACTATGGGTATGTAGTCATCATTCCTCAACAAAGGTCTGTCTCAATGGGAAGAGCAACATATGTTCAAAACAACTGTCAAAGCTCAACCAATGCTACCTCAACAGTTGTTGATCAAAGTAGCCCTTTAACCCCTGCTTCCACATCATCAAACATTGTTGATAAAAGTCCTCAAACAATGGATCAAAGTCAGCATGTGTCCACATCATTACCTCCTATTCCACCACCTTTTGAAGCCACTGCTGGATCATCAAAGTCACCAGCAGTGGTTAGCTCAGATGATTCACATCTGCAGCCTTCACCATTAAATGCCATTGTTCCATACCAAGGAGATCTTATCTTCTTGAAATCTCATCCACGTGACCAAATCATTGGCAACATCAATGAAGGGGTACTCACAAGAAGTCAATCCCAAAACATTTGTCTTTTTGCTGGTTTCCTATCTCTCCATTAGCCAGTCAAGTACCAAGAGGCACTGAAAGACAACAGCTGGGTAGAAGCCATGCAAGAGGAGCTCCAACAGTTTAGAAGACAACAAGTTTGGGAGCTTGTACCATTGCCAGAGGGTGTAAGTCCTATTGGCACAAAATGGGTCTTCAAAAATAAAACTGATGAAAGGGGTATTGTTGTCAAGAATAAAGCCAGGCTTGTGGTTCAAGGGTTCAGACAAGAAGAGGACATTGATTATGATGAAACATTTGCCCCTGTAGCAAGACTTGAAGCTATCAGACTATTTTTGGCCTTTGCTGTCAATCACAAAATCAAGGTGTATCAAATGGACATTAAATGTGCATTCCTCTATGGTAAGATTCAAAAAGAGGTTTATGTTTGTCAACCTCCAGGCTTTGAGGATCCATTTAATCCAAATCATGTCTACAAGCTAAATAAAGCTTTGTATGGCCTGAAACAAGCACCAAGGGCCTGGTATGAAACTCTTTCCACTTTCCTACTATCCATTGGTTTCACAAGAGGTAAAATAGATAAAACATTGTTTTTAAAATGGAGAGGAAAGGATTTGATGATTGTCCAGATTTATGTGGATGACATCATTTTTGGAAGCACATGTAATAAAAAGTGTGAAGAGTTTAGGAAACTCATGACAGCTGAGTTTGAAATGAGTGCAATGGGTGAGCTCCAGTACTTTCTTGGTCTCCAAGTAAGGCAACTGCAAAATGGCACTTTTATCCATCAAGGCAAATATGCCAAAGAACTTTTAAAGAAATTTGAGATGGATGATTGTAAGCCATGTAGTACACCCATTGCAACAAATAAAATAGTCTTGTCTGATGAGAAGGATGATTTGGTTGATCAAACTTTATATAGAAGCATGATTGGGTCTTTATTGTACCTAACTGCATCTAGGCCAGACATCATGTTTGCAACATGTGTCTGTGCAAGATCCCAGTCAGCCCCTAGAAAGTCAAACCTTATTGCTGTAAAAAGGATATTCAGATACCTAAAAGGTGCTCCCACACTTGGTATCTGGTATCCAGCTGATGGTAAAATTGAGCTTTCAGGTTTCTCAGATAGTGACTTTGCTGGATGTGACAAGACAAGGAAGTCCACTTCAGGAGGGTGCCAATTCCTAGGCAATTGCTTAGTGTCTTGGCAAAGCAAAAAGCAAGCAGCTGTTTCCACATCCACTGCTGAGGCAGAGTATATATCTGCTGCAAGCTGTACAGCCCAACTACTTTGGCTTCAAAATCAGTTGCTGGATTTTGGTATCACTGCCTTAAAAACACCACTCATGTTGGATAGCCAGGTAGCAGAAAATATCATCAAAAATCCAGTTTCCCATTCAACCACCAAGCACATTGACATCAGACATCACTTTGTGAGGGATTGCTATGAAAAAGGTTTGATTTCTCTGCACTATGTACCAACTAAGGACCAGCTGGCTGATGTGCTAACCAAAGCATTAGACACATCCACCTTTGAAAGCTTGATCTCTAGAATTGGCATGCTAAACATGGAATAACAGGCAAAATCCTGTTTTTCTATGAATAAAAGCATTAAAATGTTTTCAGAAAATCAAAAATCCATCCTTAAAAATAGCTAAAAATGAATGTTTCATTAAATCCTTAAAAGTCTGCCATAACCACTGTTATGTTCAAAAGTCTGTTCTTCTTAAAAGTTTGTCCACTGCTGAAAGTCAACCCCTGTTCTCTCATCTCCTTGATAAGCACTGTTGTTCAAAATAAGTGTTTTTCTATCCACTGATAGTAAAAATCACCCACTGCTTTCATTATTACCGTTGCAACCACTGATCTTGTTCCATCAGTGGTTTTCATAAACCCACTTGTCCTTCATTTCATCAGAGGTTGACACGTGGACAGTACGTAGCGGTCAGATCTTTTGTAACCGCTGCCTCGTCAGCTTTCACTTTTTCCTCTATAAAACCCTCTCAAAACCCCCAAACAGGGTTTTACTGTAGAATCAAATTCACAAAAATTCTTTTCTCAAAGCAGTTTTCATCGCCTTCTCTCAAATTCTTCAAATCCTTCATTAATCTTCTTCTCCAAAATGACAAAATCAAAGTCATCTGCAAAATCCACTTCAAAATCATCTCCTAAAAAGGCCACTCAAAAGGCTACACCCATCAAAATACATTACAAAGCACCTCACAATTATCTGAGTCTCCTTACAAAACCAGGCACCACCGATACATTCGACTCCATCATTGACACCATGTCTGCATCAAAGTACAAAACTTTGTTAGCAGCAGATGCTCCGATTTATCTGAAAACCCAGAGAGAGTTTTGGAAAAATATTACCCTTGAAAAACAAGGAGAAGATGTCATAGCCATTAACTCCTTTCTACTGGGTAAAGCAATTAAAATCACACCACATTCCATCTCGGAAGTCTTTGAACTCAATGATCAGCAAGGTAAAACTCCTTTTCCCAAAAATGAGTTAAAAACTGATTTCCTTGAAAGGGGGTATGCAGACACAATAAAAAAGGATACCTTACAAAAAGGTAATTTTCCACCTACAACAAGATTTTTGTTCCATACCCTGTTAATGTGTGTTTCAAACAAAACAACTTCTTTTAATGAGATACCATTAAAGATTCAAAACCTGGGATATGCTATTCTACAAGATGAAGATTTCAATTACTCCTAGGAGATCTTTAATGATTTAGTTAAAAATGTTAATAAAAAGCCATTCTTACTTTTTCCAAGATTTCTAAGTTATTATTTTGAAAAGAAATTTGGTAAGGGTGATGCTCATGTAATAAAACAAGGTGACTCTTTTCAAATAAACAGCTTAACTATTGAAACTTTTACAAGAATGTCAACACCTTGCAAAACACAAGCAGAGGTGCCTGAGCAGACTTTAGCAGCTACCACTGCTCCTCAGGTATCTGCTGCTGAGCCTACTGCTCTAGGTGATCATAGCAGCAAAACAACTGCTTTGAAACCCACACCTAAAATCACCAAAAAGACAAAACAAAAGAAAACTCAAAAGCCCCCCAAACCTACCAAAAAGGAAACTCTGGAGGATGAGATACCAGAGCAACTGCCAGTGACAGCACAAAAGTCACAAGAAACTACTGCTGCTACTTCCTCACAACAGTTGGTAGAAATATCTCAACCCATGCCTGAAACTCCTCCTGCTTCTTCTAAAAAAGAACAGGTTGTACAAATAGGGATACCACAATATGATGCTCTGGAATCACTTGCTTCCATCATCCACAACCCAATGCCCCAGGCCAATTCTCTTTCTACACCCAACCTCACCTCCACAATTACCCCACAAACAAAAATATTGTTGGATGCTCTTGATTTGAACCAGGCACAAACCAGTCCTTCTCAATCACCTGTCAATGAGAACATACCTCAACAAGTGACTGGGTCTGATGTATCAATCATTGCTAACCCACCAACAAGACCTGAGGAGGTTACACCCCTTGAGTTACAAGTAACTCTTGGTGGTAGTCCAAGTGAAGCAGCCACTATAAATGTTGAACCCACTGGTTTACATTTGGACAGTGGTTACATCAATAAGACTTCCTTGGAGGCAATTTCTTCTCTGGGAACACTTGTGTATCCAGTTTATACTGGGTCACTAAAAAGTGTCTCTCAATTTGAAGGAAGAGGTCCCCAGTACCAAGACAAAGGGGCATCAGTGGATGACTTTTGGAATACATTCCCTGAGTCAACCACTGTTACAACCACTGTTAGTGGGAAATCAGATGATCCTATTAAGTTGGGTGATGGTTTAATGTACCAAGAATTGACTGGATACTTCTGTTGCAGAAATTAAAGATATGCTGCAACAGTTGTTGAAAGTTCAAAAAGTACACCCACTGCTGCTCCAGCTCAAGCACCTGCACAACCTGCACCTGCTGCAAATGAGTTATGGACCCTCTTTCAACCACTGCTCCAACAACAAAGACAATTGACTGATCAGCAGCATGAGATACATGTACAAAAGCTGAGAAACATGATGGAGTTAAGATTCAAAGATACCCAAGCTGACATCAAGGCTATAAAGGCCCACATACTGAACACCACTGGCACTGCTCCTCCCACTGTTCTCTTTATTGATAACCCCACTCCAGATAATGCCAAAAAGGGGGAGAAAATCAAGCAGTGGAAGAAGAAGGGTATTGAAGATGGTATTTACATTGAGCCTCAACAAGATAGTATGCTAAAAAACATCCCTTTGCCAGATGGATCCAAAAAGATTGATGTTACCACTAATGCAATTGCTGATGCATTAGCTGAGGTAAAAAGGGATAGAGAGGCTAAGGATAAAGCCAGGTGGGAACAAGAGAAAAGAGAATTCATGAAGCTGAATGTGCAGGGTCCTTCTGAACCTATGGATGATGAAAATTCTAAGGAAGAAAAGAAGAAGCCCACTAGACAAGTGAGGCAACCTAAACACACACCATCCAGACCCACAAAGGATGCTTCCAAACCACCTTCCAAAGGCTTCAAACCTCAAACTACCACCCAAACAACTGTTGTAACTCCTGTTGTATCAACAACTGCTGATACTTCAGTAGTTTCAACAACTGCCAGCCAAACACCTGTTATCACTTCAACACACACCACAACCACTGCTCTACCACCACTACCTAACATCACTTCACCACCAAAAACAACCTCACCACCATCACCTCCAGCTAAAAAGCAGAAGACATCAGATGTTACAACATCTGCTGTAATGACAACAATGGTTGAAACACCAGTTGTTTCAACAACTGTTAGTCAGCCACCTTCCACCACTCAAATAACCTCCACTGATCCACCCAAAACATCATCAACCTCTCCTATACTAAGAAGGAGAAGTATATTTATACCTGATGATGACTCTCCATCACCACCACCAACATCTTCACAATCTCTTGCACTTATTCCAAACCCTATTCCTCTCTCATCAGCCCAAGTACAACAACCAATCACTACCATCACTCCTGCATGTTTCCAATGTCCTCTTGAACTTATTACAGTCAGAGAAGAGATCAAATCCTTCTACTTTGAGGATGATCCTGCTAAAAGGAGGTTGCCATCAGTTGAAGGATATCCTAGGCCTAACAACATTGAAGAGTACTTGAAAATTAAGGCTCAACAGGCAGAGGATATCTCCAAAAGAAACTCTCAAGGCAAAACTGACAAAGAAATTCAAAGGCATTACCAATTTCTATTCACTCAAGTCAGATCCTTAGAGCAGTTTGCAAAGAATGTTTGTCAGCAACTATCAGAAAGAGCAGATGAAACCCTCAGAAAAGACTACATTGAAAATATCATGGCTTCTAAGAAGTCTAAGGGGGAAAAACATATGTACAAAGAGTGGACCATTCCTGAGCTTGAAAAAGAAGCAGCCAGGATTCAAGAAATGATCAAGAATAAGGTCAAACACACTCCTCCTGAATGGTTAAAGTACAAAAAGAATGTACCTGAAAAGACTTTGGAGCTGAAGAGAATGAAAGAGGAACTAATTGCAGCTGATTATGGGTCTAAGAATCAAGTGATGGGATGGAAAGAAGATAAAGTCAGGACCACCTATAAAAGGTTGGAGGAACTACGAAAGAAAGATCCAAGAGTTCCACAAAAACCTGACTATCCTGAAGCAGAGGTTTCAACAAGATAAAGTCAGGACCGCCTTCCCTGTCCGTCGCCGACGCCCCATCTTGGGCCGACGCCCTAAGTCCCTGTCTACGGGGTTTTTACCCGACGCACGTTTTTAGAAGCCGTCGCCGACGGGCTTCCTAGCCGTCGTCGACGGCTAGTGTAAACTCAGCCGCTGTTTTGTGTTGTTCTCTTCGTGATTTGAGTTCCCGAACTGTTCGAAGGCCTATTAAATGTTCATGTAGGGTCCATACATGGCCTAATAAGAAATATGTAACCACGATTAGCGGTTACGATGGAAAGAAATTGTAAAGGTTGAAAGTAGTGTGTCGAATGACACAAATAAATGATGAAGGCTTAAAAAGCGAGTAAAGTTTAAAATGTAATAATGCGAATGAAGCAATTACGGATTAGTGAACTATGATATATTGAAAAGTTTATGATTCGTATTAAACACAAAGCATGATGTGTAAAAGCAGTCCGCGAAAACTTCCATGTTTTTCATAATTAGTTATATACACTTCTTGAAAGCCTCATTCGCGGTCCCGTTGAGTCTTAATGAAGCAAATTAAGCTATGTACGGATAAAATAATTGATAGTATCAGGGTAAAATTTCTAAAAGTTGAATGTAACATATGGAATGGCATGAAATGAATGACGAATGTATAAAGTGGAGTTGGAAACGTATGATGATGAATAATGAAGGAAGTAAATATAGACTAAAGTATTTGGATATGTGAAGGAATCGGAATTGTTAAGAAGTGAATAAAAAAAATGATGACAATGAGATTAGTGGTGAAAATAATTTGAAGAATGCGAGTTTGATGGAATTCGTATGAAAATTCGGATGAATGTATGCTTTGATCAGAATTATGCATTAGAGGCCTGTACCTCGTACTCGAATGGTGTGATGCTTATGTGTATTTAATGATTTGCCTTGTTAGGATTAAGAGGCGAATACGTGCTAAATGTGAATCATACGAGCTTATTAGTAAATGATATGTTGGAATTATGTTATATAGTTAACTTGAATGATATTTACTAATTGTAGAATCACGAAGCATTGGCATGTGAAAGTATGTGAAAGTGAATATATATATATATATGTGTATTGTTTGAAGGATTACGTAAATTGTATGTATGCTCACATAAGCTAACAATGTTACGAATGTAATAATAATATGTAAGGATGGAAATTTCGTCAGTTGATTCAAGTATGGATGGCAAACGAGGTAAGAGGAAGCAATAAGGCAAGCATGAACATGAACACTAAAGGTAAGTGATTTCGCAATCACTTCAAATTTATCTACATGAAGGTGTATACGTGTTTGAATATTCGAAATCAAAGTGAAACGTATAAATAAATGAGAAATGTTATGGTACGTTTTGTTGAAATTGATGGCTTGATGTTAAACCGATAAGACCTCATTATAAGGGTAAATCGGTCATAAATATTAGTTGAGATGTTAGCTAAAGACATTTCGTAAATATGTTCGAATTGAAAGTAAGTACAATGCGTACAACAATACTTATATACAATAAGTACTAAGTGTGATTAATTTTGAAAGGTCAAATTGTAGAAGACAGTAAATAATAATTACTTACTAATGCCAGAAGTATTACGTAAGAAATACAATGTGTAATGTAGGATACTCACTAGTAGAGACATGTTAGAGAACGTAGGTGAATTAACACCAAATACGGTGAACGAACAAATGGAAATGGTATATTAAGGGATGGTCATGTATTGACCGAAGCTCGAGAAAAACACGAGAATCATCTCACTTATGTCCGGGCAAGCAAGTAAAAAGGGGTCTAATGATTCTTAAGGGATCGGGTCAATATAAGAGAGAAAGATAAGAATGAAAAGTTTAAGGTTACGATTGAATGAAAAACAAACTCAAGAAAGAAGGGTGGGAACACCACTAGAAATAGAATGTAGAGTGTTGCGTTGAGACGCGCTACATGAATTAGGACATGGAATTAGAGCTAGGACCCAACACTTGAAGTTGAATGTAGAAGATTAATACGAAAATATATCATAAGAAATGACATGGTAAATGATACGACAGAAGAACAAAAGGTACAGATGAAAGTGTTAGAATCTGAGAAATGAATTCAAACCAGTAAGAATGAAAGGTAATAAATTAAAAGTTCAAATCTATAAGTGAAGACGGATAAATCAAGTGAGAATAAAAAGTAAGTACCAAACTCAGATAAGTTATACGGGTCAAATGGCAATCGCCATTTGAACCCGGTATATAATGTTCGGTTTGTCAGGTTTATTACTTATAGGTGAGCATAATGTATGGGCATGCATTGTCACAGTTTGGAAAGCATTAACTGTCGCAAAGTATGAATAACGAGTCAAGGGATTTGACCCGCGCCAGGTACGTATAAAAAGATTATATTTTTAATAGGAGCTTAGGGCTCGACTAGAGAATGATGTGTCAGAATAGGATAACTAATACCCATATGTAAGAATGTATTTATAATTAGACTTCCGAAAAGTCAAATGAAATAAATGAAGTCCTTGCAAATATGCGAGTATAAGGTACGAACGTGTACCCCGATGCAACCACAATAGGTAAGGGGGTGTTAGTCTGACCTTGAAAGGTCAAACTGCGAAAGTTGGAGAAATAGCCAATAAAAATAAAGGATTGTATGTAAGAAATGGAATGTATGATATGTTTTAGCATGTACGTAAGAAAATTGTGAAAGAGGCAATGGGCGAACAAATACCCCGTAGGGCGCAGTTATGAAGGGTTATGTGCTAACTGTTTATTTATAGACAAATGTGATGGAATTCTGAGTGAGATGATAGTAAAAGTTAGTGGAAGGATGCCCATGAGTGGGAGCATATTTCATGAATGAGGCAAATTCTGGTACGGAAGGTACATATAAAGAAGCGGATCGATCCGGCGCACGGATAACCGACTTATGCATTGAAGGCGAGGTTAGTAAAATGTTTAATTCTTAATTAATGATTAAGAATCCGTAGATTTATTTGTAAGTGTGAACAAAATGAATGGTAGAATAATTATGGTATGGTATACAATGATCGACCTATAATGGTCAGCGTAAGAAGGTATAAATATCAATAAAAGGGAAATTTAAAGGCCTTAAATGAAAGTTTGAGCTGAATTGGTTAAACCCCAGTATGGTGCTCGTACATAACATACCCAGTTGTTATCATAAGTAGTTCATGCAAGGATCTAATAGTAAAGTGTGCGAAGGATTAAATTTAAGGTTAAACTCAAACTTGTGATTAGTTCAAGTGACGGTAGTAACCGTAGAATGATACCTTATACTTGTATTAGGTATGAAAAAGCAATTAGGAAGTGGGTAGCTTTGTATTAGTACCACTAAGTCATTAAATGTCTATAGTATGCGTATAATGTTATGCTAAACCCTCATATGAACCAGAAAGTAAATGGAAGAACGTTAGTAATGGGATAATGGGGTTTGCTCATGATTACAATAATGAATTATATCGAGCATGATTCGTGTGCGGAATAAAATAAATCGATTCATTTATATTAGTAAATGTATGGATATGTTACACTTATTTGGAAAGATAGAAACAAGCCGTAAGCATAAGCTTGTACGACCAATAGTATACATTTGGAATAATTTCAAATGAACGAACCGCTAGTAATGATGTATGCTAGGAACTAGCATTATAAAGTGAAAGCGACACTAATAAGAGCTCTGGATCAGACTCTGATCTATATGTGATTATGGAGTAATTTACTTGATTTAAGAATGGAAGGACAATGCGTACAAATACGTTTATGCATGAATGAAACTCTTGCCAAGATCTCGAATGCATCTATGTTATATTAAGCATCGTGAATGAATAGATGAAAAAGTAAGAGTAGAAGTAGTCAAGTTGGAATGAGAAAGGTTTCGGGGACGAAACCTCCTTTAAGGGGGGTAGACTTGTAACACCCCAAAAATGTTTATCATGAAAATAAGTTAAAATACTAAGAACTTAACTTAGTTAGTTAAAAAGGGAAAATGTGTTGTAAATATTAGTTAAGTGATGAAAAAGGGGCCTAATTAAAAGAAATGTAAAAACTAGAAGGGCTAGATGTGTATGATTCTAAAATAGGGGTATTAGAAGGTGGAAACCCAAAACACACACCTCTGGGCGTGTTTTTGGTCGAACAGAAGCAGGAGAAACAAGGGTTATCCTTGTTCTTGCAAAACTCAACAATTGACAAGGAAATTCAGTGTTAATCGGCTGCATGTTACCAGATTTTCGATTAACCTAACACCCTCTATGAAGTGGTAAGTTCAATTTGATGTTTTTGATCTATGGTAGGAAGTGGGTTATGACTCAATCTTGAATTTTTATGTCTAATGTGAGAAATCTGAGTTAGGGTTACCTTCTAGAACAAGAATCATGTTGATTTTTAGGTTATTTGAAAGACTTTGGTAAAAACCCACTTTGTGAAATTGTGGTACGATTAGGATGATCAAAGTGGTTATAGTTATGTGAAATCTTGAAATATGGTGATGTTGTAATGTTTGAATCTCAGAAATTTATGTAGGGTGAAAGAAAAATATGAACATGTATATATTGTTGAGAGTAAAATGCACGGATAGTCCCTATGGTTTGGTGAAATTTCACCTTTAGTCCCCAACTTTTCAGAATTACACTCTTAGTCCCTGTGGTTTCACAAGTTATTACTCGGATAGTCCCTAAAGCGGATGACGGTTACTCGGATAGTCCCTAAAGCGGATGACGGTTACTCGGATAGTCCCTGTGGTTTGACAAGTTGTTACTGGGATAGTCCTTGTCATTTCACACCCATTTAACCAGAAAAACTAACCTCCATCCGCTTTGGGGACTATCCGAGTAACAACTTGTCAAACCACAGGGACTAAGAGTGTAATTTTGAAAAGTTAGGGACTAAAGGTGAAATTTCACCAAACCACAAGGACTATCCGTGCATTTTACTCTATTGTTGATGAATTATATGATGAACTAGTAGGAATTCATGCCTTGTATGCTTGTACATAATACTTGTAAATATGATGACCACCAAGTGTTTGATGAAATGCTTAGAAGAATAATATGTATGATTTTGGAAGATGAACGAATGAGATTTGGTTGTACTAAATAAACGAATGAACGTGTTGTTATAGGCATGAAGGAAGAAGGATCCAATACTAGGAAATCGGAAGGTTCACAAGATCGAGGTACGTTAGTGTACACCGCATTTCTATATATTTGATGTTGTCATATGTATAATAAATTTATTTGTATTGTGTTGTTATGTCAAAGTTGTTAGAATTGAATTCATTGGTCGTTGAAAGTAAAGGTGAAATCCGTCATAAACGGATTGTAAGAAATGATTAAAATACGAAAGTTAACGCATCATATCCGGTACTTTTAGTTAAACCGGGTATGGGAAGTTATGTATGTAATGGACGAAAGTCTACTTGATCCGTCTTTCTCGGATCGAAGTATGATGTAAGAATGTAATGTCTATAATTGTTCATTTTGAACAAATCGAATGAAGGTGGTATAATGATGCTAGTACCCGTTCCTAACGGGTATGTTAAGTAATGTATGCTTAGACTCTATTTGAGGCAAACATGTAAGGAACCGTTTAACGGTTAGTAAAGAAATTGAATGATGTTAATCCGAGGAAGAAACAAATGGGTTATTAGTTATTAGTGTTAGTGACGGAATACTAACTTATTTGTTTATGTTGGATGTAGGTAAATCCTCAATTTAGGCGGTCGGACGATTTGGAACGAGCACATGCACACTTATTGGCCATTAAGCGCTTCCGCTATTTCGTATTAATGTTTTGGGTCAAAAAGCTTGTTTTTGTATATCCTTGTTAGTAGTTGCACTTTTTAACACTTGATGTTATGCTTTTTAAGTCGTGTCTAGTCGAACAGGTTGTAGAAGTATTTGCTTTGATAATGGTTAAAACAGGGATATGCTCGTCTTATGGACGGGTCATGCCCAAATTTTGTTAAAAATTGTGCATTAATGATATTAGTATCGTTACCATAAATTGTGAAAAGTTTGGACATCTTAAAAGTTATGTTTCTAACGTCTTTTGGATGTCATTTTTATTAGACGCAAATGCGGGTCTAACAAGTTGGTATCAGAGCCGAGGTTTGAGGGATTCAAGCACAAGTAGTAGTGCTTGAACTCAAACTGACGGCTCACTCGAAAGTGTGCTCGCTCCAAGATCGCCAATGAGGTAAAATTTAAGTTTCGGTAAATGTAAATATGTATAGTGTGCTTACGATGTAAATGTTTAGGTTAAGTATGTAGAGGATTTATATTGGGAGGTGAAACGGGAAGCTTAAGAAGCCGTATGGCTGGAAACGGACACGAAAAAGGATAAAAATGCAAAAAAATGAGATCTGCAGCGAAACGACAAAGGGAAGGCCGTCGCCGATGCCCCATCTTGGGCCGACGCCCTAAGTCCCTGTCTACGGGGTTTTTACCCGACCCACGTTTTTAGAAGCCGTCGCCGACGGGCTTCCTGGCCGTCGCCGATGGCTAGTGTAAACTCAGCCGCTGTTTTGTGTTGTTCTCTTCGTGATTTGAGTTCCCGAACTGTTCGAAGGCCTATTAAATGTTCATGTAGGGTCCATAAATGACCTAATAAGAAAAATGTAACCACGATTAGCGGTTACGATGGAAAGAAATTGTAAAGGTTGAAAGTAGTGTGTCGAATGACACAAATAAATGATGAAGGCTTAAAAAGCGAGTAAAGTTTAAAATGTAATAATGCGAATGAAGCAATTACGGATTAGTGAACTATGATATATTGAAAAGTTTATGATTCGTATTAAACACAAAACATGATGTGTAAAAGCAGTCCGCGAAAACTTCCATGTTTTTCATAATTAGTTATATACACTTCTTGAAAGCCTCATTCGCGGTCCCGTTGAGTCTTAATGAAGCAAATTAAGCTATGTACGGATAAAATAAATGATAGTATCAGGGTAAAATTTCTAAAAGTTGAATGTAACATATGGAATGGCATGAAATGAATGACGAATGTATAAAGTGGAGTTGGAAACGTATGATGATGAATAATGAAGGAAGTAAATATAGACTAAAGTATTTGGATATGTGAAGGAATCGGAATTGTTAAGAAGTGAATAAAAAAAATGATGATGATGAGATTAGTGGTGAAAATAATTTGAAGAATGCGAGTTTGATGGAATTCGTATGAAAATTCGGATGAATGTATGCTTTGATCAGAATTATGCATTAGAGGCCTATACCTCGTACTCGAATGGTGTGATGCTTATGTGTATTTAATGATTTGCCTTGTTAGGATTAAGAGGCGAATACGTGCTAAATGTGAATCATACGAGCTTATTAGTAAATGATATGTTGGAATTATGTTATATAGTTAACTTGAATGATATTTACTAATTGTAGAATCACGAAGCATTGGCATGTGAAAGTATGTGAAAGTGAATATATATATGTGTATTGTTTGAAGGTTAGTGGTAAAAGGTTATTGTCAACAAGAAGGTATTGACTATGATGAAACCTTTGCACCAGTGGCCAGATTAGAAGCAGTAAGAATCTTTCTTGCTTATGCTGCATCCAAAGACTTCAAAGTATACCAAATGGATGTGAAATCTGCATTCCTGAATGGTAAGATTGAGGAAGAAGTTTATGTGCATCAACCTGAAGGCTTTGTTGATCCAAAATTTCAAAACCATGTTTATAAATTAAACAAAGCCTTGTATGGTTTGAAGCAAGCTCCAAGAGCATGGTATGAAACACTTTCAAACTTCTTACTCAATTCTGGCTTCACTAAAGGTACTATTAATACAACACTTTTCCTCAAAACACACAAGGGTCACACTTTGTTAGTCCAAATATATGTTGATGACATTATATTTGGATCAACAAATGAAAAATTCTGTAAAAAGTTTCAAAAATTGATGACCAGCCATTTTGAAATGAGTATGATGGGTGAGTTAACCTTTTTCTTAGGTTTACAAGTAAAACAAAGAATTGATGGAATATTTTTGAGTCAATCTAAGTATGTGAAAACAATTTGGCACAAATACTCACTTGAAAATTGATCAATTTCAAAAACTCCCATGGCAACAGGGAACAAACTGGATTCTGATAAAGATGGAGCATGTGTAGATATTAAAACCTATAGGGGGATGATAGGATCATTGTTGTACTTAACTGCAAGCAGACCAGATATTATGTTTGCAACATGCTTTCTGGCTAGATATAAATGCAATCCTAAAGAATCCCACCTAAAAGCAGTAAAAAGGGTTTTTAAATATCTGAAAGGCACATCAGAACTTGGTCTCTGGTATACTAAGGATACAAATCTTGAACTAATTGCATATACAAATGCAGATTATGCAGGATTCAAGATTGACAGAAAAAGCACATCTGGTGCATCTCAAATCTTGGGAGAAAAGTTGGTATGTTGGGCAAGTAAGAAACAAAACTGTGTTGCAACATCAATAGCTGAATCAGAATATGTAGCAGCAAAAAGTTGCTGTTCACAAGTGCTGTGGATGTAAACTCAGCTGAAGGATTATGGAGTAAATCTGACAAAGATACCCATTCTATGTGATTCAAAGAGTGCAATTACAATTACAGAAAATCCAGTTCATCACTCTAGAACCAAGCATATAGATGTCAGATATCACTTCATAAAAGATCATGTTGAAAAAGGTAAATAGAAATGTACTTTGTTCCAACAGAAAACCAAATTGCTGACATTTTCACAAAACCTCTTGATGAAAAGAGACACAATTTTTTAATCAGCAAACTTGGCATAGTTAACATAAAAGATGAAGATGTTTCAGAAAACAAAAGGCCACAAACTGAAAACCAACCTGATGAACATCAAGATGAAAATTCTGATAATCAAAGAATAATTCAACAGGTTTCTGATAAAGAAATCCATCAATCTGATGGAATATCAGAAAATCTGATAAATCATCAATGAATCTGACAGTTTATCAGAAAATCTTATGAATCATCAGAAATTCTGATAAAACATCAGAAACTTTGTTAAAATATCAGAAAAATCACTGATCATCAGAAAATTTTATGAAGTTACCATCTTTATTCTTATATCATATTTGTATAAACTCATAACTGTAGATAGTCTGTTTTTGAATTTTTTTCTTTTGTTTAATTTAAAAAAAAATCAAAAAGGGGGGAAAGTAACATGCATTAAGATAAATTCAAAGTCACAGTAGAGAAAATCAACCGTCACAGGGAAAATTTTTGCAGAAATTTGAATTTTTCTTATACTTCCAATGCATGCAACGTCATCTTTCATAAGGAATTAGAGAGACACGGGGGCATAAAAATGATTAGGGGCTATGAAAGTAGCCGCCTAGTTATTCAATGCTTACTCACAACTTGGGGCTTCGAAGACTGCCATATATTCACTGCAACAAATATCGTCTTAAATGAAGAGATTGAAATGGAAAAGAAAATCCTTGGTTGTTAATAACATTTATGGCATAACTATCACTTTCATCTATAAATATTAACATCTTGAAAAAGACTTTCTTCATATCAAACAATCTTCTCTTCAAAAGCACTTTATCAGAAATTTCATATTTAAAAAAAAATGGCTTCCCCAAAAGTAATGAAACATGTACACTTTCCTCTCCCTCTTCACAAACATCATAACCTTAGACTTAGATCTAATCTGGAAGGTCCTGCATGGGAAGATTGCAGGTATGTGTACAACATGATTATGCAAAGTCCCTTGGGCTATGCTGTATCTACACAAGTCACTGTCTACCCAGAACTCCTTCAAGAGTTCTGGTGGAATGCTAAAATCGTCTTCAGTGGCACCACCATGTGGATAGAAAGTGAGGTTATGTGGTTCGAAATCACCCTAAAGGAGGAAACTCTCAGGGATGCCCTACAGCTGGGTGATGATCAAGAAAACACCTTCCTCAACAAGGAAATGGTGGAACAAACTCTGAGTGATATGAGCTATCAAAAATACAACGTGTCAAGGCAGATCAGCAAGTCTGGTTTCATACCACCATTCCAGTACTTGGTGACACAGCTCAGTGTCTGCTTCTCTAAAAAGATTGGACACTTCAACGAGCTGTCTTACAGGATGATGGAGGTGGTTCATGTAGTTGTACAAGAGAAACTGTACAACTTTTCTAAGTTTCTCATGAAAGACTTGGAAGCAAACTTGCACACCCGTCAACCTTTTCTGATCTACCCTCGCTTTGTGACCAAGGTGATAACCAGACAGCTGGACTTCGGAGGAGTAAGAAGCTGGTATCAAAGGGCCCAGATGGCACTACAAGAGAACATAAGTGATCCATCTCTTGTTCCATCAACAAATCACAGTGGTCATATAACCTACCTTTGGTTGTATGTGAAGGGGATGTACAATGTGCTCAATGAGTAGTAGTTGTTTTTTTGTTTTTGTGTGTTTAGTGGTAATTTTTTTTCTATATATATAAGTTTGCTTTATTTTTTTTCTTTTCTCTTAAAAAAAACCATCACAATAGATCTAGGGGGAACTAGAACAACATATCTGATAAAAACAAGGAAAATCTGGTGAAGTTCAAAATAAATCTGATAGATCTGGTGAAACATCAGAAAATCTGACGATTCATCAGAAAATCAGCTCATACATCAGAAAAGTCTCAAAATAACCAGAAAATCTTATAAATCAATAGAATATAAGAAGAAATATCAGGAAACATTGCTCTAAACCAGATTCAAAGAAACTTGTAACAACACAATTTTTTTTTCAAGAAGTTTCTGTCAAAATTAAAATTTTTTCTGGGTAATCTGTCTTCAAAAGGAATGGAACAAAACTGTATTAAACAAAAAAAATCTTTTGCACAACAACACTCCCTGAAGATCAGAACAAGGATGAGAAGTTCAGAAATGCTATGTAAGTTAAATCTTCAAAAACTCTACTTATTCCCTCTCATCTCAAAAAAAAAAAAATTGGTGATTCAATCTCTGAATTTGAATCAAATGTGTTCTGATGAAGTATAAAGAAAATCCAACTCTCAAAAGTTTATTCAAAGATTTTATGATTCACATCATCAAAAGGAAAACATGGGAAGATACATAGTCTCAAAAAGGTTTTTATTGGACCTTTTTACAACAAAAAGGGTCCCACATGAAGAAAATATGCAAGTTGGACATAAGTGTTTATCTGCTAAAACCTTGGAATCTCGAATTTTCAATAAAAGATTTATATTAAATTAGAGATAAACCAAAGGTTTTTTTTCAAACGGTTGTTTCCTAAATGGATTAAAACATCATTAAGGTGTCATAAACCACCTTAAATACAAACAACCCATGAAAAACACTCAAAGATCTCTGTCTCAAAACACTATAAATACCTCATTCAAAACAGAGACTTCCATCTTCAACCTTCCTCTTCAAGAGCAAAACCCTAAAAACCCTTTTCCGAAATAAAAACCTCAATTCTCCATGGCTGCTATCAACATCAATATACCACCTGTTGAACACTCTGTTCAACTCATCACTGAAGCTGAATTCCTACCATTAAAGAGCAACAATGAAGCAATGAACGACAACATTGAAGAATATGATACAAAGTGCCAAATCCTGATCGAATTTCTGACCAGATTCCCTATAGCTCAAGCTCTTACAAAGACCAGAGAGGTACCAGAAAAACTTATACAACAAGTTGTAAAGACACTCAAACTCTCAAATCAAATCAAGCTTACAGCACATGTATGGGGAGACATCTTCATTACAATCACACCAGAGAAAATAAGGGAATGTTTGGAACTACCCTTAAGCCAAAATTATGAAGAAGCACCAGAAAAGGAAGATCTGTTTGAACTACTTGATGCTGTAATGGGTTACAAGACAAAGATCTCAAAGATTAGTGAATTCAAGAGAAATAAGCTGCCTGCTTTCTGGCAAGTGTTGATGGAAATTCTGAACAAGTGTTTATCATCAAAGATTAGGGGTACAGATCAGATAAATAAAAATGTTCTGACAATCATGTTCAGTCTCATTAGTGGGTTGAACATTGATTATGGAACAGAGATATTTAATTTGATCAGAAGATCAATTCTGACTAACACTGGAAGGATAGATTCACATCTACCTTTTCCCAGATTTCTGTCAATCATAATTTTCGATGCATTTTCTGAAAGGAACCTGGAAATTCCTGCATCAGAAAATATGTGGAGTACAGATATCATGAGACCATGGACTGCTGTAGGGTCTTGGAAGTCAGATTATGATGTACCTGTTCTGTCAGAAAGAATGATGAATCTGATACCAGAAGATTCACCTTACAGAACAAAATATCTAAGGATGTTAAGCAAGAAGCCAGAGAATAAAGAAGTTTTTGATAGTGTGTCCCCTATGGAGCATGATGCACAAGAATCAAGTGCACCAAGAATAGAGCAGCAAGGTGAATCAGAACCTCATCAAGCTGATGAAGATGTGCACATGAGTCCTGTGGCAAAAGAACATCATGCAAAAATCTCACATATGGGAGAAACAGATGCACAACACTCTAAACTTAATATTGTTCATAATTCTGAGAGTGATTCTGATGATTCAATTCAAGGAAATTATGAAATTTCACATAGAGGCACTATTTCTGAAAAACAAGATGTGAGTAAAACCAAAGACCCATTCTCTGAATTAGATTTTGAGGAGGAGAATGTGGTGGCAACAAATGGAGATCAGTCTACTGATCAAGGAAACCTGGTTGAGAAAAATAAGAGTTTCTCAACAACTCATGGAAAATCTGAAAAGGTTCAAGGATATGAGGAAAACCAGAATTTGAATGAGTTTCAATTTTCTTGTGAGGGTATAGAGAATATGGAATATTTCAGTCCTCTTAACCTTAGAACAACAGAGAATGTGTTTTCTACTGGTGTTAGAGGTGGAACATCTGTTGTTCCTCCTTTTACCCAAGAACATCAATCTATATTAACTGAACAGCTACACAAGGAGCTTGATGACATAACAACTGTTTGTACTGGGAAAACAGCAACAGAAGAAAAGCTTGATCTGATACTGGAAGAGATCAGAAATCAAAAGTCAGATATTGAAGCCTTATCAGAAACTGTCAAATCTGTACAGAAACAAACAGAAGATAACACTGCAGCCCTCAACAAACTACAGGAGTCATCAGAAAACAGAGAGAATTCATCAGAATTCAAGAAAGCTCTCAGAGAACTACAAGAAATCAAGAAAAAGATGGCTGAGGTTGCAAGTGCAGGGGAAAGCTCAAGTTCTGGAAGAATCCTTGAAGAAATTCAGTTCCTCAGAGCCAACAACAGCAACATGGCTGGGGCTTTTGAGAAACTGATGGTGGAATTGTCTGCACAGAAAAATCAAGATAAACTGGAGTTTCAGAGAATGAAGAAACAAGAAGAAACAAATGCTCAAACTCTTGCTGATGTTCAACTGTTAGTAAAGAGGTTACAGTACAATGTTCCCAGACTGGCAAAAGTTGATTTTCATGAACTAAAAGCTCCAATTCCACAAGAAAAACCACCAGGAGAGCTAGAAACTCCTCAACAACAATTCAAGCAACCAGAAGTCACTCAACAAGATCCAACCAGAGAATCAGAAGCTTCAACAACACAAAAACAGAAGCAACCCATGGGTCCTCCTCCTAGTATGCCAAAGTTACTGATGGGTCCTCCAATAAATATTCCAAAGCCAGACACATCAAAGATGTCAATGCGAGGAGTTGTTCCAATTCAATCATCTTCCATAGCTCTCACAGGTGAAACAAAATTCAGCAGACAGCTTAATGTAAAAGAAAAGAGAAGAATGGAAGATGAAGTAACATCCTCAAAAAGACCAAGAACAGTGATTGGAGAAGATTCAGAGGGAAAACTCAGAGAATTCACAATGCTGAAAGGTGATCTACACACAATCATGTATCCTGAAGAACACTTGAAGCATTACTACTGGAAAGGTCCAGAAGATAATCCAGAAAGGCCACTCTCTCCAATGAGCCGAAATATTGTTCAACTCAGAAATGATGGAAACTGGGAAATTTTGCACAAACCAATGACAAATCCAATAGTTTCTATTGAAAAAAATCATCACTATAAATGCTTCAGGAGGTGTCTTAGGTACTTATGGACAGAACAAATACACCTTGATCAGAAAAGATAATAGTGAAGAAGTTGTTACTCATGGAGACCTGGCTGATGATATTCACCCACTAGGCTTAGTAAAGATGAAGCAGATCATTGATAAAGACAAAAGCGCTTCAGTTGTGGTCAGAAGAGCTCTTGACAGCATCAAAAGGGCAGGAGAAAAGTTATATAAAAGGGCTGCACTGATAGACTTTGACTTGTGTATCAATTTTGAGTATAGCAACAAGGTGCTAATACCTCCTCCTAACAACACTATCCCAGCTGAAATTCCTCCCAAACAAATGAGAACTGGAGCAATCTTTGACAAACCAGAAATGTTTATGGTTTTCAAAGATGCTCATAATGAGAAAGCCCTGTTCAGAATCAATGAAATAAGCAGGTATTCTAATCAAACTCTGAAATATATAAAGAACTGCATGAATGAGAAACAAGAGCAGCTCAAGAAGAAGGGGAAGAACAATGAACAGCTGAGAAAGGCAATTAAAGATAGCATTGATAAATGGATGGAAGCTAGAGGTTGGTACAAAGAACTTTACAAAACAACTCAAAAGGCAATTGACTACAAGAAAAGGCTGAAACCAGGAGACAAGTACAGAAGTGGAGTAAAGATCAATTGATGAATTCATGAGTTTAAAAATTCTGGTGTTGAGAACAATATTTTATTTCTGTTTGTCTTGAACAATGGTTGGTTTGATTCTGTTTTGTGTTTTTGAATTTAGTAGTTTGAACTTTCTTTTTCGAGGATTAGTTGAAGTTTGTTTATGTTTGATATAGATAGTTCATTTTCTTACAATACTTCGGGGGAAACTGTTAGGAAACTTTATTTGTAAGTATTGAAGAAAATCAGATTCAGCTTGATTTATGAAGAAGATAAAAGTCTTGAAGATCAAAACAACAAGAAGAAGATCAGATAGGACAACTGAAAAGAACAAATCTACTTCAAAGAATCATAAGTTGATCAAGAACTGAAGAAGATTATCAGAGAAGGTTTTTCTGATGGATCTGATGATATTTCTAATGAAATATCATCAGTTTCTAACAATTCTGATCATCAGGTTTTCTGATGATTTGTTCACTAGAATTTCTGATGAAGTGGTTATCAGAAATTCTGATAAAACCCCACTTGTCTAAAAATCAGTTCTATCCTGCTACAATAACCAAAGCAACTTGACATTATTGGATATCATGATGACAAAGGCAACTTGATTATTGGATTCAATGAATATGTCAAGAAGCTACTTTTTGCTGGAAATATACATGAATAAACAAATGTTTATTCATGTATCCAAGCCGTCTATAAATAGAAGGCTCATCAAGCAGAGGACATTGAGTTAAGCTTAGCATTCAATACATACTACAAACTCCATTGTCCTTTCACCTCAGAATTCACAAGTATTCATTTGTAATAGATAATAATCTTACAATCACCTTGTAAACCATTTTGTTTCAAAGTGATATAAACTTAAAAATTCTGTAGGTCTTGTTTCTTGAAAGTCTGATTTCTATTTCCGCACACTATTTTCACATTTGTTGAAATCACTTGCCATATTACGTGAAAAGAAGTTTTTAAGTCCAAACGGGGACCAACAATATCCACATGCAAATCAAAGGTAATTAAGTGATAAAATGCACGCAACAAATAAATAAATGTACCACAACAAGTAACCAAACATGATTATGTAAACTGCTGTAAAATGTACCGAACACTGTGTGACAACTGCCACTTTCCGGTAACTTTCGTACATTTAAATTACTCATTTTTAGCTATACAGTTGTGTGTTTTGAACATCCGAACTGCATATTTCATGACATACACTTAGAATACTCGTGGAATACATATTTATGATGCACATGATTCATTTTTATTGGTTACATCTAAAACAGTTTAAACAATGCATCAAAACAACTAGTATAGTACCTAGTAAACTAGTGTGCTGACAGAAACGCAGGATCCGCAGAAACCATCTTACTGACATATTTAGGACTCATACGAAAGTCCAACATCAAATATACATTAAACCCTAACTAGGAATGCAAGGGTTCGGTCTAATACCTTCCCGAAGTCCGATAACACTAAAAACTGCCCGAAAAGCACTAAAAAAGCGACAATTTCAACACTTTTCCGCAGAAATTCTGCAGAAATCAGCCTTTTAATCTTTTTGCAACATACAAAAGTGCTGTTTAACATAGAATTTATATGAGGATACATTCGGGTATCATCCGAACCAATAACTACATCAATTCACACAAGTTACACAAGCTTAGCGTTCAAATAACGACTAATGGAAACAAAGCGAAACGATTATCCGAACAATATCGGATCTTTTTTTAGTGACCATCTAACATTATTTGGATCATTTTAGGCTAGTAATGGTCACTTAACACCTTGAAACCATTGAATCACCTAAACATCTAAGCCTTCCTAACATTCTTCTAAAAATTCTAACACATTAAACAAGTTGAAAAAAAAATTCACAACAGGTGGGACCCCCCTGCCCACTTGTTGAAATAACTTAGATATTTCACCCACCTTTGCAAGTGGTGAAAGTTGGTGAACGCTCAAACAACTAGTTACTTGATTTACTAGCACATTACTTCACTTTTTACACCATACATTTCACACACAAAACCTCTCAACCTTCATCACCATTTTAGCCAAGAACACCCATCAAACACCTTCACTTTTAATCCTTTTCCTTGATGATCAAGATGGATTTTCATGGAACTTAGGAGGATCTAAGGCAACCACAAGTTGAAGCGAGCATATCCTTCCATCCAAGAGCTTTCAATCATCAAGATCATCCTTTTTCTTTGTTTTTATCATCATCATCTAGATCATCCCTAGACACAAGAGCTAGAAGTGAGCCTTCTAATCTCTTTTTCATACTTATTTATGTATATGCTGTTTAAAGAACAAGTATTAACTAAAACAATCATACAAAATAAGTTGAAAATACAAAGAAGCAAACTAAAAATCATGATATAAAAGATTGTTTATGTTATGATTTAAAGCTTATTACTTGCGTATTTGATCTAGTTATGATGAATATCATATGAATAACTTGTTAGATGATGTTTAAAAACATGATCTAACAAGTGTACATGAAAGTGTTAAAAGGGTTATGTTAAACACAATGTTTAATGGATGATCATAATCTTTGATATTGTTAAAGTATATATAGTTTTCACTAAAAATAATGCTTTTACAAGATTTATAAAAAGAAACATACAAGATGGGTTTTGTATAAAAGTTTGATAAAACTAGAAGTATGATTTTTGAACTAGTAAACATATGGAAAGATCATACCAAAACCCTACATGATTATGAGTTCATCTTGTTAAGTTTATGTTATAAATCTCATGTGCTTTTGCTTAGAAATAAGATGAGAAAATTGTTGGTGATTTTGAAAAGAAAGAGATATGTTTTATTAAACATGGCAAAGTTTATATTTCAAAGGAAATATGGCCAATTTTTCTTAGAAATCATATGTTATAACAACTATCATTTTTGACAAAATTTTTACTAGAATAAAAAGATTTGAAAGAATGGTTTTTATAAAAGCAAAACTAGATATAAACAGGGGCGGACCCAAGTTATGGGGTGGGTGGGCGGCCGCACCCCTTGAAAAAAAAATTTAGTGGTATTTTTCGCGAAAAAAACCAGACCGCACCCCTTGGAAATTTTTGTCCGCACCCCTTGAAAAATTCCGACCGCACCCCTTAGAAAAAAATGTTAGGAATTTATGTAAAAAAATTGTGAACATGGATTGAAACCCGATCAAATTATGTAAACAAGTTAGCCTACTAACCCCTTTAATAAAACTTAAATTCAATCCATCAAGCCCAATAACTTAATACCCATTCAAGCCCAACCCAACTACTAGTTTTGTTAAACAAACCAGTCCACGTAATTAAAAAAAAACCCAAATCGCTGCCACTTGCCAGCGACTCCCGCCCTCCCTCTGCCTCACTTGGCAAACATGTTTGTTGATTATATGATTGTTGGTTGGCAAATAATAAATACTAGGGCTTGAAATTCAAAATTTTAAATTGAAAATTACGGAACATGGGCTATAGTTGAACACATGAAGATCCTTGTTTATTTTGTATGTGATAGGATTAGGTATGAACAATGAGTAGGGAAGTTATGCCGCGATTTCTCAAGAGGAAAGCGGTTGAACCACTTTTTTTCGCCGGATTATTCTAATTAAAGACCAAGGTATGTTATAGATAAGTTTTTTTGTTCTTTTATTGAATGATTAAGAGAAATAAAAGTAGGGATGGTTTGAACTTTGATGTTTTATTGTTTGTTAATGTGATAGGAAGTTAGGAACTAGGGTTTGATTGTTTGAGAATTGAAATGGACCAGACCCGATCTGATTCAACCCGCCGTTAAACTTTGTTTGTTTGTTTTTACTTGTTTTACATGACCCGACCCGATCCGAACCGCTATGAACCGATTTTTTTATATAGCTAGGGGTCTAAAATCTTTAAAAAATTTCCGCAACCCCAGGAAAAAAAATCCTGGGTCCGCCACTGGATATAAATATATATTTTTGAGATAATATATATTTATTAATCTTAACAACTTATGTGCTATGTGTTATTTGATTGTATTAGTTATATACATGAAAGTTAGGAACTTGAATACAATGATACAAATAAACACAAGACACATTACAACTAAAGTCTTACAAGACTACATATAAATACACCTTAAAAGCAAATTACGGGCGATCAGGGTATTCGGATACAACTTATGGACAAATCGGACTTACGGACAAATAAACGGACTATATAAGTATTTCAGACTATAATATGTAATATATCAAAGACTTGGTAAACTACGTTTTCTAAACCGAACAAGTAACCATATATTTTCCACAAGTATACAGAATATATTACACATCGGTTATCTTAAAAAGGTATTATCTTTGGAATATATAAATGATACATATATATATATATATGTCCTAACATCAAAAATATATTATTTTTGTGAAAGACCAAAATTTTATATTTCTAAAACTAGTCTTAAAAATAGATTATTTTTAAGATAATTTTTGTACCTTTTTACCAAGCATAGATTATATATTCATATGAAATATATCTTAGAGTATATAAGTATATATATCCTAAGAATACAAGATCACGTGTGATGGACACGAGGATATACGTATTCCTATATGTACAACTATACACTCACTCACATCACCAACACTTGGTGAAAATACAATTATATAAGTATGCCCATACATGGGAATTATTCATACACATACAGTTTACTCATACGAGACACATTCACACATATACAATTTATTCATACAAAACACGAAGGCAAGAACACTTGATCCAATAATACAACTCACAAGATACAAGAATATATATATTTGGCGAAATATATATTAAACAGTTTTTAATTAATACATCTAAGACACAGTTCAACGGATAACAAATACATACAAGTCTTAACACATATTCAAGATAAAAGACTTGTACATGAGTCATTACAAAGACCGAAGTGTCTAACAAATCTAGAACCTTTGTAGGTCGGATACAATTCAAGACAACTGCAAGTGAGGTTACAATTATATACAGTTTACGGAACACAATTTAGTGAGTTCATGTCCCCTCTTCATTTTAAATGCTTTACAACTTTACAACTATCGGGAAAATACATGTTCAATAGTATGTTAAGTTAAGGAATAAAACACCTTAGATCATGTGTGAATAGGGCTATACAACTAAGCACCATTAATCCAATTTAGACCTAGGTACAAGGGGTTAGATCTAATGGGTTTTGGGGAGCCCCACTATTGGTCGTGGACCCATACAGAAGAGTGCGTTTGTGTCCCAGTCGATAGTAGTCGACACAAAATCGTCTAGGTTTGGATTGCTTCCTATCTTGTCACACATATTAATGTCCTCGCGAAACATTAATGATCAATGATTTCATTGATGCTTTACATACTACATCTTTACATACTGGCTTTCATCTTATACAACTCACATTTTACAGATACACTTTATACAACTCACATTTTACAAGATACATCTTATACAAAAACTGCATGAACTCGCCAACTTTTGTTGATGTTTTCAACTTAACATGTATTTCATGGAATTAGTGGACCATGCAGATATTTCACTTCAAGAAAAGCAAGTATCAAGACTCCATGCCACCATTTGAAGGATTTTCCCATTATATGCCGCCTCTTAGCGGTTATATAGTGGTCAAAGCCTTGACATTTTAAGACTTACATTTTGATGTATAAAACAATGACAACTTATTTTTCATTTGATGGTTTGTAACCAATACATTTAAGTTATGTTGCATTCTATTGAAACGATTATGACAATGGCATTGGAGCTTGTTTTTATTCATTTAGTATGTTCACTTATATTCTTATGCAATGAGAACCGATCAGATCACACCTCGCGCTTCCGCTACGAGCGGGTGTGACAGATTGGTATCAGAGCATCGATTGTAGTGAACCAGGATTCTTTCTCGAGTCTAGTCTACAATCACTAGGGACCTCTCATGAAAACAATTTATACAAGAACAAGAGGTTTTCATTGCATAAACATTTTTCAAGGTCCACTACCACAAAAATTCATTTCACATAAATCAAGCGAGGTATTTCCATGGGTGAAGTCTATGAGAAATAGACACATTACATTAACAGACTATGTGCCTACAATATATTACATTATCAGTTTACGCATTATAAATAGTTTACAAGTTCAGCTTATACAAGATAGAAATCCTTGATTGAGAGGATTTTACATGATTATATATATTGGTTATTCATATATGTGTTGTACGAAATATTTGGCAAATGCCTTCGATTTCGAATTCCATTGTCATCCTTGACACACATAACATGGTTAAGACTTAAGACACGACATCTTTTACACAAGATATGATACTCTATTTTCAAACATGACATATTTTATACAATACATCTTCCATGAGAATATCGACCTCACGTCTATTGCGGAGCTTATGACGAATGTGGTTCCTAAGTGAGACCATAAAGCATTGATCCCGTGGAAGATGGTTGCTTTCTCGCGGATGCTGAGATGCCTGACTTCGGTAGTGACGATGCGGTGGAGGTGGTAGCCTTGGACAACAACTCCATTAGTGGGACGAGGTCCCTGTGGCTTAGACAAATCATGATTGATGACACTCTTTTCCAGTCAAGGAAGATGAAGTACTCATCTTGAAGGTGCCCCTCCAGTTGTTATTTTTACAAATTCTCTCTATTCCTATTCCATCTAACGCCGTGCCGTTCTGTGAGTAATGACAACGGACGTTGACACGTGAACTATCACGAAGGTCCCTCCTATATTGAAGGTTATATAGACAATAGTGTCCTCTCTCTGACCAATCGTCTGCTCTGAACGAGAGAATGCTAGGGTGACATGCAAGACAATTTATTATTACGGGGGCCCACATAATAACAACTTGTAGTGCGTGGGAGTACTGGTGGACTCTGCGGGCAAAGCTAGTGATCACTATCCATTCAAAATTCTTAAGTTGTTCAAGTTTCTATCCAGTAGAACACTAACCGAGATGGTTACTATAACACCCTACAATACAATACAGGAAGACGATACGTATTGTTCGCACCTAACATTCGATCTACAACATGAGTTGTTCTAGATTAGTCATCTAAACAAACAAAACTTGTAAGCCACTCATGGAGGATTTTTCCTCAACATTCTAGAATTCTTGTACATGAGTTGGTTCCTTGGTGTCTATGACACCTTATCTTATTTATTGGAAATGAATACAATAAATTCCGTCGCTTGACATTTGTCTTATCCAAAGGGATAGTATGGCATGAGCCATGCTACAACTCCCTCATTGCATTCTATTCGACATCTATGAAGATCTTAATGATCTTATTGGAGCTCGTGAAGCTCAAGCACTATTACCATATTCGTCACATGGACAAGTACGACAAAGGAATTTCTCTACTTCGGATGATCAAAGCCTATGTAGTATGGAATGCATACTATAGGGACGGAGGCCACTGGTTGGTTTCCCCTCCTCAACAAATTATTTTATTTTCCACTTAGACATATGACCAGTACACGCAAGAGGCGCGACGCATTTTGGTTGCGGTTATCCACCTTATCATCTATTCAAACATGTATGAACAATACGATCTTGAGGATTACATGACCGATTGCATCCTTCATTCTTGGGCACATGATAGACTATATTTATCCAAAATATATGTCTAGATTCTTTTAATGTTGTATATTAAAAAGATCATGGCGCCAGGAGGAAGGTCTACACCCAAAAATGGGTTAACTAATCAACATCTCACTGATTAAGTCAAACTAAAGTTCTTAAGGAACAACACGAGGGTGCAAAAATTGCACAACATGAGGTTAATCGAGACGACACTAGTGACGGTACTGGTGGTACTGGTAGTTCAAGTGATTCAAATCCCGATGGATCGGGAATGAGTAGCAATGCCATACCGGAAGATGCGATCACACAAAGCCTTAATTTTAAGACTTTTTCGGACTGTAAGACGCAAGACCTCGTTAATACGAGAGGTGCGGTAGGTTCTGTCCGCCAAATAAAGACAATGAAGTCGGTTAGTCATACTAGTAAACGTATTCCTTAGTAAACAATTAGATACACAGAGAGTCTCCTGCTGAATGCAGCCTTAACTTGGTGGAATCTCCAAGTACAAAGGTTAGGGAGTGATACTGTGAAGAGGTTGACGTGGGAAGAACTCAAGGATCTTAAGCGAGAAGAGTGTTGCCCGCTGATTGAAATTCAAAGGTTGGAAACAAATTCTAGAACTCGATCATGACTAAGAGCCAATGTTGTTGGTTACACTCGAGGCTTTCACGATCTCTCAAGGGTTGTTCCATACTGTGTAACACCCGAATTCAAACGCATTGACCGTTACATTTAGGATTTAGCCCCTGAGATCCGAGGCAAACAGTAGTTACCTAACACGTTTCTTATCCACCAACATTTCATATTCATGTTATTTGATACCGTTGCCGATTTTAGCTTCATCTCAAACATTTCACTTGCATGAGTTTCATAGCTAGAGACAGGATCATCCTAGCTACAATTAGGGATTGGGTTATCCTACATCTAAACATAGGGATTGGGTTATCCTACATCTAAACATAGGGATTGGGTTGTCCTACATCTAAACATAGGGTTCCTAAAACTGTACAGTGAAGTTCTCGCTACATAGAATTCAAAATGTACTTGGCCTAGAGTCGAGCAAGCTTGTGTGACATCTGTGCTTGTGTAATCATTGTACAAACTCTGAACAATTCAATATTAATAAAACAATGTGTTTTGATCCCAATGTTTGTTATTTATGTTTGACATTATGCACGTTTTGATTTTTGATCGATTTTAAACTCTATATTGCTCTCTGGAAAGTTAAACATAAACTGATGCGTAAACGTAATCAGTTTAACACGACAAAAACTTTGGAACAACAACATAAGCTTAACATACCTTAAATAACCTTTACATAACTTAGAAATAAGTTTTAAAGGCTTTGGTATGGCAAAAACAAGTTTATTCGCTCGTAGGGACTATTTGCATCAAACTGCAAAAGTCTGCCGTTTCGTAAGGCAACGTATAGTCTGGAACTTTATCATAAGCTAAACATACCATATATAACCTAAACATAGCTTAGAAATAAGCTTTGATAGGTTCGGTGTGCGAAAATATGCTTATTTGATCTTATAGGGACTAAAAGTGTCAAAAACGGCGTAAGTTTGCATTTACACGCATATCTTACGTTCTGACCACATCTGGACATCCAAAATTTTTGTACACACTAAAATATTTTTATTTTAGTGATCGGCATGCAAAAATACCATTCATCGCTTAATTTGGATCGTTTTCGCGTCCGTTCGAGTTTCGTCGTAATTAGACGAATAAGGCGACTGTACGACCAAACGAACCGACATTCGAGAGTTTTCCGAGCACATTTTGAGTCCTCTATACTTTTACCACCTTGTAGGGCCTTGAAAATGGCTTAACGGGTGTTGAAAGTGCTTGAAATGGGCTTATGAAAGTGCAGGGACCTGAACTATAATATGCTGAAACTTATGATGATCTGCAGGGACTAGGCGGGCCGCGTAAGCCTGTCCCTCAGCTTACGCGGGGAGCGTAAAAGTGCCTAGTTCCAGAAAATCAATTTTTGCAATCTGTTGAAAGATTAGGGACTGTTCTTGCCATTTTCTTGGTGTGTTAACCAAGTTAACACCTCTCTAAGGCATAACACCTGCTCATAACACTTGTATGGTTGAGATTTCATGCTTGTTGGCCACACAAACACATGTCTTGATCTTATGAACTAACCTCAAGTATAAATAGCATGGCCATTTCATTGTTTCAACTCACCCTTGATCCGATTTCTCTAAGTTGAAGTTACAATACTTCATACCTGAGAATTATAAGATCAAGTTCTCCCTAGCAAGGACCCTTTGTAAGCTTCCTTCGTTCTTTTATCGCTTTCCTAGCATAAAAGTCAAACAGTGTTTGACTTTCAGCTTTGACCAGTCAATGGTCAACGCAAAGTTCGTTTGAACTTTGCAACGTGATTGTAATCACGATGGTTATAATCCTTAGCGATTATACCTACTGATTACCACGTTAACTAGGCGTAGTGACGAGTCAAAGTTTCGGTCAAAATGCGTTTTAGCACGCATGTTGCAACGGAACTACTTTTAGGTATCAAAACATTTTGTTTTAATACCAAATCAGTTTTCTAAGTAGGTTAAACATGTTTTGACATGTTTAACTTGTCACTATTAGTTTAGTGCTTGTTTAGGGTCGTAAGTTAAGCGGTCTAGATAACCGCTTAGACTTTCAAACCCGACCCGTTTGGTCGATCATTAGGATCCGACCAAGCATGTTTAGTGATCATAGTTGCATAGGGAATAACCCCTGAGGTTATACCTTATGATCACCTAGGATTGGTTAGTTATTCGTTAAGTAGTTTACATGCCCATAGGAAATGACCAAAGTGCCCTTTTGAAGCATAAATCCATATTTTCATATGTGAATATATTTTTGACATATAATCTGATTTAGTAACATGTTTAGGCATATTTGGGCATGTAAGACTTGACATAACACATAGTTAACCATCCGACCATAGATTTACGCAACCGACGCGTTATAGTAGCTTATACTACCATAACGGGTCGAAACGGGTCAAAAGCACTTAGGTAGACTTCCAAATCAGAATGTTAGCTCTATTAAATCATACCATATGAGTTCAAATACTCATTTGATTTATAGAACATCATTCTATCCTATCTCCCGATTTAGGATCCGTTTATTAACATAGTTACCCGTATTAGGTGCCTTGTTGATTCCGTGATCCTTGGAGTTTAAATTGGTCTTATTCTCAAGACTAATAAGCAATCCCAAGTGAGTATATAGTTCCCCTCTTTTACCGCTTTCAAATACTTTGGGGTGATACACATGTGCATACTTGTTACTTTCGTGCTTTCATTGCTTTTATGACATAAACATGCTAGTTTCATCTAGTACATATCTAGTACATGCTTTCAATTATGTTTTTGCTATGTATGTTTACTTAGCATGCTAGCACATTGATTTCATAAAACACTTTTGTTGCATATGGACACATTGATTTACATAACATTTTGCTATGTATGTTTACTTAGCATGCTAGCACATTGATTTCATGAACATTTCTACTATGTATGTTTACTTAGCATACTTAGTACATGGTTTTCACATGCTACATCGGTTATGAAATTTGGTATGTTTAATCTGGACAATAATACATTCATTAACATTAGCTACGCCGCTCGGTAGTATGTAATGGTACCATAGGACTTGACAAATCCCGTTTCCGACTTCCTAGGTTTGTTTGGAAGTTGGGAATGACAGAATTCGATATACATAACTTAGATAAACCTTTAATTTGTTTAAAGGTTTGTCGCCATAGTCGCAAGGCTTGAATGTATGCGATTAACATTACTGCATAGATGTTTGTAATCATAAAGCATTGTTTTCTGCAAAACATAACATTTGATTTAAACTTAGGTTTATTCAAAAACTTGTTTTGTACATTTTCCTACGGGGTTGAGTAAATGCTTTTATTCACCGTACATGACATTGTTATCACATTGACATTATCACATAGTTTGAGTAGATACTTTCTACTTGCTATGCATTACATTTGGTTATACATGATACATTTTACACATGACATTTAACATGGTTTATACATAAACATTTGGACATTGGTTTTAAACAAGACATTTTGGTTGGTTATTGATAAGTGACTTATGTAACGGGGCTATGTGTTATATGATAAAAGCATGGTGGATACGCCGCTGGTACTTCCTATATATAAGTGCTTTTATTGTATTATACATTGTTGCGTTATCTAAACCACTTTGACAAGACATGAAACATTTTATACAAAGACACAACATTGTTTTACAAATTACATATTTTATACAAATTCACTTTCACTTGGTTATTCATTTAACCATGCATTATCCTTTTATTATCATTTTATTTTCACATGGTTTTATAAAGGAAAACATTTTACAAGGTTCATGACAACTTTTTCTTAAACCCTTCTTTTAACTACAAGTCATGAATCCTGCATAAACAAAACCTATGTATCTCACAGGCAATTTTATTCTGACGTACCTATTTTCGCATGTGTTTCAGGAGCTAATGCATGACGATGTTTGTGCTTCAATTAGGCGGACTTGGGCCTTAGTGACATAAAAGACAGTTATTTAAGTTATGTTTGTTGGATTTTCAAGACAATATGAACACTTTAATTAATAATACAAAACTTTAATTACCATGGTTGCTGAAACAGTAATTCTGTCGCATCACTCCCCGGCGTTTCCGCCGCGGTTTGTTGTTTTACGCGGCCGGGGTGTGACAGCTAGACATCCCCTCATGCTATAGAATTGGCATACGATAACCTGGTCGAGTCAGGGGAAGTTGTTAGAGAATGTTCCTTGGAACTTGGCAAGCGAAAATTCAATATTGATCTCTTACCCGTTGAGTTGGGTAGTTTCAATGTAGTGGTTGGCGTGGATTGGTTATCCGATAACCAAGCCGAAGTTTTTTGTCATGAGAAGGCCATTCGCCTACCGCTACTAAACAAAGAGACAATTGTTATTCATGGAGAGAAGCACGACACACCATTGTGGATCATCAATTCCATGAAGACACGGAAGTGCTTACGGAAAGGTTGTATTGCCTTTCTCGCACATGTTCTCGACAAAAAAGCCATTGGGCCGCAACCGACAGATATTCCAGTGGAAAAGAATTTCCTAAAGTCTTTCTTGAAGACTTTACGGGGCTATAACCATATTGACAAGTCGAGTTTCATATCGACTTTGTACCGGGAACCTCACCCATAGCCAAATCTCCATATCGATTAGCTCCTTTTGAAATACAAGAGTTATCCACACAACTTCAAGAGTTGTTGGATAAAGGATTCATTAGACCAAGCTTTTCGCCTTGGGGAACTCCAGTCCTGTTTGTGAAAAAGAAGGACGGAACGTTCAGAATGTGCATAGAGTACATAGAGTTGAATAAACTCACCATCAAGAATCGGTATCCACTACCGAGGATCAATGACGTATTCGATCAACTGCAAGGTTCAAGCTTCTACTCCAAGATAGACTTACGATCGGGGTATCACCAGTTATGAATACAAGAGGAAAGCATACCTAAAATGGCTTTTCGAACTTTGGTCATTACGAGTTTCTCGTTATGCCCTTTGGTTTAACGAACGCACCTGCGGTCTTCATGGATTTAATGAATAACGTGTGCAAGCCGTATCTCGACAAATTCATCATAGTGTTCATTAAGGACATATTGATATACTCACGATCGACAGATGAGCACGAACAACATTTGAGAACCATTTTAGAGCTACTAAAGAATGAGAAACTATACGCAAAATTTTCCAAGTGTGAATCTTGGATTCGCGAGGTACAATTTCTCAGGCATGTAGGGAATGAGAAAGACATTCAAGTAGACCCATCCAATATTGACGCAATTAAGAATTGGGAAGCTCCCAAGTCTCCAACTGAAGTCCGACAATTTTGGGATTAACGGGATATTATTGAAGAATTATTGAGAATTTTTCTAAGATTGCTCAACCGCTAACCTCCCTCACACAAAAAGACAATAAATTCGCCCCAAATAGAAAAACAAGAAGAGTCATTTCAACTTCTCACGGATAAGTTGTCTGATGCACCAATCTTATCACTATCCGATGGTACTGATGACTTTGTAGTTTACTATGATGCTTCGCATCAGGAATTGGGTTGCGTACTTATGCAACGGGAAAAAAGTTATCGCGTACGCATCACGTCAACTAAAAGTTCACGAGAAGAACTATACCACTCATGACCTCGAGTTAGACACAATGGCATTCGCTTTGAAAATATGACGACATTATTTATATGTTACTCAATACACTATTTTCACAGACCATAAAAGTCTTCAACACATATTCAACCAAAATATGCGTCAACGACGTTGGGTTGAATTGATTGAATGACTATGATTATGAAATAAAGTACCATACGTGCAAGGCGAACGTTGTAGCAGACGCCTTGAGCCGCAAAAGAACGAGTTAAAACATTGAGAGTTCGAGCATTAGAGATGACGATTCACACGGATCTTACCACACGAATCCATGATGCACAACAAGAAGTGCTTAAGGAAGAACATCTTAAAGCAGAATCACTTCGATTCATGGAAAACAGTTAGTGCCGAAAGAGGATGGAACTTACTTTTAAGGCCTTCGAGATCTTCTTTTTGAGGAAGCTCATAGGTCCAAGTACTCGATCCATCCTGGAGAAGATAAGATGTACCAAGACTTGAAAGAGTACTATTGGTGGCCTAACCTCAAAAAAGATATCGCGACTTATGGCGGAAAATGCTTGACTTGCACGAAGGTCAAGGCGGAATATCAGAAACCCTCGGGTTTGTTGCAACAACCAGAGATTCCCGTTTGGAAATGGGAACAATATCGATGGACTTCATTACGAAGTTACCCAGGACCTCAAGAGGCCACGACATGATATGGGTAATTGTCGATAGATTGACAAAGTCAGCTCACTTCTTGCCGATTCAGGAGAAGGATAGTACAGAGAAACTAGCGAAGCACTATCTCAAAGAAATAGTGGCTCGTCATGGAGTGACTATTTCAATCATTTCAGACAGAGACGGTCGCTTTGTTTCAAGAATATGGAAGTCTTTTCAAGAGGCCTTTGGATCTCATTTAAATCTAAGCACGACCTTTCATCCACAAACTGACGGCCAGAGCGAACGGACAATCCAAACACTCGAAGATATGCTTCGTGCGTGTGTTATGGATTTAGGCGGCAACTGGGATACTCACTTACCGTTGGTTGAGTTTTCCTACAACAACTGCTACATACAAGTATACAGGTTGCACCGTTTGAAGCTCTCTATGGTCGAAAGTGTCGCTCTCCGCTATGTTGGAGAGAAGCGGGCGATAAACAACTAATTGGTCCGGAGTTAGTCCAAGAAACTACGAATAAAATCTTCCAGATCAGAGACCGTATCAAGGCGGCTCACGATCGACAAAAGAGCTAAGCAGACAAGAGACGGAAGCCATTATCTTTCAAGGTCGGAGACAAAGTCTTGTTGAAAGTCTCGCCTTGGAAGAGCGTAACAAGATTCGGTAAGTGTGGAAAGCTTAACCCTCGGTATGTAGGACCATTTGAAATCTTGGAAAAGATTGGCACCATTACCGACAAGTTGAAGTTACCAGATGAACTTAGTAGTGTGCACGACATGTTTCATGTGTCGAATCTTAAAAGGAGTCCAACGCGAGAGACGGTTATCATCTCGGTGGATGAAGTTCACATTGACGAAAAACTCCAATACACTGAGGAACCTGTTGAGGTCATGGACTCGAAGGTCAAGAAAACACGGAGGAGTCATAACATATTAGTAAAAATTCGTTGGAACTCTCGACACGGAACTGAATATACTTGGGAACGTGAAGATCAAATAAAAACCAAATACCCCCACCTGTTCGAGAATACTCCTGCAAAGGATTACTCAGCTTGAATTTCGGGACGAAATTCTCTATAACAGGGGGAGAATGTGACAACTGCCACTTTCCGGTAACTTTCGTACATTTAAATTACTCTTTTTTAGCTATACAGTTGTGTGTTTTGAACATTCGAACTGCATATTTCATGACATACACTTAGAATACTCATGGAATACATATTTATGATGCACATGATTCATTTTTATTGGTTACATCTAAAACAGTTTAAACAATGCATCGAAACAACTAGTATAGTACCTAGTAAACTAATGTGCTGACAGAAACGCAGGATCCGCAGAAACCATCTTAATGACATATTTAGGACTCAGACGAAAGTCCAACATCAAATATACATTAAACCCTAACTAGGAATGCAAGGGTTCGGTTTAATACCTTCCCGAAGTCCGATAACACTAAAAACTGCCCGAAGAGCAATAAAAAAGCGACAATTTCAACACTTTTCCGCAGAAATTCTGCAGAAATCAGCCTTTTAATCTTTTTGCAACATACAAAAGTGCTGTTTAACATAGAATTTATATGAGGATACCTTCGGGTATCATCCGAACCAATAACTACATCAATTCACACAAGTTACACAAGCTTAGCGTTCAAACAACGACTAACGGAAACAAAGCGAAACGATTATCCGAACAATATCGGATCTTTTTTTTAGTGACCATCTAACATTATTTGGATCATTTTAGGATAGTAATGGTCACTTAACACCTTGAAACCATTAAATCACCTAAACATCTAAGCCTTCCTAACATTCTTCTAAAAATTCTAACACATTAAACAAGTTGAAAAAAAATTCACAACATGTGGGACCCCCCCTGCCCACTTGTTGAAATATCTAAGATATTTCACCCACCTTTGCAAGTGGTGAAAGTTGGTGAATGCTCAAACAACTAGTTACTTGATTTACTAGCACATTACTTCACTTTTTACACCATACATTTCACACACAAAACCTCTCAACCTTCATCACCATTTTAGCCAAGAACACCCATCAAACACCTTCACTTTTAAGCCTTTTCCTTGATGATCAAGATGGATTTTCATGGAACTTAGGAGGATCTAAGGCAACCACAAGTTGAAGCAAGCATATCCTTCCATCCAAGAGCTTTCAATCATCAAGATCATCCTTTTTCTTTGCTTTTGTCATCATCTAGATCATCCCTAGTCACAAGAGCTAGAAGTGAGCCTTCTAATCTCTTTTTAATACTTATTTATGTGTATGTTGTTTAAAGAACAAGTATTAACTAAAACAATCATACAAAATAAGTTGAAAATACAAAGAAGCAAACTAAAAATAATGATATAAAAGATTGTTTATGTTATGATTTAAAGCTTATTACTTGCATATTTGATCTAGTTATGATGAATATCATATGAATAACTTGTTAGATGATGTTTAAAAACATGATCTAACAAGTGTACATGAAAGTGTTAAAAGGGTTATGTTAAACATAATGTTTAATGGATGATCATAATCTTTGATATTGTTAAAGTATATATAGTTTTCACTAAAAATAATGCTTTTACAAGATTTATAAAAAGAAACATACAAGATGGGTTTTGTATAAAAGTTTGATAAAACTAGAAGTAAAGTATGATTTTTGAACTAGTCAACATATGTAAAGATCATACCAAAACCCTACATGATTATGAGTTCATCTTGTTAAGTTTATGTTATAAATCTCATGTGCTTTTGCTTAGAAATAAGATGAGTAAATTGTTGGTGATTTTGAAAAGAAAGAGATATGTTTTATTAAACATGGCAAAGTTTATATTTCAAAGGAAATATGGCCAATTTTCTTAGAAATCATATGTTATAAAAACTATCATTTTTGACAAAATCTTTACTAGAATAAAAAGATTTGAAAGAATGGTTTTTATAAAAACAAAACTAGATATAAATATATATTTTTGAGAAAATATATATTTATTAATCTTAACAACTTATGTGCTATGTGTTATTTGATTGTATTAGTTATATACATGAAAGTTAGGAACTTGAATACAATGATACAAAAAAACACAAGACACATTACAACTTAAAGTCTTACAAGACTACATATAAATACACCTTAAAAGCAAATTACGGACGATCCGGGTATTCGGATACAACTTATGGTCAAATCGAACTTACGGACAAATAAATGGACTATAAAAGTATTTCAGACTATAATATGTAATATATCAAAGACTTGGTAAACTACGTTTTCTAAACCGAACAAGTAACCATATATTTTCCACAAGTATACAGAATATATTACACATCGATTATCTTAAAATATATTTCAAATGAATATATAATCTATGCTTGGTAAAAAGGTACAAAAATAATCTTAAAAATAATCTATTTTTAAGACTGGTTTTAGAAATATAAAATTTTGGTCTTTCACAAAAATAATATATTTTTGATGTTAGGACATATATATATATATATATATATGTGGAGGATTCAAATGAGAAGAATTTTTTTGTAAGAAGAAAAAAGAAGAAGTTTCAACCAATAAGAATGCTTCATTTTACTTCATTTAACATTTGCATTTCTAAAGCTTCATATTTATATATAAGGTCAAACAAATTACATCAAGATAAGGGTATATCGGTAAACCTACATAAATCATTAATTTGTATTCTTCCCCTTTAATAACTAACTAAATTAAATTTGTAACTCCTTTTCAAAATATATATTTTTTTTCAAATTAAAAAACAACTTAATTTAAAGTGTAGAATAAATTACTAGTTGTGTAGGATAAATTACGAGTTGTGTAGGATATATTTCGAGGTGTGTAAGATAGATTTCGACTATGTAGGATAACATTCTATAATGTGTAGGGTATATATAGGAAAATTTTGATATGTGTAGGTTTTGTAGATTATATGTAAGATAATTAATGATTAGTTGACTAATTAATTAAAGAGAGAAAAATTAGTGATATGAGTTATAAATGAAATAGTATTTTACTAATATGCCCTTTCTTCTTTTTCTTCTCACATTAAATTTCTTCTCAAATGAACTTTCCCCATATATATATATATATATATATATATATATATATATATATATATATATATATATATATATATATGTCCTAACATCAAAAATATATTATTTTTGTGAAAGACCAAAATTTTATATTTCTAAAACTAGTCTTAAAAATAGATTATTTTTAAGATGATTTTTGTACATTTTTACCAAGCATAGATTATATAAGTATATATATTCTAAGAATACAAGATCACGTGTAATGGACACGAGGATATACGTATTCCTATATGTACAACTATACACTCACTCACATCACCAACACTTGGTGAAAATACAATTATACCCATACATGGGAATTATTCATACACATACAGTTTACTCATACGAGACACATTCACACATATACAATTTATTCATACAAAACACGAAGGCAAGAAGACTTGATCCAATAATACAACTCACAAGATACAAGAATATATATATTTGGCGAAATATATATTAAACAGTTATCAATTAATACATCTAAGACACAGTTCAACGAATAACAAATACATACAAGTTTTAACACATATTCAAGATAAAAGACTTGTACATGAGTCATTACAAAGACCGAAGTGTCTAACAAATCTAGGACCTTTGTAGGTCGTGATATAATTCAAGACAACTGCAAGTGAGGTTACAGTTATATACAGTTTATGGAACGCAATTCAGTGAGTTCATGTCCCCTCTTCATTTTAAATGTTTTACAACTTTACAACTATCGGGGAAAATACATGTTCAATAGTATGTTAAGTCAAGGAATGAAACACCTTAGATCATGTGCGAATAGGGTTATACAACTAAGCACCATTAATCCAATTTGGACCTAGGTACAAGGGGTTAGATCTAATTGGTTTTGGAGAGCCCCACTCTTGGTCGTGGACCCATACAGAAGAGTGCGTTTGTTTCCCAGTCGATAGTAGTCGACACAAAATCGTCTAGGTTTGGATTGCTTCCTATTTCGTCACACATATTAATGTCCTCGCGAAACATTAGTGATCAACGATTTCATTGACGCTTTACATACTACATCTTTACATACTGGCTTTCATCTTATACAACTCACATTTTACAGATACATTTTATACAACTCACATTTTACAAGATACATCTTATACAACTAAACTGCATGAACTCGCCAACTTTTGTTGATGTTTTCAACTTAACATGTATTTCAGGGAATTAGTGGACCATGCAGATATTTCAGTTCAAGAAAAGCAAGTATCAAGACTCCATGCCACCATTTGAAGGATTTTCCCATTATATGCCGCCTCTTTGCGGTGATATAGTGGTCAAAGCCTTGACATTTTAAGACTTACATTTTGATGTATAAAACAATGAAAACTTATTTTTCATTTAATGGTTTGTAACCAATACATTTAACTTATGTTGCATTCTATTGAAACGATTATGACAATCGCATTGGAGCTTGTTTTTATTCATTTAGTATGTTCACTTATATTGTTATGCAATGAGAACCGATCAGATCACACCTCGCGCTTTCGCTACGAGCGTGTGTGACACACTGAATATGAGACTTAAGCCCACCAACGAGCGAATCTAAATGTGGTGGCGATACTAGACTACAACCCATGGTCATTGGGAATCTAGTCAGCCGATGGACTCATCTGAATAACAAACTGCACAATGAATAGCATGACATGTAATGCACAAACACAATAACACATAATTACACCTTGAACTTTGCATGTATGTGAATAAAGAACTTGAAGTATTGAAAATACACATAAAACACCCCAAAATGGTTAAATGATAAAAAAGGAGAATTAGAAACGATTTACTAACGGGTTATGTTTAGTGTTTCCTTAGAAATAAGCACGAAGAACGAGGAAACTTCGAATGATGGGAATTATCCTAAAATTTAACATACAAAGTACTAAATATCACATAAATTAAACCACAACTAACGATCGTCAAATATTCTATCATTCGCACGGTACGGTTTTGTGTCACCATGATTTCCTAGATCCTGAGGGATCCGGGTGAGATCAGAGATACATCACCTCGTAGAAGGTTAGGAGCTTTCCCGCCATCATACCCTTACGAATTAGCAATATTTTTTGTACGGATTTTCACGAGTATGTTTTGGCGAAATTAATAAATTATAAGTTTGTAGATTTTTTATAATAATTAAATTGTTAAATTTGTTTTATTATTATTATTTACATATCATATGTACTAGCTTAGAACCCCGTGTTTTACACGATTTGCATAAATTTAATTTTATATAATAAGCCATACAGTTATATCTTTAAAATACCTCGTATATTGCACGATTTAAATAAATATAATATAATCGATTAACGCATACGGTCGTGAAGACATGTATTTAAATGATAATTTCGATGCAATATTTACTTAGTATAATTTTAATTGGTTATTTTTATTTATTATTAGGTTAGAATAATATGTATTACACGTGGTAGAACCAATGAAATATTAGATGATTATTAATAAGCAAAAAAATAAAAGAAATAATAAATAAATAAGAGAGTTCTATAAAGTTTGTGATTTAATATAATTCTTATTTTTGTATCCTATTATATATTAAATAATAATAGTATTAAAAAATAATTCAACTAAATCTAATTTAATTGAGAATAAATAATTATATATTTGTGTGGTTTTACAAAGGAAAAAAACTTCTTCCATCTCCTACAAAAAATGAGAAAATACAAATTATATATTATTATTAATTCAAAATTTGATAAAAAGTTATTATTCTTGTCAAAATTATATTTAGTTAAACTATTGTTTAATAGAAAAAATAAATTGAAAAATAAAATAAGGAGATTACTGATTCAAAATTTGATTAAAAAAATTATTATCGTTATCTAAATTATATTTAGTTAAAGTACTATGTTAGAACCCCGTGTAATACACGGGTTGAATAAATGTAATTTTATATACCAAATAATAAAAAATATATCTTTAAAAACCTCGTTTATTACACGGGTTGAATAAATGTAATTTTATATAACAAATAATAAAACAATATATCTTTAAAAATCCCGTTTATTACATGGGTTGAATAAATGCAATTTTTTATATATTAAATAATAAAAAAATTATAAATTTAAGAACCCAGTGTATTGTACGGGTTGAGTAAATTTAATTTTATATATTAAATAATGAAATTAGTTACATTTTTAAGAACCTCATGTATTGTATGGGTTGCACACGTAATTTTATATACCAATCAATAAAAAGTTATATATTGTTATATCTTTATAAACCCTGTGTATTATACGGATTGAATAAATCTAATTTTATATACCACATAATAAAAAAAAATTTACATTTTTAAAAACCCGGTGTATTACACGAGTTGTGTTGGAACCTGAAGGTTTACACATAGAGAGTTAAGTTAGTTAAAGGGTTGTTTTATAATGTTTTGTTCTTAACATGTATTTTGGGTCGCATATTTAATGGGTCAAGTAGAGGTTTCGGCTGGGCTATTAGGGGTTTCGGCCCACATGGTTTAGATAGTATATAATCACCCCTTGTATGTTGTTTAGGGGTTGATCAGTCGTGGGAAAGCATAGGCAGCCGAAACCACCATTGGGAAGTCTTGTATCAGTCACATGTTAATCAGTGAATGCAAGTTTCCGGTTTGTTTTGATTTATATTGCTTTGGTTTCGATTATATATTCTTGAATCCACTCGTGTTTGATTTCCGCACTTACACAAGTAATTGTTTGATATCGTTGAAAGATCCTTACGGGTTTTACAATTGGTATCAGAGCCAAGAAACAAAAACATTGAAAAATACAAAAACATTGAAAATTTTTGAAAAAATACAAAAAGAAGCATTATGTGACATGGGAAATGAAATGAACTTTCACATTATGGTGAAGGGCCGACTCATGTAAGACCAGTATCGAAATAGTTTGACTCTAGTATGATGTGTTGGTAGGCTCTATCCTTAAGACTGGAAACATTGGCTGTTTCTGTTAAGAACCTAAAATAGTACATGACCCCATGAAAGAAAGTCACTTGGAATTAGCTCATTTCTATTTGAATGCCTGTATGTTGTCCCGATACACACAATTTTGTTCTGATTCTAAAATCTTCTCTGAAAAGTCGTGTATCTCCTTTGTTTTGCGTGAGCAAAGACCTGGAGGTGCTAGGCAACGCTTAGGTTCTGTTTTGCATGAGCAAAGACCTAGCTGAGCGTTTGTCGTCTTATAGATCAATTAAACACCCGAAAGAGGCCCTCAAGTGCCTAAAAGAAACCTAAGAAACCTATATCAAATTGAGAAAAACTCATTTGATTTGTATATTATATCATCTCTGCTCACGATCTATTTTGTTCTCTTCTCAACCTAGTCCCAGTTAAGGTATCAGAAGTCTGGAACGGACTTGTGAAATATGTGGTAGGGAAATTGCTTGCATGATAGAGTGTGCTATCTATAATCCCGAGATTTGATTAGTATTTGTTTGGGTGTTCATTGTTAAGACATCAAAACATAATAAAATGAGTAACATGCAGTTATATGGAAAAGGTCTAGGGAGATGAGTTTAAGTGGACAAATATACTGGCAATTGTCTGGATCATTCAGTAGTAGATCAGTGTTGATAAGTGAAGTCAAGCCCGAAACCTCGTGATTTAATCCCTGAGCAATTACGATACTTCCTAGTTTTCTTTTTTTATTTTGTAAATATTTGTTCAATATTTATTTAATTTTATGTTTGTAGGTTTTTAGATTCGTAAAAACATGCTTGGGAGGTGGAAGGGTTATACAAGAAAATATTACTTTTAAATGGATTTGTAAATTAATTGAAAACTGATTATTTAAATCCAATTTAAAAAAAAAGGGGAGTGATGGTCTCCACTCGAGAAGTTGGTCTCGGCCCAATATTAGGCCCGACCCATGTTTTCTTTAAGATATTTAAAGCAATCTCGACTCGAGACCTCATTATTCACTCGTAACTTCTTCACTGTTCTCTCAATTTTCTCTCTAAGTCTCCGGTGAACTTCTTTGGTTTCCGACGAATTATCTCTGGTCTCGACTTGTTATCTTCATTCATTTGAAGGTATTTTGAAGATTTAATGATGTTTCTTTGAAGTTTTGCTGGTGGTTTGAAGGATTAATGATGATTAGTTGAATATCATTTGAAGATTTGAAGATGCATATGAACCCTAGTTTTGGGCTCATTTGATCTAAACTAGGACGGATTAATTGATGATTAAAGTGTGGTCTCGACTCAGATTGCAACAGTTGACCTGAGGACTCGAGATCTCTGGTTGCGAGTCGCAACCTCATCAGTCTCGACAAAGGTCTTGACTCAAAACAAATTGGTCTCGACTGAGGTTTTGGTTCAAGACTACTCTGTCTCGACTCGAAACCTCTTGGTCTCGACTCGAAACCTTTTGGTATCGACTCAAAATCTCGTGGTTTTGACTCATTTTAATCTGTTTGACCAGCAATCTGAGTTGTTGACTGTTAACCGGTTTTAATCAGCTTGACCAGAAATATCTTGAATATTATTCTATGCTAAATAGTTTTGTTTTGTGCAGCATATGGATTTAAAATTCATTCCCACGCACAATCAGGCAGGATACTTAGCTCCACCACCAGAGAAACACAAAAGGGTATTCACTTCACTGATCAAAGGGTTGAATAGCTGCAGAATTATTCATGCATTGCGAGACAATCCTGTTATCTATGAAAGTCTTGTTCAAGAGTTTTGGAAGACAACGAAGTTTGATGCACTTGGAGCTGATGGAAAGGGGATGATAGAAGCTGAAATACAAAAGACAAATGTTTTCGTCACCGAGCAGATGATAAGAGAAGTTCTACAGTTTAATGATGCTGAGTCTGATCCAATTGATCTTCCTAGCGGAACTATCGAAGCTATTTTGCCTCGTTTGAGCTACGAAGGAAGGCATCCCTCACTCGTGAAGAAGTTTTTGCATCCGTATTAGCGCTTGCTGGCACACATGTTCATCCTATGTATGACAGAGAATCGAGGGGGAACGGATCAACTGAACATAACTCAATCTGCTGCATTTGTTTCACTTATAACCAATCAGCCTTACAATTATTCGAAATACGTATTTGAAGGGATGAAGAGAAATGTTACTGGGGTTCGAAAGGATAAGTTCATAATGTATCCGAGGTTTTTGCAGATGATATTCAATGCACGTTATCCAGAATTGAAAAGATCTGGTAGCACTTTGGAGTTAAAACCAATGGGGCCTGCATGCTTTGGTGCTCTTAGGTCAAAGAAGAGTACTGAAAAGAAGTTTGAAGGAAGGATTCCATTGGAGAAGTTCGGTCAATTTGCTGAGACCGAAGATGTTATTGCTGAACCAGTGATAGTGCAACCTGTTCCTGTAAACGCTGCACAAATCAATGCTCCTGTGAATGCTATAGTTGCTGAAGAGCATGATGATCAAGGTACTGTTGAAAATGAGCCCGAGACAGAGATTTTTACAATCACCTCTGACGATGAAGGCATCGAGATTAGTTGTGATGATGCAGATGAAGCTGAGCTTCCTCCTGAAGCTGATGTTAGTTCTGCGGTTTCTACTGTTCAAATGCCTGTGATTTCGTCTGAAAGTTTGTCTCAGCTGCTGAAGTCTATAACTGATCCAACGGATGTGGAAAGTAGACGAAAAGCTGATGAAGATAGAGCAAGAGATTTTGCTAAGGATGATGCCGAAAGGAATGCTGCTATGGAGCATTATTTCACTAAGGTTACTGATGTAGAGGCTGACAAGGCAAAGGCTGAAAGGATCAAGAAGAAAAGAGAGTTTGTTATTCTAAAAAATAAGAATCTCAATCCAAAAGATGAAGATGCTAACGCTACTCATCATCTGATGGATGTTGGTGAAACTCTCTATGATAAAGTTGGGAATCGTTCTGGTGTAGTTAGCTGGGGTTTTAATCATGACCGACGAAGGTGGTGGATTAAAAGAAAGGTTGGACCTGTTGAATGGAACAAAAATCCCGCTCAGTTTTAAACATTCACAAAGGTGGATCTGATCAATTGTCAAAGTCACCTTATGTAGATGATCAACCTGGTGGTCGTGGATATTTGTTTTTCGAGAGATTGCAGAGGGAAGTTGCTTGTAATTTTCCTTCAATGCATACTGCAGAATCTATTGTTACTCCAGCTAAGGGTATTAGAGATCCATACTCCAACAAGCGGATGAAGATTGTACAATGGCCACCAACTGACAAGGAAAAGACTATTCCTTTGGTCAAGAAAATTCCAAAAGGTGCTATGAAGACCTTGCATTTTTGGGCTTATGATGAGCGTTTAGGGCAAGCAGTGAAGGTTTGTGATGGTGAAGTGAGTTTTCGTATGGTTGATCAAGTTGATTTGCTGAATTTAGCCTATGAAGATTTGGAAGTGCTTGCTCGTAACCAGATTAGAGCTACTGAGAAATATGAAGAAATAGCTAAAGGATGGACTGCTGCTGTTGTTTCAGCTATTCACATACGCACAAAAGGATTTGGTGGGTTCAAGGATCGTTTGGGTGGTAGTGGCGGAAGTTGAAGTTTCAAGAACCTCTATGCATAAACCTAGGGGGAGATTGTTGGAACCTGAAGGTTTACACATAGAGAGTTAAGTTAGTTAAAAGGTTGTTTTATAATGTTTTGTTCTTAACATGTATTTTGGGTCGCATATTTAATGGGTCAAGTAGAGGTTTCGGCTGGGCTGTTAGGGGTTTCGGCCCACATGGTTTAGATAGTATATAATCACCCCTTGTATGTTGTTTAGGGGTTGATCAGTCGTGGGAAAGCATAGGCAGCCGAAACCACCATTGGGAAGTCTTGTATCAGTCACAAGTTAATCAGTGAATGCAAGTTTCCGGTTTGTTTTGATTTATATTGCTTTGGTTTCGATTATATATTCTTGAATCCACTTGTGTTTGATTTCCGCACTTACACAAGTAATTGTTTGATATCGTTGAAAGATCCTTACGGGTTTTACAAGTTGCATAAATGTAATTTTGTATAGTAAATAATAAAAACATTATATCTTTAAAAATGTTCGTTTATTACACGAGTTGAATGAATCTAATAAAAAAATATATCTTTAAAAAAACTAACGGATATACTCGATATATGATTGGCGGGGTGATTGAGGTGATGGTTCTTATAAATGTCACGTAAACATAGTGAATACCGTATTTGAGTTGAGAGTTGAACACAAAAATAAAAGTATAAAACCAATAAACATTGATTAATGTTTTTGTTTACCCTTTATAAACATTTTTGAAATAGGTTCTATGCTTAACTACTTTAATTTAATAAAATAAATAAATCATTTACATTATATTAATTTATATTAGTGTACGTCTTTTGTTAATTTCAGGATAAATAATTTTGAAATCTAATAAATATTTCAAAATATTATATTATCTCCTATATGAATTATTTAAATTTATATTAAATTTAATTTTATAATTATCTTTTAATTAATATTAATTATCTATAATTAAGTAGGAGAGAGATGAAAAACTAAAAAATAAGTAGCTCCAATTAATGACAAATGTCATCTCAATGGTTTCTTTTATTATATAGTATAGATATAGATTATTTAATATGGAAAATAAATTGAAAAATTAGACAAGAAGACACCAGAGATTGACACATGTCAAAAAAAGATTTTCTTTAGAGATTGGCATGTGTCAAAAAAAGATTTTTATTTATTAATATAGAAAGATTTTATATTTAGTAATACATATATAATTTGTATTAGGTTGGGTTTTATAAAGATAAGATTAAATTACGTTTTTGGCCCCTGTGGTTATATCAGTTTTACTATATTAGCCCAAAATAAGATTTTTTTTAACATATGTGCTCCCATGGTCTCTATAACTAACTATTTTGGCCCCTGATTCTAACTCAACCCCAAACCCTGGTTAATTATTAGTCACATGACATGCACATGATGGGTAAATTGGTAATTTCCCTTCCCCTTCACTTTTAATTACTTTATAAAAAAATAAAATAATAATTATCATCTGCACATCATCATCTTCTAACCCAAATCTTCAAGAACACATCATTTTCAAACCCAGATCTTCAAGGACATGACCCCCTTCAACCATCATCATACTAACCAAAAATCACGTTTCAGATAAGCACAAGAAACCGATTTCTCTCTCAATTCCACCCGATTTTGGTACGATTTTTGTTCAATTTAGCCAACTAATGTCATCAATTTCGATCGGTTCATGCAATTCGATCTATTAATCAAATCCATAACTTGATATGTAATTATTAGTTATTGTTGTTTTGCAGTTGATTGCATTCTGTTGATCGCAATGGCCAAAAGCTCCTTCAAACTTGAACATCCTCTCGGTAATTGTTTCTCAATTCGTGTTACTTGTTATTTAAATATGAAATCGTAATTGTGTGTGGTAAATATGGGGAAACTTATATCTATACGTGTAACATAATTTCTTCAGAGAGGTGCCAAGCTGAAGTTGCTTGTATCAGGGAGAAGTATCCGACAGAATTCTGGTAGTATATTTGAGATATATATTCATATGCTCATATATGTAAATTTGTTTTGATTTATCATTCTTGTTCTGTTTTACAGGTCATTGTGGAGAAGGCTGAAAGAAGTGACATACCTGACATAGACAAGAAAAAGTTTGTCACTTTCTATATCATACCAATTTCTTGATGATGATATTGATTTAATTGTTACATGTTGCTCACTGATACCATAATACCATATTATTTATCTTGTTTTATCACACCAAATATTTCACTTTCACTTCTGCACCATTTTCTTGATCTGTATTTTCCTTTTTGTTGGTCCCATGTTAACTAAGCAGTGTCTTGCGATCGTATGTTTATTTCTACACATCATATAAACAAGTCCACAAAATCTGAATTTGAATTTGGTTTTGGTTTCTTGTACTGATTAATCTTCTTTTTAAATGATCAATGCAGATATTTGGTACCTGCTGATCTCACTGTTGGTAATTATTGTTTTAATTTTATAAAGTAATTAAAAGTAAAGGGGAGGGGAAATTACCAATTTACACATAATGTGCATGTCATGTGACTAATAATTAACCGGGGTTTGGGGTTGAGTTAGACTCAGGGGCCAAAATAGTTAGTTATAGAGACCATGGGGGCACATATATTAAAAAATCTTATTTTGGGCTAATTTAGTAAAACTGATATAACCACTGGGGCCAAAAAACGTAATTTACTCTAAAGATAATTAAGTTTTATTGAAACAACATTAATTAAGTGATCAAAATTCCTGTTTATACAAAGACTAGGTTAGTTACCCGTGTGTTACACGGGCTAAGATAATATGTTATGTTAATCTATTTTTTTGAATAAAACTACATGGGAGATTTATTATATATGTAATGTGTTATATTAGTTTAACTATTATCAGGGTGTGAAATTCCTTGGATGATAATTTGATGCCAGAATCAGCAAAAAGATGATCCATAAATATGACATGATACTACCTTACACTATAGGGATAGTTTATACAGCCTTCAAAACTTGATGTGTTATGCTTACTTAAAACAATCATAATATCAGTTGTATTTATTTTTTAAAATTTACGACAATAATACTATTTTTAACATACTGAAGTTTGGAGAAGTGAATAGGTATTTAGGTAAAACAAGTGTTAAATTCAATTACAATGCAAAAAAATCCAACAAATAACAAATTAGAAAACAAATAACTTTTTTTCTCTAAAGCAATATCGAAGTTAACCACGGAAAAGTCAAACGCTCCAAATAGCCCAATTTGCTTCACTTCCAACCCTTGTCCCTTGGCATAGTTTGGGTCTTTGAATACATATCAACTTTTTAAATGGCACCACCCATTACACCCCCACTATCAACCCTCCATTTTATTCTTTGGATGCTCAAAGCTTATTAGCCCTCCTTGTGTATGGTACATCCATCCTAAACATAAAAGAATTATTTAAAATCAAATTGTCAAACATGGATGTTTATAAACCATTAACACTAATAGAACCACTTAAATTGATTCAAATCGGCTAGTTCAGCTGATTCAAGATCTATACAGTTCGGTTAACTATTTGAAAAGCCACAAGCAGCACATAACCACACTAAAAAGTTCATCAAGGAAAAAACCAACATCAAGAAAAGCCCAAACGTAATAATGATACAATAAATCGACATTAAGCTAATCGTCACAACCAACACATAACCACACTAAATTCATAGCTTCATTCGCACGTACGAAACCAAGTAAAATTACCCTTTTACACAGCTAGGCACCTTCAGAAACAAAGGAAACCATGTTCCGACAGCAGGGGCACAAGAGTCACTCCACCAACCTGGTCGCAGATTTCAACCCGACAAATTTCCGAAGCCCATCTTATGTGCTTCGACTTTTAGAGACTTGAGGTATTTAACAACTTCACCATCTTCCTCATTTTTTCATGTATTAACTCAAAATAAATACCATATTGTAACGTGGGAATTTTTGTGAAACTTATTTATACATATATTTAGCAAGAATAGATGTAATAAAAAAGTAAGTATTTACAAAATACCGCTAGCTAGGATATAACCCATGTATCAATTCGTATTACCGCTAGTTAGGATATTATAACAGATACTCAGTCATCAGCTGCTAAGTTCTACCAGGTAGTTAAGTACCAATGGCATTTAATGTTACCATCGATTCTACACCACTTAACATCTTTGAGATACTGGAGAGCTCCTTCATCACACTCAGAAATCTAAATCAAGAAAGAAAGATGGTAAACAATAATAAATATATGTGAGAGTTTAATATATATCTGTTTGCGTGTCTGGAAATGATTGTGGGTTATTCAATCACCTCATCAGCTAGAACTTCATTTGACTTCATTGCAGTAAGCCAGAAATTCAACACACCTATACATATAACACCAATGCATTCAAGCTTAAATATTTATCAAAGCAGAAGTAAAAAAAAAAAAAACGTGTAATTTGAAATGTTACCTCGTGCTGACTCTTTGGTTTCCTTATCCGGAAATTATCGTTCGATACACCTTCAACTTTAGTCAGACCATTAACTATTGTTTCATATCTCTGATTCTCTGCAAGAGATTAAGACCATGAACACGGATTACCAACCTGATGCAGAAACTGATATTGATACTAATAAGTTTAACTTTGTTATGAAAACGCCTTAAACTTTATACCAAGGAATACAAACTGATAAGCATTATGTTGTAAAACTAATAACACAACAATTTAATTCAAATGATTATCTCCATTTATTATGTCAATCACAGATTCATTCTTGAGTCTTCACATTACAAGAATGAAAATTAAAACTTCAGGTGTACAACTGATTCCCTAACTATACCTAATCTCATGATTATACTAATCAAAGCATGGTTATAACAACTAACTACGTATTAAATAACAAATACTCAGTCATAAGCTTCGTATTTCCACTTCAACATGTAACTTTACAAAGAAATCCCCAAATCAAAAGTAATGAACTTTAAAAAAAAGGCCCCAAATAAACCCTATGCATCCAACTACTAAATGACGGTAGAAGTAATTATTTCAATCTTTTTTTCTTTAATTATTACCCTTTGATTCGATTAATAATAAAATGAAAGATTTCTCACCTTGAACTGGAGTTCGATCGACCGACGAAGCTTGATTTGAATGCTTGCGGCTGCGGCGACTTCTCCTTTCTAGATGGGCTATTCGAGTGTTCATGAAAAATGTGAGCGGTGTCATTTGATTTAGGGTATTCATGATAGGGTGCAATTTTGTTTCAGACAGATGGAGAACGTTATGAAAAGAATAGGGTGGAATTGTAGGAATCGATGTTATTGATATGGGTGGCTGAAGGTAGGAGGGTTTTCATCATATGGATGGCTAAATGTAGGAGAAGGGTGGAGAGGAGAAAACAAAACGCATAGAATGAAGAAAATAGGACACGTGTGCAAAAATCTTACGTGGCAAGCAGGGGAATATATCAAGATGGGACAAAATTAAAGGGGTGGGCTGAAATCCAGCAAAGTGTATCATCATTTTTATTTATAATTATAGAGATAATTAAGTTTTATCGAAACAACATTAATTAAATGATCAAAAATGATAAAAGGAGGTTAGAGGTGGTGATGCGGTGGACGTGGTTGAAGATGTTTGGTGGTGTACGGAAAACCCTCGTTCTGAAACCCTAGCGTTGTTGCGGTTCAGATACAGGTGGGCGGGTTTCTATATCCCGATTCTTCTCCTTCTCACTCGATTATTTGCCCCATCATCAATCAATTCATGTATTTATGTTCGGTTTTCCAGATCAATGGAGCTAACAGGTATTTAAGTATTCATCGTTTGTTAAAAGTATCTAGAGAAAGAAATTAATCTTATATATGAACCTCAAGTTATTATAATATTATAATCTACTTTCTGTTACAAAAGCATGTTGCACGGATGTTACGGTGGGTTTACCACAAGCCGATTTTTTACATTATGGCACTGTTGTATCTTGTCGCCGATAATTTTTCGTTAATCAGTCCAGTAATCGCTAGTCGGTCCTAATCGGTCTTAGTCGGCCCAAATTGGCCGGCAAAAACTCGGAAAAATTGAAAAAAAAAAACAGAAAAATCACATATTCCGGCTAGAACCTGCCAGATTCAGGTCAAAACTTGTCTACTTAAAAAAATTACGTATAAAAATACGTGTATATATGTATAAAGCTTAAAATTATACATAAAAAGTCCGATCCGATTAATCCCGATTAATCGCTAGTCCCCACTACACCGCGGGCATTCCGGTGAGTTTTGACTTCTACATGAAACACTCAAATTGTTGTAGAATAAGTTTATTTTTATTTACCAGTGTTGTAAAAGTCGCGACTAGTCGGTGATTAATCACTAGTCCGCCAGTAACTGAGTAATTTTTCGTTAATCAGTCCATTAATCGCTAGTCCGCCTAGTCGGGCGCCCAAAAAATCGGCGATTCCGGGAAAATTCCAGCAAAAAACCTTTATATTCCAGCCAAGCCAGTTTTCAACCAATCCATGTGAATTCCAACAATTAATCTTGTATACCTAAAAAATGAGTTGAGTAAGAGTTAAAACCTGGCTACTTAAAATATTTACCTATAAAAATGTGTATATATATATACATAAAACTGAAAATTACATATAAAAAACCCGATCCGATTAATCCCGAGTAGTCGCTAGTCTCCACCTCACCGGCCGACTAGCGAGTTCTCCAACCTTGTTATTTAAAATGTTTGTTTTGCACCTTGTTATTTACAATGTTTGTTTTGCAGGTTATGGACATGCCTGGACCTAGTCTTAGGGATGTTTGGAAGTCTTTTGGCCAATCGTAAGCTAAGCTGATTACTTATTCAATTTACTGATTTTGTATTCTATCCGATTTCTTCCCACATGCATATTTTTTCACTAATTGTTTATTTTATTTCTTTTACATGATGCCACCAAGTATTAGGGGTGCGCATTTTCTATTACCCGACCTGATACTCGAACACACCTAAAAACACTACCTGAAAAAAATACCCAAAACAAGTACTCGGTTCCGGTTCTTTTTGACATCGGGTATCATGGTCCACGGGTAATAAACAAAACCAAACTGAAATTACATTTGAGTTCCAAGCTACTCAACACATGAATACTTGGTTATTTTTGTCAGTAGCTTTCTATGTAGTGGAGAAATATATCAAATCATGTGATTTGGTTTCATTTAACCTGTGAAGTTTAATACTAAAGTATATTATATTACTTAAGATCATGTAATGTTATTAGACCAGTTCGTTAAATAACAAAACAATCTATATCACTAATAATAATAATAACAGTTATATCACTAATTATTATAACACCAAAAAATAACAAATTAGTGGGTCGGATATTATACAAAACGAATAGTTATTAGTAAACTGTAATGCAAACTCGGAATGAACACGACTTGACCCAGTAGAGAATTAGATGCAACAAAGCCTGACTCGTTTATTCATTTATTAAAATCTTTTTACCCGTTCGTTAACCATAAATTAACTAGTTTTTTTAACGGATTTTTTAAATTCTTTTGTCAGTGAGACTTGAAACCAAGACCTCCTAGTTAGCCTGCAAAAGTATGATCAGAATACTTTTAATAAAAATTACTATTTATTCTTGTAATAACCACCTAAAATAGAAATGATATCATCTTGTAAATAAAAAAAGAGTAAATTACTATTTTGCCCCATGTGGTTTAACCTGTTTAACCCTTTCTTTTTAAAAAAGAATCTTTTGACATATTAGACACTGAGATTGCATTTTGTAACGCTTTTGGCCCCTAACACAATGTTATTTTTTTCCAGTTAAGCTTAAGGGTATTATGGTTCTTTTATAGCTTAGGGCTATTTATGTAAGTTATAAAGTTCCTTTAATATTTTTATTTGTGTAATTACTTAACTTTTTTATTTCTTTATTTCACGATTATTATTTAACAAAATACATTTTAAATAAACAAATAAATACATATTTCTTTAACACTTTTTTTTTACAAATGTGGTTTTAAAAAGGAATTTTTTAAACCTTTTTAAAACAATCTATCGTTTTTGAAATATTTAAAACGTATTTTGTTAAATAATAATCGTGAAACAAAGAAATAAAAAAATTAAGTAATCACACAAATAAAAATATTAAAAGAACTTTATAACTTACATAAAAAGCTCTTAATTTATAAAAAGGACCATAATACTCTTAGGCTTAACTAAAAAAAGTAACATGGTTAGTGTTAGGGGCTAAAACCGTTATAAAATCTAATTTTAGGGTCTGATATGTTAAAAGATTCATTTTTGGACTGAAGGGGTTAAACCGGTTAAAATACAGTAATTTGCTCTAAAATAAATACTCAAGTGGGTCAAAAAGAAAGTTATGTAGCTGTGAACCTGAACATAAAATGGAAGAACAAAATATAACATAGGGGACACAACGAAAATGGCCAAGATTCGGTCAACATTTCGAAAATGGCCAATGGAAACGTCTCGTAGAGACGCCACGTAAAACCCGAAACGTCTTGGCGGCTGACCAATGAAATGCTTACAAGTGTCTGACATTTGTCTCAGAGCTGAGACGTTTCAGGCGGCTTGAGCCATTTCCACATGTTAGCCGGTTGAGCTGGCTTGAAAGGTGTTAGAAGTTTAAGCCGAGACGTTTCTGCATGGCTTGAGACGTTTAGACGTGGCTTGAGACGTTTCCTTGAAAAGTTGAGACGTTTCACAAATTTCAAACTTTTTAAGACGTTTGCTTCAAAAGTTGAGGCGTTTGAGACATTTGAGACGTTTCTCAAATTTCAAACTTGTTTTTAAGACATTTTCTCTAAAAGTTGAGACGTTTGAGACGTTTCACAAATTTCAACATGTTTTTATGACGTTTCAAAATTTTCAACCATGTTTTTGAGTTGTATCAAGTGTTTTTTTTTTTATAAAAAAATATTATGTGAACGACAGGTTTGAATAAACGAAACCATTTTTTTGTTGCCCTATATATACAACCTATTCTTCACCATATCCCCTACCCCATTCTACATTTAACATCTTCTCAAAATATCTTTACCTCCTTAGTTTTCACAACTTCAAAAAAATGGGCAGACCCCCTGAAAATTACTTGTTCAAATTCAACAAAGATGATGTTTTCCTAAGCTTTAGAATTGTCGTTGTTTGTCTTCGACAATAGTTGTCCGATGGCACGGATGTGGGGAAATGGAAGGGGAAATCCGATGACATCCGTGTCATTATATAACTATTGTCGAAGACAAACAACGACAATTCTAAAGCTTAGGAAAACGTCATCTTTGTTGAATTTGAACAAATAATTTTCAGGGGGTCTGCCCATTTTTTGAAGGTGTGAAAACTAAGGAGATAAAGATATTTTGAGAAGATGTTGTATGTAGAATGGGGTAGAGGATATGGTGAAAAAGAGGTTGTATATATAGGGCAACAAAAAAATGGCTTTGTTTATTCAAACCTGCCGTGCACATAATAATTTTTTATAAAAAAACACTTGATACAACTAAAAAACATGGTTGAAATTTGTGAAACGTCTTAAAAATATGTTTGAAATTTGTGAAACGTCTCAAACGTCTCAACTTTTAGAGAAAACGTCTTAAAAACAAGTTTGAAATTTGTGAAATGTCTCACACGTCTCAACTTTTGAAGCAAACGTCTTAAAAAAGTTTGAAATTTGTGAAACGTCTCAAACGGCTCAAATGTCTCAACTTTTCAAGGAAACGTCTCAAACCACATCCAAACGTCTCAAGCCATGCATAAACGTCTTGGGTTAAACTTCTAACACCTTTCAAGCCAGCTTAACCGGCTAACATGTGGAAACGGCTCAAGCCGCCTGAAACGTCTTAGCTAAGACGTTAAGACGTCTTAGGCAAATGTCGGACACGTGTAAGCATTTCATTGGTCAGCCGCCCGCCAAGACATTTCAGGTTTTACGTGGCGTCTCTACGAGACGTTTCCATTGGTCATTTTCGAAATGTTGACCGAATCTTGGCCATTTTCGCTATTTCCCCTATAACATATATGCTACACAAACAAAACATTAGGGAGTCATTTAGACTATTCCCAGATTATTAAATATAACTAGTATATTTAATTTTTATTTTCTATTTTCTATGTTACACATCTTCCTTAATCACATCTTCCTCAACCTAATTCATGATTTAAGATAGCCCAGCCATTATGCCTGTTAAATCATGAATTTGGTCAAAACTTATAACCCAGCAAATTAAAACCCCAGACTTGGGCTACCCTTGGGCTTCGAAAATAATACAGCAGCAACAACATGAATCCTTCAAAATTATCTCCCAACTTCCCACTAAAAAACGACCCTCCTGATCAAATTCTGACCTCCAAAAGCTCAACCCAAAAGCCCTATTATTACGGAATAACACACTCCCCAAGCGCACCAATGAGACCCAAACAACACCAAACAAACATGGCAAAAATCAGCAGCTTACGACCAACAAACATAACCTCCAAAAATAAGGAGAAGTTGACATGATTATCGCTTTTCTTGAGTTGTTTTGCCACCACAGGATCTCGATAAACACCCGCATTGAGTTGATGAGAGAAAACTGGCCAGTGCCACTTATGTCGTCACCCACGCATCTTCAATACAATAATCCGGATTCAGCCCGAGTTTTGCACATTTTTCGTGGAAAAATTCCCATCCCCCACCAACCCAATCTTCTTGATTCTCAGCTCTAACAGCCTTTGCTTCACCCAATAAACAATCAAGAATCCATTGTTTTTGGAGGTCCGTTATACCATAATCTTTGTTCATATTCTCCTTCGGGTTGACACAACACCACTCGAGGAGTAATCTACCCGGATCAATGGTGGTTTCCCGGTTCGTAGAGCACATAAAATCATCATTATTGAACGGGTCAGTAGGGAGTTTGTCCACATGTTCAACAACCAGATTGGAGGCCATACGACTAGCATCCAGATCTAGCACACAGAATCTCTTTGAAACAATAACGGAAGGCTGTTTTACAGTGGTCTTAAGATAGGATAAGATGCTGATTTTTGGCGAACTTGCACCTTGAACAGCCCGGGTAAAACTGAAACCCCCACCCTCTTTTTAACCCCACTAGTGCTGGGTTTATTTACCTTTACTGGTCTGAACCGCCTCTGTATTGCCAACTTTATTACCCGGGTTTAGAGGACCTTTCTAATGATTCAAGTGCACATAATTTTTGGTGTTTAGCTCTGTTGTTTATGCCACCCTTACAGCACCTGCATGATCTTTTCGGGCATTAGTCGGCTCAACTTTTTTCACAGGGGCAACAAGTTCCTTAGTCGATTTAGGGCGTTTTTTACGTAAATTAAACGAGTGGCCGAACATCTTGCAGTGTTTACACACTGCAGGTTTCCATTGGTACATTATGTTGAGACTTCATTAGGGAGGTTTAGCTCTGCCTTGGCATTCACAAGCATCCGTGCGTACTCCAACTTACTCGAATTATTCACAACATGTGTTTGGGTGACCGATCAAGTAATAGCGGTTTGCCTACATCACTAAAAACTTTGCTCATTTCTTGACCCGTCCACAATTCCATGGGCACATTATGGATCGTCACCCCATATAAATGTCCAAAATCTGATGTTGTGGGTGTCACTTCTTGAAACCAAAACTTTATGGTCTAGATTAACGACATTAAACATATAAATTAAACCAATGTTCAAACAATTGTACACTTTCAATTTCTGCAATTCGACTTCTGTGTGTGATCAAATCGGGCATCGCCGGAACCCGATAACTCCGGCCAACCTCACTCACTTTCTGTTAAATCGCGATTAGGTTCAATTAAACCATGCTCTTTCTTTGCTTTTGCTTCTTACTCTGCAGCATCAGTCTCCAAGTCATCACCTGATACTTAGCCTCAAGAATTGGTATCAACTGCCGCCAGGATAAAAAAAAACTTTGTATTCGAATTGACGGGATTTCCCCAATTGCTCTAAATGCGGACGAGGGTCGTAACTTGAGATTTCGTTTTCCGAAAACTTGTATCTTTTCTCCGAATGATAAACAAGGGTCTTTCTTCTTCCAATGCATCTTCTTGGGGCAAGTTGATGCACGAACATTTAAATTACCTTCATCATTTGATTTAACCTGATTTTTATCCGGAGATTTTGACGAGCTATGTATGTTTGACCATGAGTTAGCAAATTTAACGGCATTCGTATCATGCATTTCAGTCTCATAAAAGTTAGCATCATTTGATTTACCTACATCATTTGATTCAACCTGAATTTTATCCGTAGACTTTAACGGGCTATGTATGTTTGACCCTGAGTTAGCATCACTCTTATTATGTATTTCAGCCTCTTCAATTGAGATTCCAGCCAAAATAAAGTTAACATCATTCTTAGTATGTTTTTTCGCCTCTTCATCTAGGATAATATGTTCATAACATTTTTTTGTCCGAAACGAAGTCGAAAACGCATTGCAATGGTGTCTGGGTCCACATCATCTATTTGTTTCAACTACTCTTTCTTGATAAGTCGTTCTAGAAATATGCACACCCAAGCTCCACAGTCCCCACATGTTAAGGAGAATCAACAACTCTCGAAAACGGCTTGGGACGGTGAAAAACAGTTAGGCCATCGTGTTTAAAATATCCAATAAGATGTAGCAATGCCCCAAAATCGTGATCTATGAAATCAAGTAAGTCTTTATTTTCTTTGGCATACTGCAATACCAGGAAACTGTTATAGATCAGTTAAATATTTTATTCAATGTAAATATGCAGAATTTTTATGCCTCAAATGTGTATTTAGAAAGTAACAATCATATATTTCCATCTTCCAACTCTGCTGGTGAAATGCAATATCAATCAATGCGTATTCAGTTATTTGGTATGTTAATTGGAACGTACACTTGAAAACGATAGGTAACATCTTATTAGAACCTAAGAGTGGCTGTTATGTTTAAAAAGTTAAAGCTTACGGTGTCGATGCTGAATTTTAGTAACGTAGGATATGGATTATAACGCACGTCCCCTAGAGAAATTTGGTGATCCCCTCTCTTCAATTGAGGAACAAACCACATTGGTAATATACTCCAAGTCACGTCCTTTGTCCTTGAGAAGTAGAGGTACGTTATCCATGCCTCCATATGCTGATTAAAACAATTAAAGCATAAACTAAAGTAGGTAAAATATACTTAAACAACTTAATTTATACTTACATCCGACTCAAACCAGCCTTGCGACCCATCAAATGCCAGAAGGTCCTTCAAAAATCCCACCTTTACTGGGAATTCATTTGTGAGTGTTAACTTACAATAAAAGCTCAGAGTATCATTTAGTTCCTTTTCATATAGTTCTTACGTCGTCTGTTTATCCCAACCCTTATCCATTTTTCTTTTTCTGGCCAACTTCTTAAAAGCAATATATTCATCTCCCGGCTTCTTTTTTTTTCCGCTGAAAAACTTTGCTTCTTCTCAATGAAAAACTTGTACAAAGAGAATAAAATAGTGAGTAATTTTTTTTCTCATGACAAATTCGTAGAAAAGAAACATAATTGTGAGTAAATATTTATTAAGCGTATTAGCTTCACCTCACCTATTTCTTCCACCAAATTTAAAATTTTGGCCAGCATGTCATCTTCTACTATATCCCCCTTGAGTGAGAGTGAACCGACTGCCTTGATTGTTCTTCACGCTCCCTTTCAATATAAGCCGAACTCCGAACCCCAATTCGTGTCCTCCAAATCGTTAGCCTTTAGTGAAGCTGACCCAAAATTTTGCTATACAAATAAATAAAAGACATAGCAGTAAGAATCGGCTAAGGCACATTGGAACCCTTAAAATAATAGTAAAAATGGACATAGCAGTCACTAATAACGACATAAAACATTTGCCTTCTTGAAATTTATTACATTTGTTTTTTGCTTCAGCCTTTGAAACTTTTGTTTTAGGTTTCTTCATATTTCCCCAACTAAAACACCTTGGAACATTTAACTTATATTCATCCACCAACGTTAGGCACTGTGGAAGAACTTCATATGTCCACATCTATACGAAGCAAGAATAATACATTTAAATAAATTAAAACTACAAAGTATCATTAAGAACATTAACCTTGAACATCCAAGCAAAACTTTCCGGTGAGTAATAGTCTTTATCCTTTTGTTTTTTAAAGCAATTGCAAAGGTACGGGTATGTAAGATTCCACAATATTTTCCCCAATGGATAACGGGTTACAGAGATTGAAATTATCCACAAGTTCCACAAAATTGTCTGTCAAAATTGTTTCATCTTGAGTGCCATAACTGTGGTTTTTACAAATTGTTTCATCTTGGGATTAGCCATACCCGACCTATTGCCTGTAATCTTTAGGAATTCGATGATCATTCTCATTAATCAAATGGGTTTAAATACAGGAATACAAAGGTATAATAAGGAAACTATATCTCCGTAAATGACGAAGAGATATGTGCACAATAAATACAATATATACAGAAATATATATCGGCTAATATCCTCCCGCAGTCGAAGCAGTAGCCGGCCGAATGCAAAGACTGGACTTAAAGCGTTCGAACAAGATACGTGGAAGCCCTTTTGTGAAGATGTCAGCATATTGGTATTCAGTGGGAACATGTAGAACTCGTACAGCACCAAGACGAACTTTCTCTCGTACAAAATGAATATCAATTTCGACATGTTTGGTGCGTTGATGCTGAACCGGGTTTTGTGACAGATACATGGCAGAAATATTATCACAGTAAATGACGGACGCCTGTGTAACTGGAAGATGCAATTCAAGCAACAAGTTGCGGATCCAAGATAACTCAGCTGTGGTATTTGCAACTCCCTTATATTCGGCTTCAGCACTTGAGCGTGAGATTGTAGGTTGCCGCTTAGAAGACCATGATACCAAGTTGTCTCCAAGAAAAACACAATATCCTGAGGTCGAGCGACGTGTATCGGGACACCCCCCCCAGTCAGCATCCGAGTAGGCGGTGAGACTCGTGGATCTGGAGGGGGACATGTGGAGACCATGGTTGGCAGTGCCCTTTAGATAGCGAAGTATGCGTTTTAGATAAGCAAAGTGAGGCTCCCGTGGGGCATGCATGAAGAGACATATTTGCTGCACTGCGTATGAAATATCTGGTCGTGTAAACGTAAGATATTGTAACGCACCCGCAAGGCTGCGGTATAAAGTTCCGTCAGGAAGGGGTGTGCCAGCCGAAGCACTGAGTTTAGAATGAGTATCTGCCGGTGTGGTACATGGTTTGCAATTTTCCATCTTTGCTCTACTTAGAATGTCATGAATGTAGGCACGCTGAGAGAGAAAAAGACCTCCAGATTGATGAGTAACTTCAATGCCCAAGAAATGATGTAACCTGCCAAGATCAGTCATAGAAAATTCCCGTGACATAGCTGATATAAAATGATGAAGCAGCCGATCATTTGATGCAGTGAGTACGATATCATCCACATATAACAGGAGGTAAGCCATGTCAGTGCCGCGTTTGTAGATGAATAAGGAGCTATCAGAGGTGGATGTCCGAAATCCACAGCGAATGATATAGGAGGCAAACCTATGATACCATGCCTGAGGTGCCTGTTTGAGCCCGTACAATGATTTATTCAACTTGCATACATATTTAGGATTACGTGCATCAATAAATCCTGGTGGCTGAAACATATACACAGTTTCGTTGAGATCCCCATGCAAAAATGCGTTTTTAACGTCCAACTGATGTATATGCCAGGACCTGGACACTGCCAGGCTAAGTACAGTGCGAATGGTGGTTGGTTTAACTACCGGGCTGAACGTTTCATCACAATCAATGCCAACCTGCTGAGACTTACCATTGACCACAAGACGGGCCTTATACCTTTCCAAACGTCCATCTGCGTGAAACTTGTGGCGAAACAACCACATACACCGGATAATATGAGCATCGGGAGGCCGAGGCACGAGATCCCACGTGTTATTATCTATTAAAGCAGTGTATTCGGTTTTCATAGCATCGGACCAATGTGGATCAGACTGGGCATCAATATGTGATTTGGGTAAAGGGGATATGGTTTCAACATTTAGGTTAAGAGGTGCCTTGGGTTTGGACGTCCCGTCACGAGACCGAGTAATCATTGGGTGTGTCGAAGTGGTAGGGGCGGTGGGGAGGGCCGTTGGCGGTGGATTGTGTGGCGGAGTCGGGTGAGTGTTCGGTGGGGCCGAGGTATGAGGTTGGGCTGATGTATGAGTTTGGGCTGATGTATGGGTTTGGGCGATAGGCCGTGGTCTACGTGAATAGGTAAAAGTGGGTGGGGGCCTGGATGTAGGAATCGGTGGTGGGATGGGTGGTATCGGGTATTGGGGAAGCGTGGTGTGAGAGGGTGCGGAAGCTGTTTGTATCGGTGGTGAGGGAGTGGTGGCCATGGGTTGTTGAAAAATTAAGGGGGACGGGTCCGACTCCAAAAAATTGTAGGACATAGGTTTAGGTGTAAACGTCTTGGATAGTGGGAACTCGAGTTCATTGAAGGTGACGTGACGGGAAATACAAACTTTGCCAGTGGATAAATCCAGGCATCGGTACCCGCGATGATCCACAGGGTAGCCTAGAAAGACACATGGAGAGGAGCGGGGGGCAAGTTTGTGAGGACGGGTGTCAGACTGGTTAGGGTAACAGGCACAACCAAACACCCGAAGATGTTGATAGTCGGGGTTTTTGAGGTATAGGGCCGCAGTAGGCGTCCGAAAACCAATGGGTTTGCAAGGAAGAATGTTATGAAGATATACGGACGTGTGCAATGCTTCTACCCAATAGTGTGGGGGTAGAGAGGCATGGGTGAGGAGAGAGAGCATGATTTCATTAAGACGACGAATCATGCGCTCAGCCGTCCCATTTTGTTGGGAGGTATGAGGGCACGAGAAGCGGAATTGTAAGCCATGGGTAGAGGCGAATTGTTTGAATTGGGTGTTATCAAATTCTCCACCCATGTCACATTGGAAAGTCTTAATTTGGTGATGAAATTGGGTGGATATGTATTTATAAAATTGGGTAAATTTGGTGTATGTTTCGGACTTAAATTTCAAAGGAAATACCCAAGTAAAATGAGTATAATCATCAATCACAACCAAATAATATTTATATCCCTGTTTGCTAAGTATAGGAGATGTCCACAAATCACAGTGAACAATATCAAATGGACAGACAGTGCAAGAAGTAGATAAATTGAAAGGCAAACGTTTATGTTTAGCAATTTGACAAGAGTCACAAAAAACTGAACGACTGCGTTTATCACAAGAAATAAATTTATTGGAATTCAAAAAATCTAGGACATGTAAACCAGGATGTCCAAGACGGTTGTGCCAGGAGCCTTGAGAACTGGTGGAAACAAAAGCAGAAGCATCAGGTACTTGGATAGCAGTGAGCGGGTAGAGATTACTGGTACTGTCGTGGCGACTCAGGATAGTCCCACTCGGATAATCCTTCACAGAAAAACCAAAAGGATCAAAATCGACAGACACCCAATTATCACGAGTAAATTTTCGAACAGAAATTAAGTTCTTTATGATATTAGGTGTGTGAAGTATGTTTTTAAGGTGAAGTGGTTTAGAGGTTGTGGGTAGACTGGTGTGGCCTGATCCAACAACTGGTAACCGATGTCCATTTCCAACCAACACATTTTTAATAGATTGATTACACGGGTGAGAAATCATACCTGAGTCTCGGGTGAGGTGGTCTGATGCTCCAGTATCCATGAACCAACTAGGTGTTTCGGGTTCCAAGGCCATAGTGTTAAAGGCTTCTGCAAGTTCAGTAGGTTCCAAGGGGTTGACATCAGTCATATGGGCTTCAGGGGCAGACTGGTTCGGTGCCGAGGACGGTGGCTGCTGTGGAGCGGTCCAAGGTGAGACCCATCCCGGTTGGGTTGGGTAGGGGCACGGGGGTGGTGGGTTGGCCCAGAACGAGTTGGCCCAATATGGTGGTGGCATGGGGTAGTACTGCTGGTTCCACGAGTTCCTTGGCGGGTTCCGATTAGATGGGCCACGGCTGCTGGACCCGGAAGTGCCTGAACGATAGTGGGCTGGGCCAGAATTAACTGGGCCGTTAGTTGGGTTTTGATTGCGGTTTGGGTTGTCACGGCGTGGGCCGCTGCGGCGGTTTTGATTGAACCGGGTGGGACGGCTCGAGTCATAGTTCTGATTGCGAGTGGGCTGAGTATCACGAGGGGAACCATCACGGCTGGGAGTTGGGGCGACGGCTGCATGTGCTTCTGAATTGGGACCAGTGCCATCTCGAGCAGCCTGTCGTTCCATATCACCACGAAGCATCTCACATGCCTCGTTCCAGGAGGGAAGTTCACGATTAATGATAGAACCGATAGTGTCATACTCCCGAGGCAGCCCCCGAACCAGTTGCAGAACTAAAGTTTGTTCATTAACCGGGCTGCCCACATCATCTAACTGGGCTGCCAAATCCCGAAGGGTTTGGCAGTAGGCTTCCAACGAGGACACAGAACTGAGTTTCAGGTTGACAAATCGAGATTGAAGGGCGGCACAACGAGGACCTTTGTTGTTATGGAAGATGTTCTTGACCCGATTCCAAGCTTGGAGGGCCGTAGATGGTTCTTCAAGGACCCGAAGGAGATAGTCAGCGGATAACGTGCTGTATATCCACTGAAGTTCAACAGCATCAATCTTCATCCATTGAGCGTAGGTGGGATCTTCTTTAGATGGCGGCTCTGCGGTGATGTGGTCGAGGACCTCGTATCCGCGAGCATGAAGGTTGAAGAGCTTCACCCACGCGGAGTACGTGACCGTAGTACCATCCAAGACTCGGACCTTCTTGGTGATATCAGTAACGGTATAAACAGGATGTAGGGGAGCAGTTTGTGTGGAGGTGTTGGTGTTGTCATGTTTATCAATCATGGTGGAGGGTTAAACAGAGAAGACACAGGATCGAAAGAAAGGAGGAAGGTGGCCGGCGGCGGGTGAGGGTCGAAACCCTAGGGACTGGATCGAAATCCAGAAAAAAAGGTAAGAGACTGCGGTTAGGTATAGAGCACAAGCTCTGATACCATGTAATCTTTAGGAATTCGATGATCATTCTCATTAATCAAATGGGTTTAAATACAGGAATACAAAGGTATAATAAGGAAACTATATCTCCGTAAATGACGAAGAGATATGTGCACAATAAATACAATATATACAGAAATATATATCGGCTAATATTGCCATCCCTAGTTTTCAGGACACGGCTGCGTTAACTTTAAAAACATGAATGTATGGTATGCATCTATCTAGTCATAAAAACCTCACTTATGGCATAATTGGCAAAACCAATATACCAAACATATTTTCGAAAATTAAGACAATATCTAACATAACAATTTGTAACTGCTGTTCTAAGATTGTCAGAAGTGCCACAACTAGTATTTCAAAAATCAACTATCACAAATTGAAAATGAAAACTATCATAAAGAACATCTATAGAGTATTAACATCTGATATAGATATTAAGTAATCAAAATTATCGGCTAATAACGTACCTGCTAATTTCTGTAAACCCTAGATGGCACTGAAGGGAAATTATTCAGAAGATGAAGAGATTATTTTTGGAAAGGCTCAAGAGATGAAGATGTATTTGTAAAAAGTAACCGTAATTATGAAATGGAAAGGCTCAAAAGATGAAGAAGTCGTCTTTGCGTGACGTCATTATGCTTTTGTTTGAGCAAAAAGTTCTAGGTTTTTCATTTGACTTTTGATAGTAAATTTTTGGATTATTTGACTTTCGAGGGTCATATGTGTTTGACTTTTGAGGGTCATCCGTGTTTGACATTTTATGTGCATTTGCATCAGTTGACTTTCCGACGACGATAGTCTTCATCAATCATGGCTAAACTTAAAATCCGTTGTAAACCAAAGGTTGCTTGTATGATTAAAAAGAAACTAACACCCAATCAACAAACTATTTGGAATAGAACATGTTTTAGTAGATGTTAAGTTGCCCATAACAGATTTTGTGCTCATTCAACTTATGTTTCAGAATGAAATAAAATCTGATACGAACCCAACAATTCATGTGATATATTATAAGATTTGTGATTGAGTCGTTACGGTTTGGACCAGATGAATTTTGTTTGATAACTGGGTTATCCTTTCGTGAATGGAATGAGACTATTCCAAATTTGAAATCCACATTTAAGCAACATGTATTTGGTGGAAATACCTGAAAATTATAGGGTTGGTAAATCTTTACAAGGGAGATTTGTTTAAATTTGATGATAATGATGTTTTGCGTCTATCTCTTTTGATGTTGGTGGAAGTTGGCTTTCGGATCTCTCAAGATGAAACAATTTTGACAGACAATTTTGTGGAACTTGTGAATGATTTCAATATATGTAACCCGTTATTCATGGAGGAAAATATTATGGGATCTTAGATACCCGTACCTTTGCAATTGCTTTGAAAAACAAAATGATAAAGACTATCACTCACCGGAAAGTTTTGTTTGGGTGTTCAAGGTTAATGTTCTTAATGATACTCTATAGTTTTAATTTATTTAAATATATTTTTCTTGCTTCGTATGGATGTGGACATATGAAGTTCTTCCACAGTGTCGAGCGTTGGTGGATGAATATAAGTTAAATGTTCCAAGGTGTTTTAGTTGGGGAAATATGAAGAAACCTAAAACAAAAGTTTCAAAGGTTGAGGCAAAAAAATTTGCGATAAATTTCAAGAAAGGCAAGTGTTTTATATCTTTATTAGTGACTGCTATGTCCCTTTTTACTGTTATTTTAAGGGTTGCAATGTGCCTTAGCCGATTCTTACTACTATATCTTTTATTTATTTTTTAGCAAAATTTTAGGTCAGCTTCGCTAAAGGCTAACGATTTGGAGAAGGACATGGATTGGTGGGTTCGGAGTTTGGCTTATATTGAAAGGGAACGTGAAGAATATTCAAGGCAGTCGGTTCACTCTCACTCAAAGGGGATTATAGTAGAAGATGACATGCTAGCAAAAATTTTAAATTTGGTGCAAGAACTAAGTGGGGTGAAGCTAATACGCTTAATAAATATTTACTCACAATTATATTTCTTTTATATGAATTTGTTATTGAGAAAAAAATGTACTCACTATTATGTTGTCCTCTTTGTACAAGTTTTTCATTGAGAAGAAGCAAAGTTTTTCAGTGAAGAAAAAAAGAAGCTGGGAGATGAATATATTGCTTTTAAGTTGGCCAGAAAAGGAAAAATGGATGAGGGTTGGGATAAACAGACGACATAAGAACTGTATGAAAAGGAACTAAATGATACTCTGAGCTTTTATTGTAAGTTAACACTCACAAATGAATTCCTAGTAAAGGTGGGATTTTTGAAGAACCTTTTGGCATTTGATGGGTCGCAAGGCTGGTTTGAGTCGGATGTAAGTATAAATTAAGTTGTTTAAGTATATTTTACCTACTTTAGTTTATATTTTAATTGTTTTAACCAGCATATGGAGGCATGGATAACGTACCTCTACTTCTCAAGGACAAAGGACGTGACTTGGAGTGTATTACCAATGTGGTTTGTTCCTCAATTGAAGAGAGGGGATCACCGAATTTCTCTAGGGGGCGGGCGTTATAATCCATATCCTACGTTACTAAAATTCGTCATCGACATCGTAAGATTTAACTTTTTAAACATAACTGCCGCTCTTAGGTTCTACTAAGATGTTACCTATCGTTTTCAAGTGTATGTTCCAATTAACATACCAAATAACCGAATAAGCATTGATTTCTATTTCATTTCACATGCATAGTTGGAAGATGGAAATATATGATTGTTACTTTCTAAATATACATCTGAGGCTTAAAAATTCTGCATTTTTTACATTGAATAAAATATTTAACTGATCATAACAGTCTCCTGGTATTGCAATATGCCAAAGAATATAAAGACTTACTTGATTTCGTAGATCATGGTTTCGAGGCATGGCTACATCTGATTGGATATTTTAAACATGATGACCTAACTGTTTTTCACCGTCCCAAGCCGTTTTCGAGAGTTGTCGATTCTCCTTAACACGTGGGGACTGTGGAGCTTGGGTGCGCATATTTCTCCTTAACACGTTGAAACAAATAGATGATGAGGACCCAGAAACCATTGCAATGTGTTTTCGACTTCGTTTCGGACAAAAAATATTATGAACACATTATCCTTGGATGAAGAGGCGAAAAAACATACTAAGATTGATGTTAACTTTACTGAGGCTGGAATCTCAGATGAAGAGGCTGAAATACATAATAAAAGTGATGCTAACTCAGGGTCAAACATACATAGCCCATTAAAGTCTACGGATAAAAATCAGGTTGAATCAAATGATGGTGGTAAATCAAATGATGCTAACTTTTATGAGACTGAAATGGATGATATGAATGGCATTAAATTTGCTAACTTAGGGTCAAACATACATAGCTCGTTAAAGTCTCTGTATAAAAATCGGGTTAAATCAAATGATGAAGGTAAATTAAATGTCTGTGCAGCAACTTGCCCCAAGAAGATGCATGTGAAGAAGAAAGACCTTTGTCTATCATTCGGAGAAAAGATACAAGTTGTTGGAAAATGAAATCTCATGTTACGACCCTTGTCCGCACTTAGACCAATTGGGAAATCGCGTCAATTCGAATCCAAAGTTTTTTTTATCGTGGCTATAGTTGATACAAATTTTGCCGACTAAGTATAGTGATGTGGCAGGCGAGTACGTGGCAGGTGATGACTTGGAGACTATGGTGACATAATAGGAAGCCGAAGCGAATAAAGAGCATGGTTTAATTGTACCTAATCACGATTGAATGGAAACCAGTGAGGTTGGTCGGAGTTATCGGGTTCCGATGATGCTCGATTTGATCACTCACAGAATTCAAATTGCAGAAATTGAAAGTGTGCAGGTGTTTGAGCATTGGTTTAAATATATGTTTAACGTCAATAATCCAAACCATAAACTATGGTGCCCCCTTAAATTTCATATTAAACAACTTATCTTTTAATTTTAACAACACGTTTTCTTCTTCTATCAATGGAGTTATCAATCAAGTCGAAAATTGATGCACTCTAGAGTCTTGCCGTTGTCACCAACCAAGCAATGCTCTCTTCCTGTACATAATCACCATTCCATTCATCTACTGAATCAAGATAATTCTGCCCGAGATCCCTTCTATTGTTTAAATAATCCTTGGTCATTTCTGGGACATTAAGTACAAACAATCACTCTAAGTATTTTTATCCCGACCTTTGGAATTCCAAGATCTCTAGCTAGGCCATTAAAAAATTCCAAGCTTTTCAACATCTTTTTACCTCCCCAACCAGTACGCTAATGTTCCACTGAATACCCACACTAGTTTCCTGAAGCTAAATCTGTTGTCTTGCCTTATCCTTCTGTTTGCAGTTGGGAAATTGTAGGATCGAAGGTTCGACCTAATGAGTCGATCAGAAGAGTTCTAGACCAAACCAAAGGCGGAATTCAATGATTTGGACATGTTAGCAGCTTGTTTAACACAAAGAATCACTTTAGCTGTCGATTGTATTGATTTGATAGTGTTTACAGATCGTTCGACACTTCGGCAGCACTTCGTCTCCGGAATCAGAATGTTACAAATGAAGACATGAGCTCACCTATTTATAGGAAATCCCAGTCCGCACGAACCAGACATGCCAGGTCGTGCGACCTGGTCAGTCAGTACGAACTGCCTGAACCAGTTCGTGCGACCTGGACTATTCAGCCTAAATTCCTATTTTCTAGTCTACCGAGCTCCAGTCTATCCAATCTAGTTACACGACTAGATACAAGATGAAGTCAATAGACATATGCACTAACAAACTCCCCCTTGGATGTTGACGAGTCTTCAGTGTATTGAGTATTCAGTTTTGATCGGTCTTCTCGCTCTCTCCAAAATGTCTTTCTCTGTAAGCATCCTCATCAATCTCTCTCTTCTTCTATCAAAATCTCAACCTGAAACTTCAAATTCTCTTGATCAGATCTCTTGATTCCTTAAGCTCTTTAGCATCAATATCAGGAACATCCCCTGGCTCTCCGTAGCAACAGGATCAAGAACCTGGTAACCTGCACAATTCTCTACCCAAAAGTAAATTTCACAATTGTTAAGATTTAACAAATTTAGAAACTACTTGTAGAAATCATTCAATATTAACAATAGTTATATCAAGTTCAATTTAATGACCTTGATTAACTAACTGTAAAATCAACTTCAAAACATCACTTGAAAGATTTCTCAAAATATCTCAAATTTAAACTTCATTTTTCATTTCAAACAAACTCTCCCAACCCACTGTTGTTCATCATGATTAGCACTCGGAATTTTGAAAATCAGCTTTCCAAACATCAGTTGTCGAAAATAAGATGAAACAAAATCTTTTTGGATTTTCAAAAATTTATGCTAAAACACATTCTTTTTGGTTTTTTTAAGATTTTCAGTGTGTTAAAAATGCAATAAAGAAATATTTACAGACAATATTTTTGTGAATTTGTGTAAGAGGATCATATCAGTTTATGACAAATCACCAGTACCGTTGAGCTTTAAACCCTTTAAGATCTAAACGATTCACTTAGATTGTCAGTATATTGATCCACTTAAATTTTCACACAAAGTTCAACTGTTTCGATATACGAATTAAGTGTTTTAAGGACTTAAACTTATTCGCGTGTACCACCTCAGAATATACTCCCATATCCAGACTCCTATATTCAGTCTTATAGGTGAATGTACACTAATGATATCTGTAAGGGGTAAATGCGAGGCCATGAGAGCTCAGGCGAGAACTTCTGTTCAATCAGAGAGATGATGGCTCGACTTTAGGTGTGTTCCCTTAGAAAATCTTTTCTTCAACAGCACATGATTAACATTTTTCAATGTTTCATCATTTTTTATGCTGAGGGTGGGCTTTATGATTAAAGCAGTGCAGAGCATTATACGAGGACTAGGCTATTGCTCCCGCAAAATCAGAAGTCCTGGTATAATACCCCAGATATCATCACGCACAAAGACCTAGTATGTCAGAAATAGAAAGCCTTTCAAACAAGATTTCAGGGGTTACCTATATATCCGAGAGATGTTCCCCACGAAATAAGTAAGCATTTGATATTTAGGTTTATATCTCGAAAACAATCTACTAAACGTGTAAAAACCTACTGGCATATCATCAGTGAGACCGTTTATCACATTTTAACTTTTCAATTCTTTAGCGTACTGTGATTGTCTACTGATGTACTATCATTTCCTCTTTTTCACAACAAAACTCATTTTGATTTTTCGATGTTTTTGGTTTTTAGATTTTATCATGTTTTGGATTTTTCAAATTTTCAAAATTTCTAAACTTTTTACTCCCCCTAAAATCAAAAATATGTTTCAATTTTTGATTTTCCGGGAAAATTTGAAAATAAACGCAATAAACTGTACAAATAAAATGACAAACTGATGTGAATTGCTTCACTTCGCCATCCGCTTGGCATAAACAATCAGAAACCCCCCCCCCCCCCCTGACAACAAACTATTTTCCCATTATGATTTCAAAACACTTAATTTTGTTTTAATCAAAATGGTTTTTTCGGAAAATTAGTTTTGTTGATTTCACAAATCATGGGGAATAATTCATCACCTTGTTCTCAAATTACCACTTGTAAGTACTATCACTTGGGTTTAACAACTTGTAGATTTTTTCAAAAACATTTTTCAAGAAAGATGCCGATTCATGCTCCACGATTACCAACTTGGGAGCTCCAGCAAGTCAGGATTTTACTTTTTAAAGAATCTCACCCATGCCTGATCAATCATGGGTGAACCATCCTCATTTGGTTTAACAATTTTCGATTCATAAAATTCTTTTACTCCCTTCACCTTCCCATCAGCCATCTTACCAAAAATATGTAGCACTTTACCACTAAATGCTTTTTCAGCATCAAATTATTTCTTATCAGAGAAGAATTGATCTGAAATCTCAATCTTACCAATTTTTGATTTCAAGTTTCCGTTTGACAATGGTGGAAAATTTTCATCATCCATTGTTGGAACGGAATTCTCATCATTTAGCACAACAGATGGCTCCTTTGATTTTGACGAATCAGATTCATTGCTAGAAATGTAAGACCTTAACACGTAATATTTCTAAATCGACGCAGCGGAAATACGAGCCTTAAAATTTCTTTCTTTAATAAACATATTTCTAACATAAAAGTTCAGATGCAAAATATTAAACATTTACTGGAAGGGATTTACAATATTCAAGTTGTATTAACGCTTCGAAGCAATACATATTTCGAACTATTTGACCGTTCTTTCTATACAACCCTTGCTCTTGACTCGATCTACGTCCGCTCAGCTTCGTTAGTAGTAGAAGGAATCCGTGTGGTACCTGTGAACATCACATGCAACTTAATCATTAGACATTGACAACCTCATACGACACTAATCTCACTCAATTAACTTTCGTATAACATTCGACTATTCTCTTGAAGTCTCTCGTTCCGAGTTCAGCTTCAACTTCATAAGAATCTGACATTCTCATTCCTGCATTATATTCTAAACTCAAGTGTATCGTTAGTAACGTTAATTCTCAATACATCTAAATTTATGCATTCGCACATACATACACACGTACATACTTACAACCATACACGTTTACATCCCTACATATATTCAAATATACTTACAATCATGTATTCATACCTACGTGTATCGTACATGTTCTTGTATGCCAAAACACATATAACACGTGCATTTAGAGTCATATTCCCTTAACCACCTCCTACTATTGTACTATAAACATACGTAATAATTCACAAGTAAGCATTCTTATGAACAAGTTTTATCATTTCATCCGTATAACACATTCTAGCACATTTCCTCTCACTATTTAATTATTTATAAGATCCGCACTTTTACATGAACTTGAGTGCACAGTTATCTATTTTAATAAGGTTAGTGCTTTCTTATGTCTAACAAGGTTTACGGAGCCTTTCGGAAGCTTTACGGAGCATCCTGACGGAAATGAGTTCAACCGAGAGCGCTACATGGCGAAAACAGAAAGCAGGAAACGGAGGCACCGTCGCCGACGCCTCACCAGGCCGTCGGCGACGCCCTCTAGTTTTTTCCATCGGGAAAGAGGTCCGTAGACAGGAGATTAGGACGTCGGAAGCACAGAACCAGCCAAGCACCGTCGCCGACGGTCCTTTGGGGCGTCGGCGACGCCCCTTCTGCATCCCAGACGCTTATTTCTACTTTTTGGCTATTGGAATAGATTATACTCGCACCACGAACGTTCCAAACGTATAGTAACATCCTTACAAGGTCCCAAATCATACCAACACTTTCCCCATGCCTTGATGGTCGAAACCTTACCTTACCCCACTTCCTAGTTTTGACCCGTTTGATCTTTATTAAACACTTTCCGACTTAGTTAACATTTTTGACCCATTACCACAAAACTAAACTTAGTACTTCATTTGATCTTACATTCTTGCATACCTCACTATTCGTAACATATGACAAAATGAACAAATCTTTTTAAATACTAAAAGAGGTTCAGAACTTACTTACACTTCATTACGTTATGACAACAAGACCTCATTTGACCCATTCGATCTACTTAGCGAGAACCATCGTTTTCATTCAACCAACTCCATATTTGACTTCGCATCATACTCAATTATCTAGAACGATACCTTATTTAAACAAGCTAAGAAGTGAAATCGGAATCACTTACCTTGAGCGACCAAGTTCAAGCATAGGTTCCATGCTTACTTTTGACCCGTTAGCCTCCGTGCTTGAGTCCGTAGATATGTTATTTATCCTTACATGTCAATACATTAATATCCTTGTTAGCATACAAGACCACACATAACATCAATCACATTAATCCTATGCTCAACATTTGACCTTCATTAGTCAATTTCTAACAAACATAAAGCATATACTCAAAGTCATATCTTTTCAAGCTTATATAATTTATCATGTCATTACACATTCATACATTGATCTAACTACGTCCCTTATGACTTTTATAATCTTGCAATTGTCAACCATATTCAAGTTAACAATTAAACGTAATCTTAACATCCTTCTTTACTAATAAATCACTCTACCTTTAGTGCACATCTATATCAATTCACCATTAAACCTCTAGACCAACACATGACGTTTACCACATCATTTAAGTACGAAGTTCAACTTCTAAGCATACCTTTTATCAAAGTTGTTTTATCAATTAAAAAACCCATATGTATTTCAATCAAAACGCATATTTCATGTTAACCTATCGTTTATCACTTCATTATTACATTCTATACTTTTCCATCCATCATTATACACAATTCATCTAAAATCATCACTTAGGCATTTCATCATACACTTGGTGGGCGTACCGTTAATTAAGCATAGTGTACAAGTATCATTTGCATAACATGACCAATCCATATCAATATCATCAAGAACATCAATATTCAATAGAATTTCACATAACTTCTCTTCTAATTCAGCTCTAACTAACAATTTATCATTATAAACAATCATCATACATTCCCTCATCCAATTTCACACTTTACAACTCATATTCATTCTACTCTAAGTGAGTTTTCACTCCCAACATTGATTTAATCGATTTCAAGCATTCATAATGTTCTAGATGGTGATCTTAGCTCAATATCATACTAATTTCATATAAACACATGGAATTTCTTGAAACCCTACATATTCAAGATCATCAAACTATCAAATTCTTCTTACCTTAAGCTTTAATAGGCCTAGATGATCAAGAAATCATTGACATGCATGAGATTCAGTCACGATTAGGGCTTCAATTGGCTGGATTTCTGTGGTTAGAAGGGTTTCCCCTTCTTCTCTGGCTCTGGGCGTCGAACACACACACACACACACCTGATGTGTGTGTGTTTTAATTCTTATTTCATTTTTATTCATCTAGCTTTCTTAACCTGTCACCTTTAGTCCCTTGAGTTTAGTGTGGTAATTGCTTAGTCACAAACTTTACTACTATTATCTAACTTGTATTGTGACCAAGTTAAATAACATATCTGTCACATTTTATCTCGTATTCCATGAAATCTCATTAGTGAGTTAAACGTTCGGGTTTTGGGGCGTTACAAGAAACAACCTTTGATTTCTTAACAATCCATTTTTGTTTGTTTAAATTGGCTCTTCTTTTGTAAAAATGTTTCGAACTTTCACCAACTTCGAAACTCAAATTTTTTAACTCTTTAAATTTTTCTATTGGTTGTTCCTTTTTATCAACACATTTTTCTTTCAATTTAGAGTTAGAAGAAACTCCCTGTTTTGTGTTGGTGGACTTTGGGCAATTCCAAGCAATATGTCCAACCTCTTGACATTTGTAACAGGTTCTTCTTTCAACCCTCTGTTCAGATTCCTTCAACATATTCTTTTGTTTTTCAGCGAGAAACTCCTTGTTTGACTGTTTCCAGAAAGGTTTCTCCTTCTTCTCTTCAGAACTTGCTCCTGAAACAAATATAGTTTTTGGTTTATAAATTTTCTCATTTTTATGATTTTCAGGTGGAATAAAACCTAATCCTTTCTTTTTGAAATTACTGTTATGGTTTGGTTTCTTTCGATAACCCGAACCAGAACTGTAACCATTTTTTCTTGTTCAATCTTTGTTGAACTCTTGAAGTGTATTTTTTTAGGTTTTTCAGTAAGATTTACATCTTTTATTTCAGAAATATTAATTTTTTGTTAATTTGAAAACCTTATTAATCATTTCAGTTTTAACACCTCTTATTGGAAATTCTTAATCAGAATATAGTTTGTCAGAATCATTCAAAGTATATGCTACTTTGAATATTTCGTCATTCAAATTATTTTGTGACATCAGAAAATCTTTATTGTAAACCCTTTTAACCGGTAAACTCGAACTTCTGTCTGATGAACTCGACTTTTCAGATTTAGACTCTGACTTTGACTCTTCATCTTTATCCAACACCTGATCGACCACTTTCTTAATTAACTCGGACTCGTGATCAGTGTCAGAAGCTGTGAAGGTAACATCAATATCATCTGGTAATCCATTGATAGACTCGGATTTCAGATTCAGATTGAGTGCTTCAGCCACCTTTTCAAAGTGTCGGGGGGTATAGCCATCCCACATTGGATTTGGTACTCTGTTATACTTCAAACCAGTTTTCTTACCAGAATTTTCTTCATCTTCTGCAAACTTATGAGCTGCCACGGTAGGATAAATGCGATCAATAACATAATCTGAACTTTGATAACTTCGAAGTAAATTGTTCACTCTTTCTGTTTCGATCGTCATTGCTGCCAATTCTTGTTTCAGTCCTGCATTAATCTCAATGTATTTGTTGATTGCAGTTTGCTTTTGAAGAACTGTTGCTTTCAGAAGATTTTTCATCTGAATATCCTCATCACAAGCTCCTTTGTACAAATTTACTTTGCTGCTTAGGAGATCATATGATTCCTTTATGCTTCTCACATTATGCAATAAATTCTCTTTGAGCTTCTCCAATTCAGCAAGCATTGTATCTTTTTCAGCACAATCGTTGCAAGGTTTTAAACAGTTAGTACAAGGTTTTTCAACCTCTACCATCTTTTACACTTCAACAATTTTTTTCAACTTCAACTATTTTCTACACCACCTTTTCAATCACAATCGGTTCTTTATCAAATTCTATCTTCACTTCATTCTCTTCAACCTCGACCTTCTCTGTTGGTTTTTCTTCAACTTTTTCCTTATCAGCTTCCATCTGAACTTTAGTCTGTTCTTCAGCAACCCTTCTTGCTTAAAAAAAAAAAAAAAAAAAAAAAAAAATTTCTCTCTTCAGTCTATCAACCCTTTTGTCTTTCAACATCTCGATTTTATCTGCAAAAAACAAATTAAAACTATAAGAATCCAATTGTTTTCTAGCTTTATTAATATACTCTTCCTCATCAGCAGTGTCTGCATCACTTCCTAATGACTTAAAAATCGGTTGTCTTCTAGGACTGTTCTTAGATTTGATTGTTTCTTCTTCCGAGGTTGAATCTTCAAAGAATCGAGCAACAAATGCTTTAAAACCTGAAGGTCTAGAAGGATCATAATCATCCCAATTGAAATCTTTCGAAATCCTTTCATTTTCTTGATCTAACAGACCATAACAAGCTTTTCCCTTTGATTTTTCAATAGTACGTGAGTGTGAAGATTGTTGTTGATATGGTTGTTGAGCAACCTGATGATAAATTGCTTTTCTATGATAATCGTTGTTTCCGAAAGGATCTTGTCTTCCGGTTGCTTCTCTGTTTGTCCACTCTCATTTAAAATGTCCTTTTTCTCGGCAACGAAAACAAGTAACCTTTGATTTGTCAAAACCTAGCTGAGATGTTGCAGCTTCAAGAAGATCATCTCTTCCGGTGATCTGTTTGAACTTTTCTGCTCTTCTCAAAACACTAGCTAAACACCACTTGATATCCATCAACTCAAGTTCCTCAGAATCAATCTGGTCATAATCTTCTTTAGTGAGCATCGGATTGCCAATTCGTCCAGCAACCAAGCTTTCATACGACTCTAACACAGTAACAAGTGATGCCATGTGTTGCTTCGCAATATCTGGAGAGAAATTTTGACCATTTTGAATATTTAATGTAACATTGCATTGCAATACTTGACCGTTAAAGTTTGTTAAACTTTGTTGTTGAGAACTTGGTGTTGAGAAATTTGGTTCAAAACTTGAATAAGACGAAGAATATCCACTACTCTGATTTGTATTGTTTGCATTTGTTCCGGAAGTACCATCAGCACTAAACGCAGTCTGAATCTTTGGACTCGGAGTGGTGTCAACTTTGCTTCCTCTATAGTATAGACTCACATCCTGTTGAGCACTCGGACTTCGCATTGTAGCAGTTTTTCGAATTGCTAACTCATGTTCTTCCAACTTCTAGATAAACTTACTTAAATTCATATCTTCAAATTGTCGGTTATGCTTTAAAATCAACAGATATGTTCCCCATTCATTCTGTGGTAATGCATCGGCTAGCTTATCAACCCATTCATCATCTTCTTTCTTGATGTCCAATCTTTTCATTTCCATGACAAGATGACAATATCACTCAATAATCGTTCTTGTTGTTTCACCTTCAAAAGCTGTAAACATATCAAACGATTTTTTTAGTAATGCACGTTTATTTTTATCATATCAGCACTACCCTTAAACTTTTTAATCAACGCTTTCCAGATTGATCTAGCAGTTCCCTTATGTTGAAGCAAAACGAAAATATCTTCTTTTACCGCTTGTTGGAGAATGCTAATCATCATCTTTTCACTGGTGTATCTTAATTTTTCATCCGGTGTAAATTGACTTAATGGTTTTTCATTTCCAAGATCATCTTTCGGTAAAGTATAATCTTTCTCTAACGAAACCCAAGCATCAAACTTGTTCGCTTGCACCCAGTTTTCAAAACGGTCTTGCCATCCTTTAAAATCCTCAATGTACATAAGCTTCGGAGGCTTTTGGAAAGTTCCCGTTTCGTTCTCAATACCAACAGTTTCGGCAACAGTAACTGGAGCGACCGGAGCAGTAGCAAAAGCGTTGTAAAACTCGTTATCCATGTTTCGGTGAAAAAATTCACAAAATCACAAAGTTCAAGCGAGCTGGAGTTTGAAACGAACTGGTAAAATTCCAAACGACCTGAAGATCAACCTCACACGACCTGGACTAATCTCACATGACTTGGATCACTTCGCACGACCTGGATTACTTCGTGCGAACTGATTTGTTCAAACCGTACGATCTGATCTATGTCAAACAACTTGGTACAATTTCACACGAACTGAATCAATTCGTGCAAACTGGATGTTCACCTCGTGCGGTTTGATGAATTGTCGAACAATCTGCTATGTATTTCACATGGTTTGATCAATTTTATCGAGTTTTAGGTTGAATTAGGACCTAATTTTTTCAAGGATTGATTAAACAAGTGTTTTACGTGTTATATGTGAAAATCAGGTCATTTTAGCTGTGAAAACGTTTTGATTTTGAAGAAAATGTGTAGAAGAATGAGTAGAAATCAAATTAATTGATGAAAACAAGCTGAAATGGTAAGAACTCTTCCTCCTGAGCTCTGATACCACTTGTAGGATCGAAGGTTCGACCTAATGAGTCGATCAGAAGAGTTCTAGACCAAACCAAAGGCGGAATTCAATGATTTGGACATGTTAGCAGCTTGTTTAACACAAAGAATCACTTTAACTGTCGATTGTATTGATTTGATAGTGTTTACAGATCGTTCAACACTTCGGCAGCACTTCATCTCCGGAATCAGAATGTTACAAATGAAGACATGAGCTCACCTATTTATAGGAAATCCCAGTCCACACGAACCAGACATGCCAGGTCGTGCGACCTGGTCAGTCCGTACGAACTGGTTCAGTCAGTTCGTGCGACATGGACTATTCAGCCTAAATTCCTATTTTCTAGTCTATCGAGCTCCAGTCTATCCAATCTAGTTACACGACTCGATACAAGACGAAGTCAATAGACATATGCACTAACAGAAATGATCCTTCATAGATAACCAACTTTGTTGTCGTGTTGTTTTTCTTTCCTGTTGTCTTTTCTTCTACACACATTCACCTTCGGACACGGCCCGTGTCTGGTGGACACGGCCTTGTGTCAAGTCTTCTGTTCTTGCTATTTTGTGGTTTGAATGTGAATTAGGGCTTGACGAGTTGCGTCAATTCCCCCTTCTCTACATTTATGTTGGTTTTTGCTTTCTTTTTGTTTCTTTTGCACATTTAAGCTCTTTTGACTCTGTAAATTAAAAATGAACAGAAAACCAAGTTTTTTCCAACATTAGTACTTTAAAGGGGTTGATTTTACGCCAATTTGATACAATTTATATGTTGTATTTTAAGCACATCAAATAACCCCACACTTGAATCTTTTTTTGTCCTCAAACAAAACTCTGTTACGTGGATTATACAACGTAACGAAATAGCTAGAAGAGAAGGTTTTTGTCTCATCTTTAGAGTGTCGGAAATCCAAGTTCTAAATTTATTTTGTTTTTGTTTCATTTGTAATCTTATTCGTCATGATTTATTTAAAACACAATTTAAGAAAAAAATATTTACTCTGGGCAAAACATGCCTTTATAAAATTCTATTTAGTTATATACAAATTTACACACCTCACAAGTGTTCACTCAACACTCGGCTGATGATATATTAAGTGAAAACGTTCGTGCCCATTTTTGGAACTTACTCCTACCATAGGCTTGACAATTGATCAAACCTCCTCCATTTGACGTTAAATCCTTATAATATCAAGAGGGCTATTGAAGGGCAGGTGGTGGTTCGGGTTTGGTATGTTTTATTGGAAAAGGTTGAAAAACGTAAAATATCGGTTTTTCTATTGCTTTGTGGCTTAGAAAAAAATACTTTAGCTTATTTTTTCTGATTTTTTTTGTTGCCAAAGTTGAAACTGAGCCATAATCGTAATTTCATAACCAATAGTTTTACAAAAATGAAAGATAAAAAAATAAAAAGGTTTGTTTTTGTGGGTTTGGAACTGAAAAAGTTTTTAAGGTTCAAAGGATTTAACCAGGGGGATCTTTTAGATAAAGCAAAGAAAAATAAAGGTTTTGTTTTGAAAAATGGTTTGATCCTAATGTCTCTATCATTTACTTACTTGGATTTTTGTCGGTAAGGACTTGAAACGCATCGCATTGTCAAGTTCAAGATTCGTGACAACCAAACGGGCTATTCACACAAGAAACGAAAATTGAGCAATTAGTATATATGTATATTTGTATGCTCGGTAATGGCTCAAAACTCACTTTTGTGGGAAAAAGGGTTGTAGTCTAAAAATGTATATATAATCAAATCAAATTTTACAAAGGTTTGTCATGCTCGTTTTCGTAATTTTCTAAATTGGTTTTTTTATCACGACGCTATCAGTTGTAAATTCGTAAAAACATAATTTTTAGAACTTGTTTTACCCAACTAAACCAAGATAAGTAAAAAAAATTGAAAAAGGTTTGGGGTGATTAGCGGTTCCAAGGTGAGTTTTGTGTACGGTTTAATTTAGGACAAAAGATTCAAGGTTTTTATTATCACCCCCACAATTAAATTACACATTGTTCTCAATGTGTCTCAAATATGATTTATTTTGGTAAAATATGTAAAAAGTGTGAAAATAGCAAACTTTTTTGTTTATTGGCACTTGCAGCACGGAGGCGTGCTATGGGGACACGGCCTAGTGTCTAAAGTTCTATTAACAAATTAAAATCAGAAAACTTACAGTGGTGTGGCCACGGGGGCGTGCTGGGTGAGCACAGCCTGTGCCATCTTCTGGATAGAAATTTTTTAACAACAGTAAGTTGGGCACGGACGCGTGCTGGGTGAGCACGGCCCCGTGCTGCAGCCACTGTTCTGCAGTTTATGAGTCCGGAGGCCTTTGATTTATGTGCATGGGTTCCATTTTTCATCATCCATCAGGTGTTTTCACTTTCTTTAACACAGTTATTTAAAAAACCATCATCCAATCCTCCATTTCATTAAAAATAAAAACAATCACAAGAAAATAAAAATTACAAATCTACATAAAACTAAGATAGATAGGATCTTGAGAATGCCTCACTGTGATCATTTTTAAACAACCCTAAAGCCACATTCCTAGATCTACAAAAGTTAGATGTTTGGAGGACTAGAGCTTTTGTGGGAAATACTCAATCTAGAGGTCGTTGAGCATCTCTTTGATCTCCCTTGGAAGGAAGATAAAGGGTTTCTCTTCTACCTCCTCTTGAGGGGGAGCGAGATTTATCGGGACCTCGAAGGCAACATTGATATGGGAAGGTTCTGGAATGTCGTCTTCCCATCCCGTAGGTTGTATGATCTCATTAGCGAGCTTCCAATCTTCTTGTGGGAAGATTGGCTCTATCGGAGGCAAGACCAAGATATTCAACCTTTGATGTAAAATGTTGATTTCTCTGAAATAATCTTTTAGCCCCACAGTGAGATAGTTCACACTGTCTATTAGCACTTCCTCCACTAAGGTCATCTCGTCGAGACTCTCTCTCAAGCCACTCACATATCTTACTAGAGTGGCCTCGAGGGAGAGCCTTCTCCCTCTTCTCTGGTTCCTGTATCTTGTTGACGGCATTCCACTTTGCTGGCTTGACATCTTGAGAGAAAATGACCAACCATTAAAAAGATATGGAATATCATATTGTTCAGCACGGCCCCGTGCTGCTCCAACTGCTCCAGATTCTTAGCTCTACAAATTTTATTTTAAGTTAGATTTGATTGATTTTTAACTTTCTAAACGTAAATAACTTAAAATAATGTTTTACTAAATTGAATTTGCAAAACTTTGAGCTAAGAATCAAGAGTATGACCCTTCTATTGAAGCTTTTTAATCTTGAAGCTTAAATGGAGTTCATGGAAGGATGAAGAAGGGGAAAGGACCAAAAGAGGAAAGGACAAGAAGGTCAAATGAGACCTTTTTAAGAATATACCTTTTGGGGTATGTGTGAAGAATCTCCAGGATACTGCCCTTTTGGAATGGTTCCAAACATTCTCACCAAAGGCTGATTTTATAGACAGTGACAACACGTGAGTACGGCCCCGTGCCTGGGCAGCACGGCCTCAAGCCAACTGCATGTGTTAGAGAATGTTGTCCATTAGTAAAACACGACCTACGTCATTCGGGTCAGAGTTCAAACAATAGGAATGTATCAAATAAGTCTAGTGCATCTGAAAGGGTTCGTATGATTGGAGTGTGCATCTAAAAGGTGATGAGAATGTCACTCAGGGATTCACGACATAGATAGTGCCAGTTGATGATGCTGAAGCGAAAGTAGATGATACTGAAGCAAAAGTCGATCCTGAAGTTGAGAAGGAAAGTGAACCTGAAGAAGATAAGGCTGATCAAATAACTGAAGCTAAAGAAGAAAAGCTAAAGACTGACTATGAAAAGGAAGCTGAAGAGAAATATGCTAACAATAAAAGAATGGAAGCTCAACTTGCTGCTCTCATGGCAAACTGTAACACCTCGTAAAAATCGTGCCCAATTATGAGAAGACACGTGTCCTTAACCCTAAAACATGTAAAGATTTATCTTGAAGGACTGAAGTTTTCAATCAATGAAAGTACGTGTGCGGAGGGACTAAAAGTGTCAACATGCAAATTTATGACTCTGAGTGACCTTTTACCAAACCCGAGGCTTCATAATGTTAAATCATGCTCTCGGGAATGCTTGATATTGTTTAAACAAGTTGAAGGGCCAAATATGTAAAGTTTCAAAATTTAGTTCTCTGATAAATCGGATACGGACCGTAAAGGGTTCAGGCTTACGATCTGTAAGTACTGTAACTGGGCAAAATATTTTAAATCGGTTACGAACCGTATGGGCTTCATGCTTACGGTCCATAAGGACTGTATCTGGGCAGAATTTTTTTGGACAACTGCAAGTTTCCCCCTTAAACCGCCCTTTACTCTCATAATTCGAAACCTGGAGCATTTTGATGGTTTTTAAAACAACTAAGGATACCTGTGATGATCTCTGGAAACTCCTTAAAACCTGGCTTGGTCCTTGATCATCCTCCTCAACTATAAATAGGAGTTCTTAATGCCTCATTTCCTTGCTCATCTCAAAAATCACTTCTCTCCTGTCTTGCTTGGAGATTCCTGATCAAAGGAGACTCCCTCTAGTCTAAAGTTCGAGCTAGGACCTTTTGTAAGTGTACTTAGCCACTTTAGTTCAGTTTTTATACGTTTAAAGACCGAAAGTCAAAGTTGCCGCAAAACGGCTTTAATTTTCGGTTTAGACCTAAATGGTCCAGCCATTGTTCGAGGCGAATATGGCTACGTGATCATAATTAGGTGGGTGTTAATCCCTCAAAAGGGCAACTTATAATTATCACGTTTACTTAGTTAATTGTCGGGTCAAAGTATCTTAATAAAAAGTCAAACTAGTCAGCTTTTTAAATAAAAATCAAATCTGATAATGTAGAGGTTATAATTCATATTTTGTCACTTAAATAACTTGGTAAATGTTATTAGAACATGTCTAAACATGTTCAACCCGACAATTCTAAGTTTAAGCCCGGTTCGCAACCGAAAATCGCAAAAGGTTGACTTTTGCTTTGACTTTCCGTTCTAACCTAATTATCTTAATTCCTTTATGTTTTAAGCTTCCATTATGACCGTATAATGTTATAGTATAACCCTCTGAGGTTATATTACATGGTCACTTAGAAATTCTGAATTTTATGCATGTTTCACTTATTATGCTCATTGTTGACTAAAATGCCTTTATGGTCTAAAAATGAGATTTTTGAATAAAAGAACATACAAATGGATTTTTTACTAATTAGTAAACAATTTAAAATGTCTTGACACTTACATTCTGGTTTTAAATTAATTTTATGCAATTTATTAAAAATAATGCTTTTATACGGACCAAAGTGCCCTTAAGCATGGAAAGCAAGTTTAAACATAGATTTTGGCACAAAACTCCTTACCTACTGTTATGATATCATTTTTAGGAATTATTGGGATATTGGGTCAGATTATAAACTGACCTTATCATTGAGTTCTTGTATAAAATCTATAATTGACGATAATGTCCTTTTTTGTAAATAAAATGAGTTTTACACATGATTAACATGCAAAACTTTTTGCTACTAATTTAATATGAAAAATAAAATATTGACCATTCAAGGCTGGTCAAAATCTCAGAATCACATAAACTTTGCAAATATCGTCAATTATCGGTTTTTACGCTAAATAGGTGCATAGTATGGTTTAAAACATATTTGACACCCAAGACTTGTTACCTAATGACTTTATAAATGAATTTAAATATTTTTACAATAGGTATAAGTTATGAACTCGGAATTCCACTTATGTCCTTAAAAACATATGTGAAATGACCAAAATACACTTTCGAGGCATAGTTTGGCCATAAATGGTAAACCACACATATGTATGATATCCTACTGATATAACATCATAAAATAAGTATTTTTTCATAATGTTTTTTACCAGAACATCAGTTTACCTATAAACCCCTTATATAAATCCTAAAATGACCAAAATGCCCTTATGAGGTTTAATTCGGTTTTAAATTCTTTTTTGGCATATATGTTGACATCCTACTGATGTCTTAACATATTTTAAGCATACTAATTTATGGAACTTGTATATGGTTCATTCAGTTACCCGTTAAACTTATACGCGTTTGGTTCAGTTTATGTAACTAGTTTGCATAAATTAGCCGAAACGGGTTTAACCTTGTCATTCAAACTTCAAAATCCAGAATTTAATTAGTTTACCCATATTATACAAGTATACATACTTGTTGGGTATAAATTACATTCCATTCCGGTCTCCGCTTAATCTAGGTAAAGTATACTTAAAACTAACCGGTCTAAGTCTTTGACTTAAGTAAGACCCGTTAGTATCCTAATAGGTTAATAAAACCTTCCTTACAGATTACGTAGCCTCAGTAGAAGATACGTGCATAAAGCCTTAGGAATATACGGCTGAGTAGCAATCCTTGCATAATTAACTCAGGTAAATACTTTTAACTTATTTTCCCTTATACGGGCTTCGAATACGGTAAATTATTACCGCTTGGTCGGGTATGAGATCATTTAATCGGATTGTGATTTAATAAATCTGCATAACCCGTTTTAATCTGTTTTGTTTGATAACATAAACTTTGGGGGTTAGCAACCGTGTCCTGAATATCCTCGGCTCATTTAAGTTATTAATGGCCAATAAAAAATCCAACGGTCCCTATATCGTTGAATATGCATGTGTATGTATAACGAGTCCAAGCCCATTAAAGTCCAATCATCAAGTTAACATGCGCCGTCTTGTAAGATATCCCGTAGGCTACGTTTGCAAAACGTAAGTTACGTTTTGTCTATTCTGTTGAAGCCTTATTTGTATCGTATGTGAAGCGTAGGCTACGGTTATTAAACCGTAGCTTACATCGATGTTTGTTGCTCCATTATTGGCTGCATATTTAACTTTCAATAATTGACTATAAGGCCCTTGAACTTTGTGATCTTGCGTTCTTTGAGCTTCAACACTATCTCTTGGCCCGAATCGAGTCCCGAATATTGTGATATCTCTTGACAATCCTCCTTGCTTGTTCCGCTTCATCGCCAAGTCCTCTAACTTCACCAATTTAGACGGTTAACCTGTAAAACTACACGAACTCGTAGTTATCACATTCGAAATATATAATCGCATAAACCGTATTAAATCACACAAGATAATACTTTTAAGGCTCGTGTTTCAGACTCCCCATCACATCCCCACACTTATCATTGATTGTCCTCAAGAAACCATCATACACATTACTCACCTTGTTAACAAATCACCATTAAATCCCTTACCGAATTAACAATTTAAGGTCCCAAGTCATACCCGTCCCATAGACTGACACAATCGAGATTGACAATCTGACGGATAAATGATACGCATTTAAAAACAATTTAAGACTTGCCTAACTAAAACTAACATGCTTATGATACTACACACATGCCACCCGCCCCTCACAATAATCACTCCTCTCGGCTTAATCAAGACTAGCGTGTAATGTGCTAGTATATATTTCGCTCAAACCAAATATGCTACCTTGCAATCATAAGCTTGTATAGCAATCACACCTCCACTGTATCAATAACGTAACACATATCAAAAGGACTTTCGGGTTTTGGGTTAAGGGTAAAGGTAAGGAATTATTTTTGGATTTTTATGTTTAGATGGCGAACACAACTGAATATACCAAATCATGACAACTTATTCACAATAATACTAACACATGGGTGATTTCCAACCCATTTATTTAACACGAACATAACAATGATTTTTTTTTTCTTTTTCTTTCTTTTCTCTTTTTTTTCTTTTCTTTTTTTTTTTTTTTTTTTCAACAAACATCTAACACACAATTGTCATTCATGATTGGTAATCAAACGGGTCAAACGAGGTGTACAAACGAAAGGTATAAGGCTCAACGTGGTTAACTAAGGTGGGTGGATAAACAATCAACAAATAACACAATGGAAGGATCCTAATGCCTTTATCATATACGTGTGTACGCTAAACCACAGTCTCGGTACGTATCAAGCCACACAAGTTCTAACACAAAGCAACATATGGCCTACTCTCAGCAATTGAACAGTTATTGTAATTCAACTAACAGTCTAGTAGGCTCAAATATCTCACCGAATAAAAGGAATAAGGGTTGCCGACACGTAGCATGTGTAATTCCTAAAGCATGTTACCCCTAGTTAGGCATCTCTTCTCAACTATTTTCTAAAACTTGTCAGAAATACTCTCATGAAACTTAAAGGGACAACCATGACTAGGGATCTAAGTTAGTTTAATATCAGTAGGAACCCTTTAGCAATTGAAAATGTTGTTTTTCATGTAGTTCAAGCATACTTGAGAAACAAAAATTTTCAAAATTTTTCAATTTTCACCAATTTCAACCAATTCAAGCATTTAAGATCATCAATCCTACCAACCCTCTCTCGAGTTACCGCATCCCCACACTTGGGATACATTGTCCCCAATGTATGGTGCAATTTATAATCTAAACTCGAGAGATACCACCTACAAACCATGAACGGCTAACAACTAGACGACTCGACACATAAAACCATTCCCAACACAAAGATTCACACCACCAAATGTACAAATAAAAATAAAAACAAAATGATAGAGAGACACATGAACCTGATAATTCAATCAGCAAGTGTCTGTAGCGGAGCGACTGCTATGATCGGACAGGGCCGTAAACATCTCTTGGATTCTCTGATATCTCATCGGGGATGTTGCCAAACATCCCCACACTTGAATCATTGCATCCGCGAGGATTGGAACGTAATAACCTACCAAAACACAAACACACCAAAACGAAACCAAAACAAAATACAATACTATACATCCTCGGGCTGCCTCCCGAGAGCGCTAAGTTTAAAGGTCTTCAGCCAGACCGTACCTGCTATGCGTTACGGTGGTCTCAATGCACACTTACCCAAAACATTTCCAACGAATGCCCGAAAATTTACATGCCATCTTCATAAGCTTGTCAGTATAATTGGCATGTTTAGAAAGCACATGCGGGTTTCGCTAATCCACTTCACGAGATACACACCGATGTCTTGTAGCTTCACCCTTTTCATCTTCTTCCTCGAACCCTCTTCCCCACACTTGTTAATTGGAATGATTGATATGGGAAGAGGTTCGGTACACATATTCATCTCATCAGACTGCTCTGCCTCATCAACCTCACACACCATCTGATCCACCAGTGACTCTTCATCAGATAAAGGATTCATTGGTGTGGTATTATCCTCCACAACCTCCTCCTCCATGTGAGAATAATCTCTAATATCATCAGGTAATGGTGAGAGACGCTCTTCTATTTCTATCTTCATTTTTAACTTCTGACACCTGGAAACTAGGCAGCTGATTCGATCTTCATCGGAAAGGTTGGGTGCTAATAAATACTGCTCGAGTTTGGACAAAGTCACTTCCAACATAGCAAGCTCTTTCTCCTCCTCGGTCTGATAAGCATAGACACCCTCGGGCTCAGGATATTCCTCGGGATGATACTGTCGGTATCCCTGATACGGTGTTGAAATGTACGCATCCATCATTTTTTTATTCCAATACTCTAGATTTTCCAAATACACCGCGCACACATCATCATAAACAGAAGTATGATTACGACCGCAAAAGAAACATTGTCCATCCGTCCTTGGTTCATAATAAGCATCCTCGTCCTGATCCCATCCGTCAGAGTAATAATCATCCTCCATCTCTAGGTCATAATCATCAGCGTATGATGGAGGTGGAAGCTGTGAAACATAAGACACCGGTTTTCCATGTGCCCTCCTGTAGTGGGCCTCGTGGCAACCGATACACGGATGACGTGGACCCCCGTACAATATACACGTAGAAAAGCTGAAATCTGTGTAATGCTCTGTCATCCTGCACAACACAACTCAACTACCAAGTGTAAATCACGAACATCAAAGAAAAATCTTTTTGGGATTTTTAAATTTGTTTTTTTTATTTTTTATTTATTTAATTATTTTTTTATTTTTTTACTAAAACTTAACACTAAACACTTTGCGCACGCCTCCCCGGCAACGGCGCCATTTTTTGATGTCTGTCGTTAGGGACATGCAAAAACCGAAATAAACTATGTAGATAGAGTAAGTCGGATATCGAACCAGAGGAGGATTGTGGAAAGTGTGTAACGTTAAGTATTTATTAACAACTATAAAAAAAATAAACTGGTGATTGTTTGATTTGTGGATTAACTAAATTATGAATTAAAACGGACGACCCAAGTCTGTGAAGGCTTTGGTCCCCCTCTCCAACTAATCTCTGAATGAGTGTGCAGGATGTTCCAGGAGGAACTATTGATAGTCTTAGGATTGTTGATAGTGGAGCGTCCATGCACAAGATCGGTGACATAAGGCTCCGAAATATTGTTACATCTAGGAGAATATTGTTGCCTTTGATGGAGAGAGAGAGAGAAAAAGAAAAGAAAGAATGATGATGAAAGAATTTGACCATTTCGACAAAATGTAGATCATTCTAAAGTTTGGTTGTTAGAGGTTTTTGATCTTGTTGCTGTGAAGAGATTTTTCAGTAGCTCCAAATTCGACTTTGAAATCCACACCTGGTGGATATCCAGTTTGGGAGAGCACTCAGATTCCTGGCAATGCACGAAGCAGTTGCAGGATACGGTTTTAAATTTCTAATCTCTCTTATACTTGTCGATATTTAAGCTGCTTTATGAATTATTATTCTCTCGTACAACACTCTTTGACCTGACACGTTGAACTCGAATATCACCTCACACGTGATTGTTCCATTATGAAACTCGTCAATGTTGTAAAGGTCCATACCGACGATCAACGTGCCGACCTTTTTACCAAAGCATTTGATAAATCAAGATTTGACTTTTTATTATTGGTAAACGACATTAAGGTCAAGCAAGAGTAATCCACATCGGAAAATCGTTTTTGTAAATATCTTTGTGTTTTTTAAATTATTGTAAGTTTGTTGATTTTAGGGGGAGTAATTTCAAATTTGAAAAATTCAAAAACATCGAAAAATTTCAAAACTAAAAAACAATAGAAAAACAAAAATCAGTTTCCTGGCGAGCAAAAGAGAAAATGATAGTACATCAGTGGTCTGTTGAAACCTCTTTAAACTGAAATGCAAAATGAAAAATGATAAGCAGCTCTATATAAGATGTATCGGTAGGCTCACAATCATCTTAAAGTGTGCAGGGTGATATAAACTTAAATTAACTGAAGACCAGGTGGGAACCGCTCATTGGCATATGGTCTTAGTACCGAAATTTTGCTTGAGAGATTGTCGAGGTTCTGAGATATGTGGTCTTTATGCTGTTTATCATCTGGGTATCATGGTTGTTTCTTTTACCGAAACAAACGGAGACGAAGTCTAGATCTTCCATGATATCATACATACGTGTACATACTGCATACGACCTCAATAAGTGATCAACAATCACATGTCCACAAAACAAGTGATAATATATCACATTTATCCGGGAGTCAAGTTCGTCTCTTTGTTGTATGAAAGTACTGACCTGTTCACGGACTTGCTCTTGTGCCCCTCATGCATCTGAAAATCAAGTTCCTCATCAATAAGTGATTCTATCACATAAGGCTTGTTTTCAATCAAAATAAGTGAGCTACTCACATCTTTTTATATGTCAAAACAGATGATAAATGGTATACTCACCAGTAAGATGAACTCTCGTGCACACCTTGATACGGGAATGTGTCGTGATGTGGATGAACACCGGTCGGTAAGTATAAATCATACCTTAACGTATCCCCTCGCCATGATTACATCTGATAAGTTGAGCTTATGTGGACAACAATACCGATAATTGTTATAAGATGCTTATCTATATGTTAACAAAAAGAACAACAAGAGCGTTTTGGCATGACCGTGCACTGATATGATTCTCTTACCCTCGAAACTCGCAAAAAGAATGTTTGTATATATTTACTTTTCTTAGTTTCTGCAACTCTGTATATATTTATTTACTGCTTTCAGTCTTTAAGTTTGAAATATTCAAAATGCCAAAAAGATTTTAGGTGTGTTTTATTATAAACTTTATAAAAATCAAAAAGATTTTATTTCTGCTTTAGTTTTGATTAACCGATGTTGGAACTCGAATCTTCGTTACCTGAAATCTGATTGAAAACCAAAACGACTGAATCTTCATAAACGGTCAGAGTTTGCAAGTTTTGAAAGTTAATAATCAAAATTGAAAAATCTGTTAACTTTTCAAAACAAATTGTCGGACGGTAGTTGATAGAAATATGGTCACATGTGTGTCATTTGTTTAATGTTAACTATATTCCAAGCAGTTGTTCTTATTACGCGTTTAGCTTTCTTGCATGTGCAGATGCTAAAGGCGAGGAGAACATGTTCGATGATAAGATTCGGAATGAAGACACGACGTGAAGGCACTCAAATGATAAAGATGATCGAGTTGCTGCTGATCAATCATCAACACCACAAGGATCTCAAGTTTCGAAAATCAAAAGGTTCACAAGCATAATCAAAGGGGGAGTTTATTGATACACTTCCTAAATGAAAGCGGGAGTTTGTTAATACACTTTCTACGTGCAACACATGAAGACTTTGAAGATCCTTTCCGAGAAAAAGAACCATCAAGAGATGGAGAACGAGATTACGAACCTCGCGAGCAGCATCCAAGGGGGAGTTTGTTGATACATATTATGTGGATACGGCTCGGCTCGGTTCGACTCGGCTACGAAGTGAAGGCCGTAGTCAAGACAACCTCCTGTCTTGACTCGGTATGCTAGTTACTTCGTATCGTTCGATGTAATTGCTACTACGTGTGTGCAGTGTGCATTTAGTATTGCTTAGTGTTATTTGTTGTTTGGACCAATTGTTTGAAGCCCAACATAAGAAGTAGTCCAACATGATGAAGCCCAAGTCTGAGGCCCATACATGTGACGAAAACACCTTAGGTGAAATCAACTTGGACGAAGTCACCTTTGTGGTGAAAACCAAATGGGACGAAAACACATGGGACGAAATCAAGGGATTTCGTCCAGATATTGGATTTCCTCAATGGGTTTTCGTCAGGGACTGGATTTCGTCATGTTGTTAGTATAAATACCCAGACAACAGACAGAAACAACAACGGAAGTCTGAATAGATTTCGGAGCGAACACTGTAAACACACACACACACTGAGAGTTTATGAGAGCATCTTGTAAACATTGTTTTGTAACCGTTTCATACGCATTAATACAATGGAGTGTTAATCGTTGAATCTTTGTGTTCGTGTTCGTAACTTGGTTTAACTTACCCGTTTGGATTCCGCACTTTCGAGTTTGTAGAAAAACAGGGAATAGAGGTTACTCGATCCTCCGGGTGGACCTTGTAACCGTTTCATACGCATTAATACAATGGAGTGTTAATCGTTGAATCTTTGTGTTCGTGTTCGTAACTTAGTTTAACTTACCCGTTTGGATTCCGCACTTTCGGGTTTGTCGGAAAACAGGGAATAGAGGTTACTCGATTCTCCGGGTGGACCTACAAAGACTATGGGGTATGGGGCTTGGGTTGGGGGAAAACGCCCAAGCCACCACCCCGGGTGGGCTTGGGTTGGGGCGTGGCCCTTGGGGCTTGGGTTTCAAGCCGGGCGTGGGGCGGTCTTGACATCCTAGCTGGCCGACTCCTATTCGCTGACCTGCCATGTCATAGCATGCCAAATTTGAAAGTTTGAATTTTAAATTCAAACCGTGGCCAAGCCAAGCGGTCATCGTGGCCAAGTTAAGCCACGAGGACCGGGTGGCGGTGGTGAACATAGAGTTTCGAGGCAAGGAGCGAAAGGCGTTCGACAAGATCGTCCTCTTTGAAATTTATCTAACGCTCTAGGTTTTTTATTTTGTAACTTTTAGGAATTATGTAATTTTTAGGATTATGTAATTTTTAAAATTTTAATGAAATTGTAGGTTTTTTTTATAAATCTTGTGTGAATTTTATAAATTTTTTGTAATTTTTTTTTAATTAATCTGCCACGCGGTGCACCCAACCCAACCCAAGCCCAACCCACGCCCCGCCATACCGAACAGACACGTCACTCATGCCCCAACCCAAACCCAACCCAAGCCCCACCATACCCCACGGTCTAAGGGGTGGCTTTCCTAAACCATTTTTTAATAAAAAAGGATGATTGGTTGAGAAGATGCTAGGCCCCACCACTTACCTCTCTCCTCAAGTTTCCCACAAGGGCAACAACTCACCGCAAAAGCTTGCCCCGTGCGGCAAATGATTGATGGCGGTGGACTCTCCATGGGGCAAAAGGTTTTACTGCTTTTTTGCGATCCCATTTCTATTTTATTTTGAACATATCAAAATCAATATAAGAGGAAATATCAAATATCACATTCATTTGACCAAATTCCAGTCAACGATGTTGACGTCATACATCTATATAACATCTTTCCAATAATTTCATAGTTTATTTGAATTAATTATAAGTTATTGTACCAATCCAATCGTGTAAGTTACTTGAATCACGACACCAGAATGAATAAATAATAAATACAAGTATCTGAATATGCCTTTATATGTTCGTATTTATTAGTCATCTGTAGTTGTTAAGCTATGATGAAATTAGTATCTCAAACTTTTTTTTTTTTAATTTGAGTTCATAATTAAAATGTAATACAAAAACTGAATTATTTTGTAGAAGAGTAAATTACGTTTTTGGCCCCTGTGGTTATATCACTTTTACTATATTAGCCAAAAATAAGATTTTTTAACATATGTGCCCCCATGGTTTCTATAACTAACTATTTTGGCCCCTAAGTCTAACTCAAGTCCAAACCCTGGTTAATTATCAGTCACATGACATACACATGATGGACATATTTGCAATTTCCCCTCCCCCTTTTAATTACTTTATAAAAAGTCATGTTCCCGAGTTTCATTTAACAGGGGGGAGGGGAGGGAAAAGAGAGGAAAACATAAAAAGTCATGTTCCCGAGTTTCATTTAACAGGGGGAGGGGAGGGAAAAGGGGGGAAAAAGGAGGAAAACTTATCCATATTTTCATCATCCCAAATTGGAGAGATTAGGAGAGAAAATACTATAAATTACTAAATTACCCTCCAATCTAATAAATCTCAACTTCAGTTATCTAACCGAGCCGAACCGAACCGAGTCGCGTCCACATATAAATGCATCAACATAACACCCCGCCTCTAGACCTTCGGTTTTTCTTTGTTTACTGTCACAATTTTGTGACTTTTTCTTTGATTAAAATGTTATATATTTAAAGGGTATAATGGTAAAATTGTTCTCTCTTAATTCATTTTCCTTCCCCTCCCCCTCCCCCTGTTAATTCATTAAACTCGGGAACACGAAAAAAAATCACATCTTTTCCCTCTTTTTCTCTCTTAATTCATTTTCCCTCCCCTCCCCCTGTTAAATGAGACTCGGGAACAAAGTGTTATTCTTCTTCGTTTTTTCTTATAAAACCCTAATTTCATAAATTTCAAACATGGTGATCTGCATATGTTTATACATAGAAACACACAGGTGGGCATATTTGAAAGTAATCCTAAATCCTACATTCCTTGCATTTTCCTGTTAAATGTTAATTAACATCATGTTTGCCATTCCTCAACATTGAAGTGGGTTTTTGATTTTCAAGATTCTCACAATCGATATAGTTCATGATCAATCAATCTATCAATTTTTAACATCATCATCTTCAAGAACCCACCAAATCCGACAACCATCGCGCCACACACACCTGACCTGACCACCATCATCACTCATCGCTGTGTCAATCGTCGCCGGATGTTTGAACGAAATCGATCATCGTTGTGTCAATCATCGCAAGATGTTTGAACGGAGTCGATATCCACTGGCCGTTCTTCTCGGGTTTCATCCTTGTCACCGTCAGATTCGAGTCACATCCTTTGTCACTGTCAGATTCGAACTTCGCCGTCGGAGCCATGGTGGTGTAGAACCGCCGGGAACGAAGCGGGAACTTGATTAGGTATAACTGAATTTTATCTTGCTTTTGATGAAACCATCAAATGGGAGTGTGTAAATTGCTGTCATGTTTTTAACTAGACATTTGACTTGTAACACCCCAAAAATGGGTCTGGTAATTTAAACCCGGTTAATATAAAGGAACGGGTAAAAATACCGTTAGGGGTAAAAGTGAACCCGTAAATGAATATTAACTAGGAATAATTAACCTAGTTGAATATTAGTATCGTTGGTATTAAACGAAGGGTTGTAGCCTTATTTAATTAAAACGAAACATGAGGGACCAAAGTGAACAACTTGAAAGTTGTTTTATTAAAAGTAAACAACACACACACATAGACACACATCGTGTGTGTGTGTGTTCATCAACGAGCAGGAGGCTCCCAAGGAGCCTCAAACCCTAATTCCATCATTATGCTCAAATTGAAAGGCAAGATGACGCTTAAAATCATAACCGAGCATGGATAAATGATCACCATCACGAGGGGATCATAAGGTATGTCTTAAATCTAAGATTTGTGATCATGGGTGAAGTGGGTTATGTTCTAATCCGTGAGTTAATATGAAATTAACCATGTACAAGGGTTAGAATCCTCGTATAGAACATGGGTTACGTATGGTTTGTGTTAATTTGATGATTAGAGGTAAAACCCGTTAGTTATGGTGAAGATGATAACTAGAATCACCCCCTATGTCTAAGTCTTGTGGAAAGATTGATGTATTATCTGGGTATGATGAATTCTTGTTAGATGAATTTGGAGAAATATGATGATTCTATGTTTGATGTTTATGTGTTAATGATACTTGTTGATTAGTAAGAAGATTTGATGAAATATGAATGAACTAGGAAGATTATGCATAAACTAGTTGTACATGGTGCCTAGGAAGTAGTACGCACACCACGTGTTTGATGAAATGTCTAAATGACAATAATAGGTGAAGGTTGTGTTATGATGATGTTGAGTAAGCTATATGCTTGTTTGAATCGGCTAATGAAATACATATGTGAGATATGAACTTGATATGATCGTTCATACGAATAATCATGTATGCTAATAAGGATGTAAATGTAATGACATGAAAGTATAGGAATCATGTCAAGATGGATGGGAGCGTGGAAGGCTAACGGGACAAGAAGACTCAAGTAAGCGAATGCAAATACGGACGCGTAAGGTAAGTAAATCCCGGACTTACACTTTAGATGTAAAATGTATTGTAGTATGATGATTATTGTGACTCATGTGAGAAAGTAATAAACAATGGAAGTAATAAGGTAAGTTTACGGAAAAGGAGACGAAAGTGGGTAGGAAAGTAATTTCTATTAAGTATGGGTAAGGAAGGGAATATACACGTTAGTATTATGCATAAAGGTGAAATAAGTAATTATACATGTGGGTAAGATGTAAGTTGTAAATGAAGGGGGTATGATTGGTAAGGTATTTATACATGAAACGGAAATTAGTTAAATTACACATATGAGATAAGTTTAATGATGCTAATTGTTTTCTGTTAAGAATGAAATGGAAGTGCAGGTATACTAATAATGGAGAATGAAGGTTAAGTATGGAAGTCAGACGAGAGTGTCCGAATGGATGGATGAATGGATTTATATGAACGAGAATAAGAGATGTTGATGCTTGATTATGCACGTTTTAAAGTATATGTATTATGTCACCGGTTGCTAATGAAGCAATTGGTTGTGGTGATTGCAGATTGTACAGGTTCATGGATGTTTCATTTGGAAGTGTACGCGGTTGAAGATCGAGTCAAGACATGGATTGTACGTGGGTGTTTATGTGGTCACTTAATTTGATATAAGTTTTGTCAGTTTTTGGTTAATTTACAAATGGGATTAATTTCTTTAAGTGAAAGAAAGAATATCATTAAAGAACTTTTAGGTATGTATTTTCCGCTGCGAATCTTGGGTTAAAATGTGTTAGGGCGTCACATGACTCCAAAACATAACTGAATTTTATCTTGCTTTTGATGAAACCAGGTTCCTGAATCAGTTGGCTTTCTCCAAGATAATGAAGAAGCTTTGTGTTTTGGGGTTTTCATCTGCTGTGAAATCTTGGTAACAAATGACGAAAATCAGGCCTCTTTCAGCAAATAAGAACAAAATTGTCAAGTGGGTATTGTTGATTTCGAAGCAGGGATGTGAAATTGTAAAGGTGTGGTGGGTCTCAATCGTTGGTGGTGTTGATTACGGTGGCTGGTGGTGGGTGTTGAGAGAAGGAGGTAAATGGAGAAGGGATGAAAGAGATATTTCTTTTTTGTTATTTATAATAAAATATATAGTTTTTTTTAATAGAAGGGTATTTTTGTCATTTTGCCATAAATGCTCCTCATGTGAGGGGCACATGACAAGTCTATAACCAACTAAATGGATGAGGTTAGTATTAGGGGTCAAAATAGTTAGTTATAGATACCATTGGGGCACATATGTTAAAAAATATTATTTTGGGCTAATATAGTAAACGTGATATAACCACAGGGACCAAAATCGTAATTTACTCTTCGTAGAATATAAAATATGAAAACTAATATAAAACTGAATTTATTCGTAGAATATAAAATATGAAAACAAAAGTTAACTTTCATACAAGCAAACAAAATGATATAAATTATTTAACAATAATTTCCATATATGATACCACGACAACCGGGTCGTCCAAACTTAGAGCAATAAAACAAACTTTCTTGTTTAAAATATAAACTCGTGTAACCATATATTTTATTTTAGGGAAAATATCATAGAAATGTAATCACGTTTACCAAATGTTCCAATTAAATCATCCAAACTTTTTTTGTCTCCTGAAAGTTACTAAACTTTAATTTTGTGTTCTAATAGTGTGTAATTACCAGGTCACTATGTTACATTTTTTTCTTTCATTTTTTAATTTTGTTTTAATGCTTATATGTGGATATAATCAAAATAGAATAATTCCATATTTTCCATAACTTTGATCTTCAAACCTTCAGATCTGAGATCAGAGGTAGTAGATATTGAAGCTACATAGTCTTCAATAAATTCACGTCAACATCACGGTGTGAGCGATACTGTAACTGAAAATGAAAATCGCTATCCTCATCTTGACGTTCAAATTTTATTCTTTTACCGGTGCCGGAAGTCTAATATCAGAATCTCTACTCCGGTGAACGGTTTCGTGTGAAATGGAAAGCTCCATTGCCGATATTCGTTCCGTACAGTCACATACGTTGTTAGCTTGCGGAGTTGCAATACTCCGGCGGATGGGAGGTCCGTGCAACTACCCCCCCCCCTACGTTGTAGCTATTTTGAAAATTGTTGATCTCTCATGTTGATTGTTGTAAAAGGTTCCATGTGAAATTGAAGCTTTAGTTCTCTCGGTAAACGGTAAAACAATGTTTGAGAATTTGATGAAAGGGAAGAAAGAGTGTTAACAACATCTGAAAGAACTTCGGCGACCAAGATCTGAAAGAGTAAAAGGGTTTCTTTTTGTTTGTTGATTTTAAATTTTAAGAAAAGAAACAGAAAGGAAAAAAAAAACTTGTGTGTTTTATTTTTTTTATATAATAAATGTTTTGGATTAAATTGAATGAAACCTGACATGTCATCAAGGGCAACCTATTAACCTGAGAATTATATAGTATTAAAACAACAAATGAAACTTTAGTAACTTTAGAGAGACAAAAAATGTTTCGATGACTTAATTGAAACAGTTGACAAACTTAATTACATTTCTAAAAAGTTATCCCTTTATTTTACGGTTAAGTTCGTTAAATAATAATTCATTTTTACTTTTTTTAACAGAATAGAATAGTATAGTATATGCATCAGTTTAAATAACTGATTGATGCATGTGACTTTTAATTATTTCATTAAGAGGTAGAGTGTGTTTTTCATTTAAAAACATATTTTAATAGTTCATGAAGCATTTTAAATGGGTAAGTTTTAGAAACATATTAACCGATTCAAAGGCTATCTCTTAATCAGTCAGGCCTTCTAGGGCTACAGACGAATTGAATGAACACGAACAAGGCTTTGTTCGTGTTCGTTTGTTAAGGAAATACATGTGTTCACGAACAATTTATGAACACTTACTGAACAAGATTTTCTGTTTGTGTTCATTCGCTAAGGAAATGGACATGTTCGTGTTCATTCGTTAATTAAGGTACTGAACACAAATGAACGTTCATGAACAGAAACAAACATATATTAGATTACGAATAAAATCAGCATCTTTCATCACTAACATTAAGTAGATCCACCCAAAATATATATATTAACCTGATTATCCAAGCATACTTTAGTACTTAACTTACTCTCGATAAACAATTAAAATAAAATAGTGTCTCACAAAACAGGCCTACATAACCTAAATTTAGATACGGAACATAAACGAACATGTTATTAAACGTTCACGAACACAAGGTTGGTTTGGGTCGGCTCGGGTCATGGGTCAAAACGGGTTCGGGTCAAAAAAGGTTGTTTTGGTTCGGGTCGGAACGGGTTCGGGTGTAACACCTCGAAAATTCACGTCCTATAATGTATTGACACAAGAATACTCTAGAGGGACTAAAGTTGACAAATAAAGAAACTATGTGAAAATGAGGGTTCAAAATGTCAACAATGGATAAATATACTTTACAATAACCCTACATGATGTTTATACCCTTAAACGAATAAATCATGGATCATACGAAGCTAATTGTGAAAGAAAGTGAGAGATTACAAACTACAGGGGTTAAATGTGTCAACATGTTTAAAGTATACCTCTGAGTGACCTTTTAGCAAACCCGAAGCTTTGTAACGATTAATTATGCTCACTAGAATGCGTGATAAAAATTTCACCAAGTTTCGTTATCGTATGAGAAAGTTATGATAAAATTCGTGTGCGAGGGGTTAAAAGCGTCAATGTTGAAATCTATGACTTTTCGGGTAGTCAAAAGTTAACCAAGGACTTAACAAACTTGGTATAAGTCTTGAAGCCCTTAGAATTCAATTTAGAGGGCCCAAAGTGCAAGAAATAAAGGTAAAATCAAGTTTGGAAGTCCAGGGGTCAAAACTGTCAACATTTGAAAGATTCATTTTGCTGGCCAAGGGCTTGCGCACCTCAACACCAAAAGCCTTACGGTGCGCAAGCAGGTCCCAGATGCAGCAACTCGTTTTTGTTGCCTGTTCAGCCCATGTAAACGTTATGTGTTGCCCTTTAACACTTCCTGGGCGCCCCCTACATGTTCCTAGGCCTTAGGGGCACTTGTAAATGATATGGGATCCATGGTAGCATGAGTTGTCAACAATCTAATGGATCAAATTCACTATAAAAAGGGCCATTAGTTGCAACATTTGATCACACCTTTCCATCTGCTTTCTTGGAGCTTCCTGGAGCATAAGAGCAGACCCTAAGCATCCCAAATCGTTCATAGGACTTTGGTAAGTATGCTTAACCTTTCTTAGTTGAGTTTTTACTTAGTTTAAGCTTAAAAGTCAAACCGTCGTAATTAACGGTTGACTTAGCGATTAATCATTAATGGTCCAGTGATTAGTCGAATTGAAGGTAGTTATAAATTGGTAATTATGTGGGCAATAAACCCTTAAAAGGGCACCCACTGATTCCCGTTCTAACTAGATCAAATGTCGGGTCAAAGTTGATTAGAAAAAGTCAACAGAATGCTAATTTTCAAATTAAAACATAATTAGCAATGTAGAAGGAATGTAACCTATTTTATCACTCATATAACTTGTTAATAAGTATAAGAACTAGTCTAAGCTTGTTTGATCCGACAATTTTCTGTTTAGACCCGGTTCGGAACCGAAAGTCGCAAAACTTTGACTTTTGCTTTGACTTCAGTTCTGACCCGCTTTAGTATGATTTGGAAATGCCTTAGAGCTTCCTTAGGACCAGGCTACATGTTAGCATGACCCTCTGTGGTTGGATCGTTGATTGTCCGATTCGTTTACTCGTTTCCGTTAAATGCCTAATGTTGACCAATATGCCCTTTTAACCATAAAACGAGAATTTTGGATATGTTAAAAGAAAAAAATCTTTGTTACTGAATTATAAACATGTCCCTAAAGTTTCACATCAGTTGGAGGTCTATAATAGGAGTTATGCTAAAAAGCGCGATTAAGAAGCTTTTTGTTAATTAAACGGCGCAATTAGCATAAAGCCTATTTAAACCCAATTTTCGACACCAAACCTTTTACCCACTGATGTAATATAATATTTTGGAATTTTTGAAGATTTTTAATTATTTTTAACCTGCTCATAACCTACGGTTAAGGCCTTGATTCGGTAAATACCGATTTTACCCTTTTCGTTCATAAAATGAGTTCTACATGATATTTTGACACCAATCCAATTGCTACTGATTTTATATAGTAAATAAAGTATTTTGAACTTTATAACCTGATCAGAAAACTCAGATTTCCGGTATAACCCGGAAATCGCTTAAAATGGCTTTTTAAGCGTATTAAACGCATAGTTTGGGTTTAAAACCATTTTATCACATAAGACTTATTACCAACTGATATGACCTATTAAAATAAGTTATTTTACTAATGTATTCGGACCCGAATCTCAGAACTTCATTTTAAACTCTTCTATAACCTTGTAAATGACCAAAATACCCCTACGGGGCTTATTTTGAGATTAAACTCGTTTTGGGCATAATGGAAGGTATCCTACTGATATCACAACATATTAAAGGCATATTAACTTAGGAAACCTGTATATGACTCATATGGTTAACCGTTACGCACTTTTCGCGTTCGGATCGGCTTATGTAACTAATTTGCATAATTTAGCCGAAACGGGTCAAACCATATCGTTTTCATCTCAAAATCCAGAATGTGTTTAAGTTACCCATATTAAACAAGCATATAAGCTTGTCGGGTTAAAACCACAGTCTAAACCGGTCCTCGCCTTATCGTGCGTTTGAACCGTATCTTTCTTTAAAACTAACCGGTCTAAGTTTAGGCTTAATTAAAGACCCGTTAGTATTCTAATTGGTTATTTATACCATCATTCCAGACTAGATCCTTCCGGTAAATTGTACCTACGCTAACTTAAGTGAATACGGCTGAGTTATTATAATTCTTGCTATTTAAGACAGGAGCTAGCTCAGGTAAATACTCTTAACTTATTTTCCCTATTACGGGCTTGGGATACGGTAATATAAATACCGCATGGTCAGGTATGGGATTCAAAGACCAATAAGTCGGGAAATCCAAATAACCTGTTTTAATTCATATTGCTTGACTGAAACATTGGGGGTTAATGCGACTGTGTCCTGGATATCCTTGACTCATTAAATGCAATGGCCACGACCTAAGCACGGGGTGTAGGCATACACCTGACAGATGCCATATGTTTATTAATTAATTATACCCAATAAGGGATTCCCAATAAGGGAATAGTGGTGTGTCGATTAATCTTGAGCCGGCATAGAACCGGGCCCCGTATGTAGAGCAAGTTATGTAAAACTGATAACATGAAATATAGTTTGTCCCAAGTCTAAAAGATTAATTTTGCCTTGTGCATTTTAATCAAAGTGTCGAAATATTTTCGTGCCTTGTGCACCTAAACCAATTTTCATAAACATTTTCAAATGAGTCGGTTGAGTGTATTTACCAGTGAAAACTGACGTATTTTCCAAAGTCTAAGTGACAGGTACAAGTACGTAATAGGCTGGAAGCTGCTCAGGGCGTTAATGAGGAATCTTGCAAGTTCTAGGCGTCCAAAGTCTGTTGAACAATGTTTCATTTTATTTTTGATCCGCCTGTGGATCCTTTACATTCCGTTGTGATACTGGATATTACTTTACATTCGGATTGTAATATATTTATCTTTTGCTTCCGCTGTGCATTTATATATTGTGTTGTTTGACTATTATGTTGCCAACCACGTCACGATACTCCCCACCGGGCCCACCGGTGACACGTGGAAAGTCGGGGAGTGACATCAGGTCAGAATGGGTTCGGGTTGAAACGGGTCCGGGTTTCGGGTTGGGTCGGGTTGGTTAAAAATTGATTTCTTTCACGTCTAAGTTAGAAAAATGAATAGATTTGGTTAGCCGAACACTAATGTTCAAAGCTAATTTCTTTTTGTTGATTTCATGATACATGGGTTAAGTTATACCACCTTAATCTATGATGCATTTTTACATGATTTGTTTCTTGTTCAATGTTTACCATGAGATGTATAACGATACGGGCCTTTTAAAACAAAGAGAGTACAGCTGAATAACAGAGCTAGAAACAAAGAAAAACTGAAGATGGAAGCAGAAGCCAAAAGGATAAAAGACTTCTCTAAAGATCTTAACGTTAAAAGACTTCTCTCGAAACGAAACTGAATAAACCGACCAAACGGAAACAAAAAACCGAAACCGAAACGAAACAAAAAACTAAAAATATTGAAACCGTGTCGGCCCAAAACCCGTTGCGATCCGAAACCCGTCCCGTGCGGAAACTCGTGTCGGACTAAAACCCGTCCCATGCGGAAACTCGTGTTGGCCTAAAACCCGTCCCGTGCGAAAACCCGTGTCGGCCTAAAACCCGTGCGATCCGAAACCCGTCCCGTGCGAAAACTCGTGCCGACCTAAAACCCGTCCCGTCCTGTAACACCCCGAAAACGGGTTTGGTAATCAAACCACGTTTATACTAAAAGACGGGTAATTTACCTTTAGTGGTAAAAGTAACCCGGTGAATATTATGATTCTTAAATAAACAAGAATTTACTAACTAGGAATTCTAACCTAGTTAGCTAATAGTCTAGAAATAACTTATAATAGGGTTAAAAACAGCCAAACTATAAGTTATACAAAAGAGGAGGGGTTAATCTTGTAAAAACTTGTCACGGCCCCCGACCCGGTTTGACCCGTTTCAGGAGCCGCGGGACAGAAATCCCGTGGTATTTTAATTAACAGCGGAAGTTTCTTCATGATCTTTTTAAAACTGAAATATTTCCCGATTATTTTATTTCACAACTCGGGATAAAACCCGGTAATTTACAATCTTGAGATTTCACGAAGAAATCTTTTATTTTATAAAACATGTTTCTTTATTTTATACTGAGCCACTTCCTTAAGCTTGTAGTGCTTCTCGGCACTTTTCCTGGATCACAACAGATCACCTGAAACATGTTTGAAAAAGGTTTTGTCAGCGGGAAATACTGAGTGAATCATTCTTTTTAATAAAACGACGCTTTTGTTATAATTTACAGTATTAAGAGTGATTACAATGTTTCTGATATCAACCAACTACCCACGGTATTTGTCACTCGACCGGATCTGTGACTATGGTCATATCCCCCATTGGCTGCCCCAATGGTGACGATTAACAAGTAATGTATACAAAACCCCACATACCGGCTGTAATTTGGTGATTACAAAGACTTAATCCCCGTAATTATAACTTTGAAAATAAACATGCTTTTGTAAATAGATTTGATAAAAAGAGAATGACTCACATTGCAGATTTAATTTTGAATAGAGCTTAGCCTACTGATTAGCCTTGATAACCTAGTTTAAATAATCAGGCACACAAACTAGGTTAGTAACTTAATACAACATTTACGATAACTCACGAGATTAAAACCTTCACAACGAATGACAAAGTGCGATACTTAAACATCCATCGATTTAACGACGAATGACAAAGCATAAACCCTAATGTGGGCAGCACTTAAACATCCATTGGATAGTTTAATCGATCGGACATTGAATCGTAGCAGCGATCGAGTTATTACCCTGAATTGCGGCGTCGATTAGTGAATCGTGTGTGTTAATTGTGGTAAACAGAACGTAACTCGCGGTGTGTAAGGAATTTTTACGTCGTTTTTGTGCCAGACTTCAAGTGCCAATGTCTGCTATTTATACCCGAATTTTGCCCCCCCTTACGGACCGTAAGACTCAACCCTTACGGTCCGTAAGGGTAGCCTATTTTTTATAGAGTAGCCACGGTTGGGACTAGCTTTGATGACTTGACAGATTCTTAATTTCGAATTTTGACAGCGAGTAATTTAGATAATCGTTAACTAGGGTATACCCCCCTTGAGTTTTAGGGGCCCTGATCCTGATTCCGATTGTTCTGAAAATTTTAGGGTTTGTGCAGAATCACTTGGGTGTCTCAATTAGGGTTTCCTATTAGATAAAATAATATAATAATTAGGACTTTTGATGAGAGTTGTTACATTCTCCCTACCTTAATAAAAATCTCGTCCTCGAGATTTACTGGAATAAATGAGGATACTTTCGCTTCATTTCTGATTCCAGCTCCCAAGTGTATTCAGCTCCTCTCTTTGAATCCCATCTGACTTTGACTAAAACTAGTCGTTTATGTTTGAGAAACTTGATCTTTCGATCCTCAATTTGAAGAGGTTTCTCAACAAATTTCAGCTTTTCGTTTACCTCTATATCTCGAAGAGGTACTACCAGTGATTCATCTGATAAGAATTTCTTGAGATTGGATACATGAAATACATCATGTACTCCTGCTAATTCTTTTGGTAGTTGTAAACGATAAGCAACTGGTCCTATACGTTGGATCACTGGAAATGGTCCTACGTACCTTGGACTTAGCTTTCCTTTCTTACCAAATCTAACAACTCCTTTCCAAGGGGAAACTTTCAACAGTACTCTGTCTCCAACTTGGAATTCTAACGGCTTGCATCTATTGTCTGCATAACTCTTCTGGCGATCTCGAGCCGTCTTCAGCCTTTCCTTGATTTGAGTAATCTTGTCGGTCGTCTCTTGCACTATTTCAGGACCTGACAATTGACTTTCTCCTATTTCTGCCCAATAAACTGGAGTTCTGCACTTTCTTCCGTACAGTGCTTCAAATGGGGCAGTTTCAATACTTGAATGATAGCTATTGTTATTGGAGAATTCAATTAATGGTAAATGATCATCCCAATTTCCACCAAAATCTATTACACATGCTCGGAGCATGTCTTCTAGAGTTTGGATCGTCCTTTCACTTTGCCCGTCCGTTTGAGGATGATATGCAGTGCTTAAATTTAGTCGAGTTCCCAATACTTGAATGATAGCTATTGTTATAGGAGAATTCAATTAATGGTAAATGATCATCCCAATTTCCACCAAAATCTATTACACATGCTCGGAGCATGTCTTCTAGAGTTTGGATCGTCCTTTCACTTTTCCCGTCCGTTTGAGGATGATATGCAGTGCTTAAATTTAGTCGAGTTCCCATAGCTTGCTGGAAGCTTTTCCAGAAATGAGAAGTAAAACGACTATCCCTATCCGAAACAATGGAGAGTGGAACTCCATGTAAGGATACAACTTCATCTACATACAATTTTGCCAACCTTTCCATATTAAAGGTTTCTTTCATTGGTAGAAAGTGAGCTGATTTGGTTAATCGATCCACAATTACCCAAATCGCATCATTACCTTTTCTTGTTTTGGGTAACTTAGTAACAAAATCCATTGTTATAAGTTCCCATTTCCATATAGGCATTTCTAATTGTTGTAGTAACCCTGAAGGTTTCTGATGTTCTGCCTTAATTTGTGAACAAGGAGACATTTAGAAACATACTGCGCTATATCCTTTTTCATTCCTATCCACCAGAAGTTCTTTCTTAAATCTTGGTACATCTTATTGTTTCCTGGGTGCATAGTATACCTAGATTTATGGGCTTCTTCTAAAATCTTATTTCTTAATTCTCCTTGCTTAGGTATCCAAATTTTGCTTTTGTGGAATCTCCAAATTCCATCAGCTCCTTGCTCTAATTCTTTTATTCGTCCCTTCATTCCTTCAGCATCATCTTGGATTGCTGTTTCCTGAACATTCTTTATTTGTTCCATTAAATCTAATTGTAGATTTAATCTGAGAGCACGAACTCGTCTTTGGTTCTCATGATACTTACGACTTAAAGCATCTGCAACTACATTTGCCTTTCCTTCGTGATACTAAATATCACAGTCGTAATCACTTAAGATTTCCATCCATCTCCTTTGCCTCATGTTTAACTCTTTTTGCCCGAATATATATCTTAGACTTTTATGATCTGTATAGATAGTAAACTTACTTCCGTACAGATAATGTCTCCAGATTTTCAGGGCAAAAATTACGGCTCCTAATTCTAAGTCATGAGTCGTATAGTTCTCTTCGTGCTTTTTCAATTGTCTTGAAGCATACGCAATTACCTTCTTGCGTTGCATAAGCACACATCCAAATCCTAGTTTTGAAGCATCACAATATACTTTAAAATCTTCAGTTCCTTCTGGTAAGGCTAAGATTGGTGCATTTGTTAATTTCTGCTTTAAAATTCTAAAGGCTTCTTCTTGCTTTGCTCCCCATTCAAACTTAACTGCTTTACAGGTTAACTTAGTTAACGGTACAGCTATCTTGGAAAAATCCTTAATAAACCGTCTATAGTAGCCAGCTAAACCTATAAAACTTCTAATTTCCATTGCAGTTTGTGGAACCTTCCAATTGGTAATTGCCTTGATCTTAGTAGGATCTACATGAATACCTTTGTGATTTACCATGTGTCCTAAGAATTGCACTTCTTGCAACCAAAATTCACACTTCGAGAATTTGGCGTAAAGCTTTTCTTTTCTTAACAAAGTTAAGAGTGCATGCAAGTGCTGACAATGTTCGTCCTGACTTTTTGAATAAATAAGTATATCATCTATGAAGACAATTACAAATTTATCCAAATACTGTTTACAGATCCTATTCATCATGTCCATGAATGCTGCAGGTGCATTCGTTAATCCGAAAGGCATGACTGTAAACTCGTAATGACCATACCTAGTTCTAAAAGTAGTTTTAGGTATGTCCTCTTCTTGTACCTTCAATTGATGATATCCGGAGCGTAAATCTATCTTAGAAAAATATCTAGCTCCTTGAAGTTGATCGAAAAGATCATCAATCCTAGGTAATGGGTATCGATTCTTAATTGTAATTTTATTCAATTCTCTATAATCGATATACATTCTCATTGAACCATCCTTTTTCTTTACAAACAACACTGGTGCTCCCCAAGGGGATGAACTAGGTTGTATGAATCCTTTACTTAGTAATTCATCTAATTGCTTTTTCAGTTCTAACATTTCTGTAGGAGCTAACCGATAAGGTGCTTTAGCTATCGAAGTAGTTCCTAGAATTAGATTAATCCTAAACTCTACTTCCCTATCTGGTGGTAACCCTGGTAACTCTTCTGGGAATACATCCGGATATTCTGAGACTACAGGAATTTCCTTAAGTTCTTTACCCTTAGTACTAATGATTACTGAAATCATATATACTATTCCTTGTTTTCGTTCATAATTAGCAACTTTCATTACTGATATGAACTTCATGGGCTTACTTGGTTTATCTCCTGTAATCCTAATTACTTCTCCGGTGGGTGATTGAATTTCTATGGAATTCTGATCATAAAGGATTCGAGCATGGTTGGTTACTAACCAATCCATTCCTAATACAACATCAAATTCAGCTAAATTCATTGGCAATAGGTTTGCAGAGAATTTATGTCCTAAAAGTTCTATATTTTCTTCCTGCAAAACTTTATCTATTTTAACTGAATTTCCGTCTGCCGTTTCAACTGTAAAAATCTGCCTAATATTGGTTAAAGGTAAATTAAGAGCTTGACAGAATGAAGTATTTATAAAACTTTGGTTTGCACCAGAGTCAAATAATACTTTTGCGTATACGTTGTGAACTAAGAACGTACCCGCTATCACATCTGGGATGAGTTCTGCTTCTTGAGTGGTCAGCTGAAATGCCCTGGCATTCTTCTTAATAGTTTCGACGGTCGCCTTGGTTTTTTTGTCTGCTGGTTTGCCCAATTTAGGACATTCTGTTTTAAAATGTCCATTTTCTCCACAGTTATAGCAGACTATTGTTTTCTTTCTGCAGTTTTCTTCACGATGTCCTACAGTTTTGCAAAAATTGCAGGTTATATCGCATCTTCCATAATGTTTCTTCTTGCATTTCCTGCAGAATGACGGAGTTGAGAATTGCCCAGTTCCTCTTCTCTTGAAATTACTACTATTACCCGTACGAAATCTTTGGGTAATTTTCTGAGCCAATTCCTTCTTCTTATTTTCATCTTGTGTACGTACCAGTTCATCAGTTAGGGTGTTAGCTAATTCCACAGCATCGTCAGTAGTGCGAGGTCTCGCAGCTTTAACGATATTGCGGATTTCACTAATCAGTCCCCAAATGTAGCGAGAAATGAGTACCGGTTCTGGCGAAGCCAGCGTTGGTACCACTCTAGCATATTCAAAGAATGTCGAAGTATAACCGCGACAATCTACACCCATCATCCGATGATTTAGGAACTTATTTGTCATTTGTTCCTTTTCATACTCGGGACATAATTTTCTTTCTACAAGACCCTTAAATTCTTCCCAATTCATGGCATAAGCTATTATTCTTCCTTTTGATTGTAACACAGTGTTCCACCATTCGAGTGCTCCTTCCTTGAAGAGATTTGATGCGTACATGACCTGATCATCTTTAGCACATTTACTTATTGCAATTACTGCTTCGGTTTTCTCTAACCAACGCAGTGATGCAGTTGCTCCTTCATTGCCTGCAAATTCAGTGGGTTTACAAGCAAGGAATTCTTTGAAAGTGCAACCAGGCGTTGCGGTTTTCATTTTCTTAGGAAATGGAGCTTGATGTGGTTCCTCATTATGATTAACATGATCATTGCCTCCGTTTACACTATTACTGAAGTTATCTTCAGAAATACGTTTACTAGGAACGATTTGTTGCGGTTCGATTGGATTCTTTACAGCAGCAACGATTGCGGGAATAGCATTGGCTATCCCTTGAGCAACAATATTTTCGATATCTTGCCTAGTCATATATTGATCTCCTGGATGTTGCTCAGACTGATTAACCTCATTTACTGGTTCGTTACCAATGTTTGCCATCTGATAATTAATTTTATATAAATAATTAGTATAGATAAAAATATAATAAAACAGTTTGCACATAATCACATTAACATGTATAACAAAAAATTATCGATTTCCCGAGTTTCATTTCTATATATTATATTATGCCTCGTACACACGATTATCATACAACGTTTTATTGTTAAGTTATTACACATACTGGTTCTTATGATTATTTATTAAACAAATATTCCTGCAAACTCCCATTATCTGGTCAGCTAATTTCTTAAAAACGACGCTCCCTTTCGTCATACTTCCAAGTAACTCTTTCTCCAACATCCCTAATCCTATTTCCTGCATTAATTAACTCTTCGCCCTAGAGACGAAGTTCAGCCAGATTCTCCGGGCTCATAGTTTGGTATAGTGGAGGTTCTGGGTCAACTTGTGGGAAAAATGTATCAGGGTTGTTTAAAAGACTTTGGTATTGCCAATCAGTTGTCCACCATTCATCTAATTCTACTGGTAGTGGTTGAGGTTGGACAATAGGATCTGGAATAGCAGGTTCCAGATTGATTGGAATTGGAGCTTCTAGTGGGTAGCTGAAAAGATCTTCTTCAGTAAATATAAGGTTTGGATTAGCTGGTTCAAGGTTTCCATCGGCAGGTCCGATGAGGTCACTCATTACTAGTTTATGATCTAAAACTTCCCAGGGAGTCATTTTCTGTTTCTGTCTAGAACTTTCTCCGACTTCTCTTTCTGTTTGCTTAAAACTCTTCTCAGCTTCTATCTCTACTTGATTAACATTTTCCTCAATTTCTACCCCTTTTCCTTTGTCTTTTGGTTCTTCAGTTTTGGTAACCTTTCTTGTTGCTGGCTTTTTCCTACGTACACGCCTCCAACCCACAAATCTGCTTCTTTTCTTGGGTTTAGGTTTTGCCAGTGGTTTGGATTGAAATTCCATGGGTTCTTCTTTATCAGTGAAGTAACCGGTGAATTCCGTGGAAACTTCTATCTTAACGGGATAGAGGTTAAGATTTTCTAAAGCTTCAGATATCTCATTCATGCTGTTTAGCATATATGCAAAATACATACCAAATGTTAAAATAAAATAAAATAACAAAATTTCATAGATAACCCTTAAATATTATTGCATACCATACAAAAACAACTGACAAGTAAAATATACTATGATTTATTTATTTACTGAATAAGGTTTCGGGATTGTAGATAAATAAGGTGCTAAAACTTGAGTTAGAGTATTTAGAGATTTGCATTTTATGCTACTGTGGCTAGCATATAAAGATCTGCCCATTTCTCATCTAATTTGTCCTCCCAGGGTGTTTTACTGTTTAATTCCTGGGTTTCCTTTTTAACTTTCTTTTCTCGGATTTTCCTTATTTCCTCCTGACTTTTCCTAATAATCAAACTTCTTTTATTAGGAGAAAGTGGTTTCTCATAATGTGCCTTTCTCACAAATATTCCTTCTTCAGGAATTACAGAGTGATTTGAGGATTTGGGTTGGGATGAACTTTCCTTCTCGTTGGATGACCTATCTAGTTTAAGATAGATGTTTGACAGCTTTTGTTTACCCATACTGTAACTAACAAATAATTAGTTAATAAAACACATAATCACATAATTGGCAATCAGTAAAATTAAGTATTTCTAAATACTTAATAGGCTTAGATCAGTGGCTCTGATACCACCTTATTTCTGTCACGGCCCCCGACCCGGTTTGACCCGTTTCAGGAGCCGCGGGACAGAAATCCCGTGGTATTTTAATTAACAGCGGAAGTTTCTTCAGGATCTTTTTAAAACTGAAATATTTCCCGATTATTTTATTTCACAACTCGGGATAAAACCCGGTAATTTACAATCTTGAGATTTCACGAAGAAATCTTTTATTTTATAAAACATGTTTCTTTATTTTATACTGAGCCACTTCCTTAAGCTTGTAGTGCTTCTCGGCACTTTTCCTGGATCACAACAGATCACCTGAAACATGTTTGAAAAAGGTTTTGTCAGTGGGAAATACTGAGTGAATCATTCTTTTTAGTAAAACGACGCTTTTGTTATAATTTACAGTATTAAGAGCGATTACAATGTTTCTGATATCAACCAACTATCCACGGTATTTGTCACTCGACCGGATCTGTGACTATGGTCATATCCCCCATTGGCTGCCCCAATGGTGACGATTATCAAGTAATGTATACAAAACCCCACATACCGGCTGTAATTTGGTGATTACAAAGACTTAATCCCCGTAATTATAACTTTGAAAATAAACATGCTTTTGTAAATAGATTTGATAAAAAGAGAATGACTCACATTGCAGATTTAATTTTGAATAGAGCTTAGCCTACTGATTAGCCTTGATAACCTAGTTTAAATAATCAGGCACACAAACTAGGTTAGTAACTTAATACAGCATTTACGATAACTCACGAGATTAAAACCTTCACAACGAATGACAAAGTGCGATACTTAAACATCCATCGATTTAACGACGAATGACAAAGCATAAACCCTAATGTGGGCAGCACTTAAACATCCATTGGATAGTTTAATCGATCGGACATTGAATCGTAGCAGCGATCGAGTTATTACCCTGAATTGCGGCGTCGATTAGTGAATCGTGTGTGTTAATTGTGGTAAACAGAACGTAACTCGCGGTGTATAAGGAATTTTTACGTCGTTTTTGTGCCAGACTTCAAGTGCCAATGTCTGCTATTTATACCCGAATTTTGGCCCCCCCCCTTACGGACCGTAAGACTCAACCCTTACGGTCCGTAAGGGTAGCCTATTTTTTATAGAGTAGCCACGGTTGGGACTAGCTTTGATGACCTGACAGATTCTTAATTTCGAATTTTGACAGCGAGTAATTTAGATAATCGTTAACTAGGGTATACCCCCTTTGAGTTTTAGGGGCCCTGATCCTGATTCTGATTGTTCTGAAAATTTTAGGGTTTGTGCAGAATCACTTGGGTGTCTCAATTAGGGTTTCCTATTAGAAAAAATAATATAATAATTAGGACTTTTGATGAGAGTTGTTACAAAACTGAAACTAGAATTAATTAAAACAAAAACCAAACACACCATTTGGTGTCTGGTCGATCAGGAACGCAGGAGGAGCGACCAAAGCTTCTCACCAAACCCTAACTCCACAAATTTGATCAATTGAAGGCTAATTCCTGTCCCAAATCGAAATCTGAACATAGATTCGTGATCCTCATCACAAGGGGGTTACAAGGTATGTGAAATTTGGTGCTAATTCTTTGTTTGAAATTCTCATGAAATTGGGAAAATCTGAAATTCATGGTTGCATGTTTGTTTTATGATGAATTAGGAACCATATAGTGTCTAGGGACAAACCCTAGACAAATACAAGTTGAAATCATGTGAAATTTTAGTGAAACCTATGAACACCATTGTAGGTGATTAGTGGGTTATGTGTAATTTGATGAACACTAGGAAATAGAGTGTTGATCTAGTGTAATTTGACAATTTTGAAGTGATTTCAGAAATTTAGAAGTTAACAATCATGTAAAATGGTTGATTCGGGGTGAAATTAGGGCTAAGTGACGAGCTAGAAATTTGCTATATAACCATGTAAAAATCTGCCCCTAAAGTGTTTGTGAAAATGCCTCAAAGAAGGCTTAAAATTGAAATTTAAAGTTAAAACGCATGATTGTAACGATTTAGCGAATTATGCGATACATGATTGAAAAAGGGTTCTAAACGGATTGCGAATTGAACTCTTTAGGCGAGGAATCCGGATCGTCAAATGGACAAGCCGGTGGAAATACGCGTTTGGAAAGGATGCTTAAAAGGTACGTAACTACGGTTCCGTTACATTATGCTTGATTTCGTATTTTCGTTAGTAGACTTTAAAGTAGCATAATACATGAAATTGGCATTTAGTTGAAGTGACGAAGATCACTAGGTAAATAAACGGGTCAAAAGGTGAAATTATCACCCTTTGACAATATCGACTAATGGTTTGTCGAGTTACATGTTTATAGGAATAAATATCAAATGGTTACGCACATCGCTATTGCTTAGCGGCTACTAAGTCAAGGTATTGAAACGGGTCAATATATTGATCCGAGCCAGGTATGTATAATGATTCAACTCATCATGTAGAACTTGAGGTTTTCTAAGAGTTAAACAAGGTCAAATTGGATATTTGGTTATCTTAAAGATAAACCGAATAATTCAAGTTATAATTGAAGTGTTTTAGAAACATAATGGCTTCTGAACAAGGTTATAGTTAAAAGATCGAATTTTTGGGTCAAACAAGTATCTGAAAGTCCTTTGTCGTAAAAGAAGGACCAAAATTGACCAAAATGCCCTTGTAGGTTAAATTGAACAAACAACCCTTAAAGGTTGTTTGGAAACGAGTTTCATGATTAAATAAATACTTAGAATAAGTGGAGCAGTTGAAAGATGTAATACGTTAGTCAAATAGCTCTATTTGAGTCTTGCCGTAAAATAACAATCCGAAGAGTAAAACTCGGAACATATAGATATACACATTGAAATCCAACACACAAAGAGTTGTAGTTGAAGATTACTTGATAAGAAATGTAGGAATAAGATGCTAGAAATGAATGAAAGCGATTTCAAGCTTTAAAGTACTTAAATACCCTTAACGGGTCAAAATAAGCATACGAGCGAAAACGGGTTTAAATTGTGTAATAAACCTATGATTAGAACCTAATATAGTAGGTAACATTAATTTGAAGAAGTGTATGAGATATAGGAATCAAATAAATGCGTTTGTTTGATAAAATGCATAAACGGGTTAAAATTCGGTAAAAAGGTAACGAGTCGAAGACTTAGAAGTCTCAAAATTTCTTATGTTGGATGTAGGATTTTAACTCCATTAGATAGAGGATTAAATTACGGACGCGTAGGAAAAAGAATCGGGTAAAACGGATCAATAACGAAGAAGTTATGGCTGTTTCCGTGAAATCAGGTCGTGCAGGGAATGTACAGCAACAGCTGAAGGCAACGGTCTGTGAAAACAAGGGCTAGGCGTGACGCCTAGGCCCTTGGCGTCACGCGACGCCCCTAACTCTGGAAAATTTTTAAATTTTGTCATTTTAACCCCTGTACTTGTTTGAACTTAATATTTGACTATCAAAACTAACTTTTAAGTTGGTTTTGATCATAGGTGATCGCCATGAGTGCCCGGATGAAGATCAAGCTCGATGAGGAACCGAACACGATAAAATACAAGCTTCCGCGCGGTGTTTCGTTGTATCTTTAAAACGACGAATCCAATTATATTAAGTAGTATTTTTGAAATGTTGTTAACATGTGGAAATGTTAGTATGAAAAGTTTTTGTAAAGTCATATTTTAGCATTTTAATGTGTATTTTATTAATAAAATCTTGATTTATTAAGTCGGGTGTTACAAGTTGGTATCAGAGCCTTGGTTTAAGAGATTCAAGTATGGCGGGAAAGCTATGCTTGGACTTAAACCTTACGCTCTTGATAAAGATTGGTGTTCGGTTCGAGGCTTGATCGCAAATCCGGTAAGTACATTTATATCAAAGGTTTAGTATGATTAAAGTGTTGAGAACAACACATATGGTTATCGTGTAATACACGTTACACCAATAAAAACGATATAGAATAGATATAGTCAACGAAATTACACGCGTTGATGCGTATAGTAGAAAAGCCTTGTATTATAATACGGGCATCCTTTAATGTTGAAATTACTAATTGTTGTATATGTTTTAGTTGAAGGACACTCGCATATGAGGATAGCGAGAGTTTAACAAATCGCAGATTTGACAGAGGAACGGTCCAAAGAGTATGCTCATCAAAGACCTAAATCGCGTAACGGTCGCGAACAAGGCTAATGGCAAGAGAAGCCCGTGAGGGCAAGCATTACCAGGTGCACATTTTAAATTTAACTGCACAATTAGTAATATGCAACAAATATGTAGAAATTGAAAGTTGCATATGTAGATTAAAAACTTGGAAAAACCCGAATAGAAAATGTATTCGGGATATTGTTTCCAAGAGAAACAAATAGAGGCATTACTTACATAGGGCGTGATGTGAAAACTATAAAATGGTCATGCGTGTCATGTGTTAATCACTTACTCTGGCCAAGTAAGTAGTGGCATATGATACCATGAACTTCTTATGATGAACACATTTATGTCTGATGTAGTAAGGGCGGGGTGAATGGGACAAAATTAAAAAGTACCCAAATGAAACAAATGAACAAAATAGTTGATAATAATGTAAACGC